>CM076672.1:60531114-61131114 GCA_038501925.1 Xenopus petersii
CCTTTAAGTACCCTGACAATAAGTCATGCGAGTGTCAAGAACTAAATCTCAGGCACACATGCAAAGTGCTATTTTTAACCCGTTATTGTGCATGAAGCCCAGTGTGCTTTACCTCTGACTGAAAAACTGCATAAGAATGGCATAAAAATGCACATTCTCTGCTGATTTTCAGTAGACGGGCCTCTTTAGCGATGGAATGGCAGTCGTTCTTCTCAGACTTCTTCAAGATCTTCATTGCCACGAGTTGTTTATTTGGCCTAAAAGAAGCCAACATCACCTAATAAAAATAAGAGAAGAGATTTAATATCACAGGGTATCTTGTAGATAATGGATCTTGCAGCAAAGATGCTTAATGACTTGGGAAATCCTTCACTCACCCAGCCAAAGCCTCCTCGTCCAAGTATAGTGTGGAAGTTGTAGCTGTTAATATCCAGGGGAGCAGGTCTTTCAGTGTCCAGACAGGGTCTCTTCTGCATGCTTCCACCTTGTTAGAGAAAAGAATTCCGTTAACAGCTCACATCACAGATAAACTTTGGCAATGTGCAAATCTTTTTGCCACACATGGATTCACTGAAAAATCCCACATTTCACTAACAGTGGATTTTTTCACAAAACTACATAAAAAAATGCCCACAAAAAAATGCCCATTCACTTTAATGCATCTGGAGTGAGAAAAAATACCCATCGACTTTAATGAATTCAGTGTGAGAAAAAAACACCCATTGGGGCTCATTTATAAACACTGTGCAAATTTGCATCTGGGCAGTAACCATAGCAACCAATCAGCGATTCGCTTTTTTTTCCAGCCAGCTGCAGGTTGAGCAGTGAAAGCAATCATCTGATTAGTTGCCATGGGTTACTGCCCAGGTGCAAATTTGCCCAGTACTTATAAATGAGCCCCAATGACTTTAATACATTTAGAGTGAGAAGAAACACCCACTGACAATTCATTTGGAGTGGAAAAAAACACCCATTGACTTTCATGAATTTTGAGTGAGAAAAAAGGCCCATTAACAATTCATTTGGAAAAAGGTCGCCCATAAGGTTGCAAAAAAGACAAATAGTCGCTGAAATAAAAAAAAAAAATCTGCAGTTTCATAATTTTTCTGCGAAAAACGAATAAACTTATCATTATTAGACTGTATATAGTAGCGAATGTTGAACACTTAACAAATATACGTATGAAAATAAAAACAGCCTTTACATTCTAAATTTATATTTCAAATTCTGGCCATTCACAACCTCATTTTCTGACTCAATGGCTTATTTACAAAAGTGAGGGACAAGCTGCAGAAAAAAGTTGTACTGCAAAGCGCCATGTTTTTTCTATTTTGCACCATGCCTCTCCAAATATGTTCACAGAGCCCAAGATGGAGTTGTGCCTTTCTCTCTCTATGTGGAAGTGGATCTGCCTATGTTTGTCAGTGTTGTATAAAGAACAGTGGGATTTGGGCAGCACAGGGTATATAGGGAAATTAGCAGTTTTGTTGCTGTTTATTAGCAAGTGAGGGGATTAGTTAAAGGGTACATTAGGACAATGTAAAATTGCTCAGCTTGCTATTATAAGCACTTTTGTCATTTGCAATAGTCCATATACTGTTAATATCAATGTGGGACAACAGTTCAGTCTTGTAGTACTGGGCACCTAGATTCAATTCCAGCTAGGGATTGAAGAAATGTGTATCTTCATCCTAATTGATAATACAGGTAACGGATCCATTCTCCAGAAATATGTTATCCATTATTACTGGATGGCCATCTCCCATTGACATTTAATCAAATAATTAAAAAAAACTAGTACTCTGTACTTGATCCCAATTACGATATAATTAATCCATATTGAAGCCAACACAATCCTATTGGGTTTAATTAATGTTTATAAGATTTTTTTTTAGTTGACTTGAGGTATAGAGATCCAAATTAAGGAAAGACCACTTATCAGGAAAACCCCGGGTCCTATACCTATAATGTGTGTGAATGTGATAGGGGCTTAGTAAAATTGCTCATAATTACACTAAGAATTTTCAAATTAAGTGATGATGTACCTTATATACTGCTATTAAATATATACAAAAATAGTAGTAAATGTTCCTTACTTTCTAAGGGGTCTTCTGCTCTTGATCTTTTATTCTTCTCTTCTTTTTGCTCTATATTTGTTCCTTTACTGTTTTCTGTGATTTTTTTCTTCTGTTTCTCAAGCAGTATAATTTTATAGCTCTCATGCTCACTGGTCTTCTTGTATGCCAGGTTTTCCATTTGTAACGGTGTTTCTTCAACTCTTCTCCTTTTAATCCTTGCATCCTTACCCTTCTCAGCTTGGCTTTCCTTTTCTATCTGTCTTTCTTCGAATCCTCTACTTTTAATCTTCTCATCTTCGCTGGTCTTCTCTGCCTGGTTTTCCTTTACTATCGGTCCTTCTTCCAATTTTCTCCTTTCAAAACTCCCATCTTTACTGGTCTTCTCTGCCTGGCTTTCTCTTTGAATATGTCTGTCTTCATTTCTTCTCCTTTTAATGGTCTTCTCTTTGTGTTCTGTCTGTTTCTCGACACTTCTTCTCCTATCTTGACTTGTCTGTGTATTAATGCAGCTTTTTTTGGAATATTCTGCATCTGTTTTAGTTTTTCCTGAATCCCTGATCCAATCCTTGTTGGTCCTCTCTTCAATGCAGCTTTTTACTACATTTCCTACCTGTCCAGCCGGACTCTCATTCCTTTTCTCACTCAAATCCATGTCCTCTACGCCTATACTATACCTCCTAAACGTTTTTTTTTATTTTTAATCCCAATTTGTATTAATTTAGCTCTCGCTAGCCTAAAACTCCTACTCTCTCCTACTCACTGTCCGAACGTCAGTTGATCCAAACTAGCAAGTGACAGTTAAGTCAGTTGAGACATGTGACCACAGCAGTGGCATGCGGGCATCATTGGGTTTCCCAGCATGCACTTGAGAGCTAATGACTATGCCACTATAAACCTTTCTCTAATTTGGAAGAAAGAAAACTTTCAAAGAGCAAAAAACTTACGCTGCTCTACATTAAAGTTTATAAAACAACAGTAATAACAATAACAATACAATGTAGAGTATGGGTAACATTTAGTCTATGGGAGAGAGCCTTTCAGTAATTCGTTGCTTTCTGGATAATGGGTTTCCAGATAACGGATCCCATAACTGTACCATACTTCCTACGTGTGAATTGATAGAGCTTCCAGTACTGTATAATATATACATGTAGAATGCGAGGTGATTATGATGGGTATGGAAGGAAAAGTCATACAAGCATAGTTTATCACATCGTAAGATCAAATCTGTAATCCCAACTAGTTGTTTCAGGCGCTACTAATATTTAAAGCCCCTAAGAGTAGCAGGGGGGGTTGGTTTGGATGGAACAAGGGGCATAGTTTGGTTTAGGCTGAATGTGCCATGTACCAGGCTGAACAAATATGTGGCCCTGCATCCACCCTTTAGTTCTGGGGAAATTTTGGTAAACTTAGAGGCACTTACTTATTTCTGAATTAAAGTATGAGAAAGCAACTCACTGTACACGGATTAGTTATGGGCTGATGAAGGATGGACACATTACATACTGTATCATACCACCCAGCAGTTTAGAAAGAGGGATAATATTGTTACCATGTCCCTACATATCACACCTATTTTACACACCCTGAACATGTCAGAATAATCACTAAATAAAATGGATAAAGGACAAATTAACCATATATGTGCCAGTATAATCACTAAATAAAATGAATAAAGGACATATTAACCCCACATGTGCCAGTATAAGCACAAAAATACTGGGCAAAGGACAAATTAACCATAGATGTGCCAGTATAATCACTAAATAAAATGAATAAAGGACATATTAACCCCACATGTGCCAGTATAAGCACAAAAAAACTGGGCAAAGGACAAATTAACCATAGATGTGCCAGTATAATCACTAAATAAAATGGATATTATCCCCACATGTGCCAGTATAATGAGTACCGAAAATGGATAATTGACATCAGAGACTACTGTAAAAATAGCCTATGAGCACATCATAACATAGGTTTTGTACAAACAAATTATTGGAAAAACAGCAGTTAATTCACTAAGTGCCCTGAATGGGTGTGAAACACGTAGGGTGGATGGAGATGCAGATTTATATTTTTAACTTTGTATGAATAAAAATATTTTTAATTGAATTTCGAGGGTTCGCCTTGAGAAAGCCATTTAGCGAAATGCGGAACTGCTGTGGAAACTATTTATTTATTTATTTTTACAATTTAGCTTAAAAGCCTTTAATCAAACATTAATTAATTAATTCTAGTTTGAATTGGTATTTGGTTCAATCTCCTTCTTCTCTCTTCTATTGCAGTCCTAAACTTCTCCTCCTACAGGTTTAGGGGTACAACACCCAAACTCTCCATACCTTTTTGTCATTCAGTGGAGCAGGTTGCTTGTGTTTTCCTAAGTGATCCAGCCCTCTTTATATTTGGGGCGACACTCCAAACACCCCAATTTGTCCATTGACTTTCACAGGGAAGATTTTCAAACTGCTGTCATTCTTACAGCTTTGAAGCCACCCTCACCAAACTTAAATACCATAATCATGGGGTCACCCCGAATAAAACAGCGACACTTGTGGGCTGCCCAAAAGTGGGAGGAGTCAACAACAACTAACTTGACTTTTAATGGGGAAATTTCAATTGCTGCCAGTCTTACAGCTTTGAGGCTACACTCACCAAATGTTAATCACATAGACATGGGGTGATCCAGAATGAAAAGATGATATTTGTTGGGTACCAAAAAGTAGGAGGAGCCACCAACAGTCAATCAGATTTTACCTATTGACTTTCAATGAGGAAATTGAACCTGCTGCCATTCTCACCGTATAAACATCAGTGTCCCCACACTCTTCATGGTTGGTCACTAAGGCAGTTTTAGAAAAAATTTGGTGAAGCCACCAACAGCCAATCAGATTTCATTCAGTGACCACGTTTTTCAAACCAACATGAAGTTTTTTTTCTCAAACTTCCCTTTCTAGTTGTTATTTGTACTTTTTTATTTTCATCTTTCTATCCAGGCCTCTCCTATTCTCTTATTCAAATCAATGCATGGTTGCTAGGATAATTTGGACCATAGCAACCAGACTGCTGAAATTGCAAACTGGAAAGCTGCTGGAAAAAAAAGCTACATAACTCAAAAATAAGAAATAATAAAAACTCAAAACCAATTGCAAATTGTCTTAGACTATCACTCTACATCATACTAAACGCCATAATAAAAGGCCATAATAAAAGGCGAACAACCCCTTTAATTAGTAGTAATCCATCCACCCCTAATATGAACTTAGTAATGAAAGTATGACAAGAAAAGCAGACTGTTGTATTTGATCTTTTCAATAAGGCTTATCTCACATGTGTTCTTACAGAGGGAAGAGGTGGTTAAAATATCCCAAATCTTCCAGTAGCAAAGGAAGGGAGATGTTTTATCCATGGCTCATGCTATCAATGACAGACAAATCAGAAATGCTCTCTATGGTTCGACTCCCTGTAAGCAGACTGCAACCATGATGGAACTGGCTCTTGCTATGGGGCTGCTTTTCATCAGGAAAGACTGATTTCACTCTACTGTGAAGACACAAGTCTAAATGTGGGAAAGTAAAGGAAAGTTGTGGCTTGTAGCTGCTACAGAAAGTAACGTGCCAGTACAAATTCTTTCTGAAAAGGGTCACCAGTCCAGGGAAAACCTTATAGATTGAAATAGGGGCACAGAAGAAGAGACCATAGTGATTGAAATAGGGGTACCGGAGATTTTGGCACCTCAATGAATTTAGGTTTCCTTATCCTTCAATAATTGCCCTACAATTAAGGTTACTGTTTGAATTGTAGAGCTTCACTCCCACCTGGAAAAGCCTTGATCCTTAAATACATCCCCCTCATCCTCCAATAGTGTGCCACAAACCAACGAACCCCACATTATGTAGGAAGCCCAGTCTCTCTGGCAGCAGTCCAATCCCCTGCTGGTATTTGCTTATCCAAGTGCTTAAACCTGTTATTGCTGCAACTTCACAGAATGTGGTAAATGAATACCTATGCAAACTGTATATTACCTTTTCAATAAAAACAAAGAAAACAAAGCATATACATAAAATAAGTAGATTAGAAAATGAGAGCCTTGTTCAAGAGTCTAAAGACATTTACAAGACACTCTTCCACAATTCCAGTCTCAAAAATGGTTGAATTGGCACATGGTTACCCATGTGAGCAGTAACGCCACGTCAAGGCTTCAACCCTTGTTACTGTCCATTCACACACCTATTGCAGCAAATGGCTCACCCTCTCATTTACTGCAATAGTTCCCTAGCTGGTCCAGCACTGAGTGACAAACCGTCATGGGACCTTTGCTCTTCAGTAATGACTGAGAGGTACAAGGAGCAAGCTAAACATTCACACACACACATAGAATTACATTTCATTTACACATAGCTAGCTCATTTTATTTTATTGGAGCAAATCAGCTGGTGATCATAGGAGTAAGGAGGATTAAATCCCCACTGCTTTGCTAACCATATGATTTGCTGCAATCATTACCTATTTGGTCCCTAAAGCTCTTCACTGGGAATTTTTTAGGTAAAACATTCAGACACAGCACAGACTTTCACTCACACATACACTGAGTTGGAGCAAATCACACTGAGAGCTAGTTCTACCTCCGCTGCTTGGCTAACCACATGATTTGCTGCAATACTCCCCTAACCAGTAAGAATTTAAGATTATATATACTGGTGGATGCCTAATGATGTTCCTATTTAGCTGATCAAATGACTAACTCAAACTTGGGGGTACGAAGCAGGAGGTGACTAGGCAGCATTTCAAGAATCAAGCCCTGTCCTGTTTATTCTGAGCCTCCCTACATTTTATGCCAGATACAGCCCTAGATATTTTGGGCTTATTTTTACAATGTGGCCTATTTACTCATACACACGTCTCACAAAACCATAAGACATTCATACACATTAAAGCAAATCACAGAGTAAGCTACTTGTATATAGAAGCTAATATTATTGCTGTAGTTTGCTGTAATAGTCCCTAATCCTAGTTTCATATGTAGCCAATTGCCAGCTTAAAGAAGCCAGCACTGAACCCCCTCCTATTTGATTAATTTTAGTACCCCTAGGGATTTTAGTTGGTTTTATTTATATCCTAATGGTGATTCTTATTCTAATTTATATTCTAATGGTGATGTTAATGGTCTTATCTGTACTGACATAGTTACTTAGCAGTAAGACTAATGCCACACCAGGCTGTGAAAAAGCAGATCCGCTCCATGCACTCCATGGTGTAAGTGCACTGACTTACACAGAGCGGATTTTGGTGTGGAATCTCGTAATTATGCATTTCCATGCCAAAATCTGTTACGGAATTGTTAGTGCACTTATATCATGGAGTGAATAGGAGCAAATCGACTTTTTCAGTCTGGTGTGGCATTGGCCTTATGGTTGAAAAAAGATGCCCAAATTCAACCTTTTGCTGAAACAAATACTACCTAATTTTTAGATGATCCAGAGGAAGGCAAAAAACCCCGTCTGCAGCAGCCTCTAATTTGCTTCAGAAGGGGGAAAAATTCCTTCCTGACTCCAAAATGGCAATCGGTATAATCCCTGGATCAATGGTGACTAATTATACTAATAACAGTAACCTTGTACAGTAAGTACAATGCTACATACAGGGCGTATGGGTTGGTTCAGTATTGGCATACAGTACATTAGCTAAAGTACCAGGTTATACAAATATCCTGATACTGGTGACTGGTTCGTTGAACAGGAGAACAATAAGGATGTAAATAAACACACCGACATCTGAAGGGGCTTCTGAGCCAATTTCACCTGCAGTGTAGTCAGCCACATCTGTGCTGTTAATGCAAGCTCTACAGACACACTGCATGCTGAAATGGCCATGGACTGCAAGTAAAATGGCCCTAGAAGCACCTAAAAATGCTAGTGGATAATAGTGAAGAAATATATCTCAATGTTCTCCTGTTTAACAAACGGGTGAGCATTTAAAATTACTAAACTGACTTACACTCAAGCACACACACTCACAGAGCACATATACATAGCACACACACAGCACTCATACACACATAGCACTCAGACACACACAGCACTCATAAACACACGGCACTCATACACACACGGCACTCATACACACACAGCACTCATAGACACACAAAGCACACATACACATCCAAGCACACATACTCACACAGCACTCATACTCACACAGTACTCATAGACACAGCACACATACATACACACATCACTCATACACACACATCATACACACACAGCAATCATAGACACACAGCACTCACGCAGCATACATACACACATACACATCAAAGCACACATACTCACATAGCACTAAGAAACACAGCACACATACATACACAAATCACTCATATACACAAACATCATTCATACACACACAGCACTCATATACACACACAGCACTCATAGACACAGCACTCATACACACACACTCACACAGCACACATATACAGCATACATACTCACACAGCATAAATACTCACACGTGCACATAAAATGGGAACAGGCTAGGAAAGGTGCTGGGAGAGAATAGAGAATGGGGCTGGAAAGGGAGTAGAAAGGAGACCGTATAGAGAAAGTAGACCTGGGCCCCCCGCGGCCACAGGGTCTGCTTTATTTATAGTTATGTCTTCACAGGTAAGGGAATAGCAAAGAGGCAGGAGTTTAGTAGTGATTAGGAAGGAGGGAAATTGGGAATAAGGAAGCAGAAGGGAGACAGTATAGAGGAAGTAGACTTGGGCCCCCCGCGGCCAGGGTGTCTGCTTCCTTTATAGTTACACCACTGCTTAGTAAAGGGGTTAATCACAGGTAAAGGAATAGGAGGAAGGCAGATGTTTGAGGTGTTGTGTAATGATTAGGATTGAGGGAAATCAGAGGAAAGGGAGTTGGAGGAAAAACATAGAGGAAGTAGACCTGGGCCCCCCGCGGCCAGGGAGTCTGCTTCCTTTATAGTTATGCTAATGGTGTGGCCCATTTAGGAAAGGGGTTAATCACAGGTAAGGGAATATGAGAGTGACAGAGGTTTGGTGTGGTTACTAATTAGGATGAGTGAAATCAGGGATAAGGGAGTAGGAGAGAGAGACAATATAAAGAAAGTAGACCCAGGCCCCCCGCGGCCATGGGGTCTACTTCCTTTATAATAATGCCATTGGCATGAGCCACTTAGGATAAGGGTTAATGACGGGTAAGGGAATAGGAGGGAAGCAGAAGTTTGGGGTGGGGTTTAACTGGTTTTATTTATTAATCTTCATTCAAGATGTAAACTCACCCCTGTACCTTTCTATTTTCCATCCTTTAGAAGCTCCAGTCAAAGATCCCGTCTGGTGCTGGTGTTGATGGTAAAACCAGGTGATATTTTCAGGAGATGGTTTAGGTTTGGCAATACAGGTGGATTGGTTGTTTAGGGGTGGAGCTTGCCATAGATGGTACAATGTTAAGGGCCTCAGGTTGTTACAGGCAGCAACTAAAGATGGTGTCCCATGTTAGAACAAGGGTAATGCCTTACTCCTGCCAATTCCAGTTGGGATCCACTTCGGAGAAATCTTTCAGATTGTTTCTTTCATTGGAACTTTGAGGGGAGAAAGTTATTGGATATTCCTCAACGTCGTCTAAAGGTGGCTGTGAACAAGGGAAAAGCACTTTACCTTTTATACAATATTTCACATGGCAGAATTGAGTATTTATTTATTTTTATGTAGATTTGTTTTCACACCTTATTGGTCACGGAGCACTTACTAACTACAATGAAGAAAAGGGCGAGCTCAGTTGTCTGGTGTTATTATGCTACTGACCTGCCCTACATGCCAATAACATTAAGGGTTGTATGCAACTGGGACAACCTCTTTATCTTAACACTGCTATCCCCTATCACTCTGGTAGATATCAGCAGCAGCAAATGATGGGGCTGTCCACCTAAGGGGGCCTTAGGTTATTAAGTTAACTTAACAACTATTTGGGGTAAAAGCTTATGAAAGATGTTTTATCTGACCATCACTGAAACAATGGGAGAATGATGGGTATGATCATGTTTTCGTATAATTCATACATCTAAAACAAAAAAGAGAGCTTTAACCTCTGCCCTACCAATTCATGAAATTATACAAAAAGAATAGTAGTGCACCTGCAGGGTGAGTCTTACTAAATGTATCACATTGATTGCCCAGCACATTCATTTACCATTCCTGGCTGAAAAGGTGTCTCCAGTCTTCGGTTCTCCAGATCTTCCCAGTTGATGTTGCTGTAGAAAGCATGCTCCCTGATGTTACCATTCAGTCCAATCCGTTCAGTCTCATTAATCTCCAAAAGCTAAAGGGAAACATGATCATATATTTGAGTACTGCAGATAATGGATAACTGTCTGCATTATGAGCAGGTAAAGATGCAGTATGCCAGTATACCAGTTACCTTAGGCAGGAGGTCCAGCATTTCCTCGTTCATATCACACAGGTAATTTGGTGGTTTCATAACAATTGCATAAAGCTGTTTTTGAATGCTGCCTGATGCTGAAAACGGCATGACTCCTGTGGCCATTTCGTACATTGTAACCCCAAAAGACCACCAATCCACAGCTGCATTGTAGTCCTCATTTAATAGAATCTTTGAAGAGAAAATAAATAAAACAAATGATTACAAACAAAAAAAACTCCTTTTATTTGTGTTAGTATAGAGAAACAAGCATTGAAAGTTAATTACAAGGTTACATTGGCAGTTTTCTCCATGGAATTGCTATAAACTGCTTCTCACTTCTGTCAATAGGAATCACACTGCTTATGTCATAGCAACGAGATTCTTGCCTAGAACCTGGGGTGCCTTTTTGCAAATTGGAACATCTAGGGGCCCATTCACTAAGTTCGAGTGAAGGAATAGAGGAAAAATAGGTTGAATTTCGAATGTTTTTTTGGCTACGACCTTCGAATCAAATGATTTGAACTAAAAATCGTTCGACTATTCGATAGTTGAAGTACTGTCTCTTGAAAAATTTCTTCGACTCCCTGGTTCGCCACCTAAAACCTACCGAGGCCAATGTTAGCCTATGGGGAAGGTCTTCATAGGCTTGCTAACAATTTTATGATCGAAGGATAATCCTTTGATCGATGGATTAAAATCCTTCGAAACGTTTGATTTGAAGGATTTAACCGTTAGATCGAACGATTATTCCTTCAATCGTTTGATCAAACGAATTGCGCAAAATCCTTATCAAGGTCGAAGGATTTTAATTCGGCAGTCGAATATCGAGGGTTAACTAACCCTCGATATTCGACCCTTGATACATCTGCCCCTTAAACTGCATCAGAAAAAGGACTAACTCAGTTATCTTAAAAACATGTAACATTAAAAGAGAAGGAAGACAATTTACAGTTGGAGGTACCAAACGTTAGGCGCCCACAAGTGATTATATTTACTTAACTTACCTGCCCAGGGAAGTACTGTTATGCCTGTTGTTTAATAAATATATTTATTTTCATATTGAAGTACAGTGTTTAAATGTTAATGTTAAATGGTTTTCAGACAATCCCTCTTCTGGTACAAGTTTAAAGGTTTTTGACATTGGCATTTCAGTAATCATTTTTAAAGACCACAGTGGGTTCAGACCAGAGAAAATTATAACATCTAAACTATCCCTAAATGATTCTAAGAATATAAATTGGCTGACATAGCATTGTGCACTCGTTAAGTGAGAATGGGAATGGGATCTTCTGAGATTCTGATGCTATTTTATAGTTTTTGTTTTATAGCTTTTACAAACCTTCCTTGTTTCCTCTATATATATATATATATATATATATATAGTAATATAAGTGATGAAGGGATCAGCACACTCTTGTAAAGTTGAATCAAGTGTTTTTATTTGTAACACAGCATTTTCCAACCCAAGAAGAGTGTGCTGATTCCATATATATATATGTATATATATATATATATATATATATATATGTATATATATATATATATATATATATATGCTATTATGGATATATTATACATATTTTACAAGAAATGATGTTACCTCTGGTGCCCGGTATCCAGGGGTTCCTGCTAAGCCGTGGGCCCTCCTCTGGCCAATGATGTTCTCTTCCGCAATGCCGAAGTCGCAGATCTTTATATGGCCATCTTTATCAATCAGTATGTTTTCCGGCTTGAGATCACTGTAGGTTAAATGTTAGGAACAAATTACTTTCATAGAAATTCAGAGAGAGTTCTAGGAAAGAGGACAGGGGTTAATTAATAAGACAAAGGACTGTGTAGGTTTCATATTATCACATATTCCCTTCAACTTCAGAAAGGACACTGGACTCCTATGTCTCTAGGAACCTTGTAATGAATTAAGAAATTAACTTTTTGTAGCACACATGCAGGAGTCAAAGTGGCTGTACACAGGCCCTTATAAGCACTTGTGTGGCAAGTCTAGCCTTATATCATGTACTGTACAGATGAGTTTTTGTAGTGGGCAGTCAGTGGTGTGACCCTGGGTCCACATGACCATCCCCATATTTGTTGCATGAGAATGACTTGCAGTGTGTCTGCACAAACATACGCATCAGAGCAGTGGTGTATCTTCAAAAGCCTGCCCCTCCAAGACCCCCTTACATGAAATTGTGATGTGGGCAAAAACAAGTGTTACTAGGTCACACACAGCCCTACATGCCACACCCTCTGTTGCCCTGGGCTCCCCTGCAACCTGAAGTTAGGCCATTGCTTCAGGGATATTCGATGGTCCCCTTCTTTGCTGTCCAGTCTCCCACCCTACCTGTTCATCTGTACTAATCTGCAGTTGTGGGGGTCTGCACCCCTATAGTTATGCAAATGTAATCAATGAAAAATATTTTCAAACTTTCTGGCTCTCTGCATTTTAGCTAATTTTAAAAAAAAATGGCATCTCAAAGAACTTTACAAGACAAATCTATATGTTAAATAACACATTAAATGTATAACACAATATACTGAGATTTTACTGACCGATGAATGATTCCCTTGGAATGCAGGAACTGGAGGGCAACCACCATCTCTGCTGTGTAGAACCTGTTCAAAGAAGAAAATAATCAACATTTCAGTATCACACCATTACTTATATTTCTCTCAAAAGTAATGTACTTATCTGTGTATCAATTAGTATTATGTACCATGGCAAAAAAAAAAATCCATCCTGCCAGGAACACAGGTTTTTGTTAAATAAAACATTTGATTAGGCACAAGTTTGTCCCAATGACGTGCCTTGTGTTTGTGCATGCCAAGAGTAATTGAGATCTAAACACTATGTTTTCAGAAAAAGAAACTATTTTATTTATAAAATAAATTAAATGTATATACTACCCCCTATATAAATAAAAAATAAACCCTGCTCCTTACCCTCTAATATGTATTTCTTTTTTTTTTTTAGAAAGGCTAGAGGGCTAGCCGAAACGTCAGCTACTTTTTTGTTCAAATAAACTTCACTTTTATTTATCTTTAAGACCTGAGAGTGCTCGCCTTTTTCTGTGGATATATATATATATATACATTTTTTTTTTTGAAGTAGGAAGTTGCACTCACAGGACAGCAGAAAAAAAACAATATTGATTAACAACGCCCTCAGAGGCGCAACTAACGAAATTGCAGGTGATACCCACACTCCTTCACAACATCTCGTTTTGCCGGGTGCTTGGTCAAAAGTGGTCTACAATTTTATATATATATATATATATATATATATATATATATATATATATATATATTAGTCCGAATTGGGTGCACTCATAACCAATAGCTGCAACAACCTGGGTGCTGGTTAAACAAAAATTGCATTCATGTATAGTGGTAACAAACCGCACTCCAAGGAATTTCTTGTGGAAAAAATCAAAAAACTTTTATTTCAACGTTTCGGCTCCTCTACTGGCGCCGTCTTCAGGAAGGACTTCCTGAAGACGGCGCCAGTAGAGGAGCCGAAACGTTGAAATAAAAGTTTTTTGATTTTTTCCACAAGAAATTCCTTGGAGTGCGGTTTGTTACCACTATATATATATTTATTTAAGTTGTGGACAGCACTCCGTTTAGAAACAATACCTGGGTGCACGGTAAGGAAACATATATATATATATATATATATATATATAGAAAGAAAGACCAGCAACACATATGCAATAACACTTTTTCAATTTTTTGCAAAACCCTGGTGTTGCTGGTCTTTCTTTCTATATAGACGCTTGCACTCTGAACCAGTCTTCCATAAGTGTGGGTGCAGGGTCAAAGTATTTATGTAAAGTTCAAGAGGACCCGCACTCCTTGGTTAGTGAACCAAAAATGTCTTTATTTTTCAAACTTGTGCATCTAACGTTTCGACCCACATTAGGGCCTTTATCAAGGACTTCCTTGCACCGTTTTCCCTTTCACTTGCCCTGGAATTAGGGTTGCCATCTATCCAGTATTTTATCAGCCTATACAGTAAAAATGATGTCTGATGTCAATGCTTTGATAGGGGAAAAAAGAAAACATACTTACATGATTCTTGATGTTGGTAGCTTTCGTTCACGCAGAATCATTTCCCATAAAGAATTCCCACTGGCATATTCCATGACAAAGAAGGATTCCAGCTGGGAAATGCAGATTAGAAGAATGTGAGACATGAGTCATTAATACCAAAAGATAGAGCTGGTGATAAGATGGGCTTCTGGGTACTTGTTTAAAGAAGAATTCAACCCATAATAAAAAAAACCCCTCCCCCTACCCTGGGTAGACCCCCTTTCCCTCCTCCCACCTAGCCTACCTGGCCCCCCCCCCCTGGGCAAATGCCCCTAATTTTTTACTCACCCCTCCGTGCAGATTCTGGCCTCGGAGTTTCTCAGCAGCCATCTTCGGACCGGAAAATTACTTCAACCGCGCATGCCCCGAAAATGCCGTCAAGACATGAAGATTACCGGAGAAGAAGAAGATGGCTGCCGTGAACTCCGAGGCCAGAATCTACACAGAGGGGTGAGTTAACAATTAGGGGTAGGGGCAGGTAGGCTGGGGGGGAGGAGGGTCTACCCAGGGTAGGGGGAGGGAGTTTTTTTTTATTACGGGTTGAATTCTCCTTTAAAGGGGAAAAAAACCATCTATGCAACTTTGGCCGCCTGCAGTGTCTTCCTACCCCCCCCCCCCCAAACTGCACCACCGAACTGCATCACACACAACTCCCAATACTGCCCCATTTGCTAGTACCTGTTAATAAAATGCAGGGTTGTACTGTGGATCTGGTAGCTGCCATCTATTGCTGCTCAATGCCATTTTCCCAGCAATCTGGCAGCAATCCCTGAATGGCACCCGCTCTATGTCATGCTGGGAAACTAGTCATAGATGGCAGCTGTCAACCCCTCTATGCTACTCTGCATGTTATTAACAGTGCAAATAGGGCAGTATTAGGAGTTGTGTAGGGTGCATTTCAGGAAGTGGGTCAAAGTCATGTAACTTTATTTAAAGGGGAACTCCACAAAAACATAACCTGAGCTTTTTAAAAAGCAAACACGATTTCAACCAACTTTGCAATATGCATCAATTAAAAAATATGCAGACTTTTTATGATTTGTAAGGGTTTGGAACAGTTCCCTAAGTCCAGCCCCCTGCTTTCCTTCTGATCTCTCTGACTACTTTGCTGAGGTGGCTGACTACTGTTTATTTGTATCAGCAGCAATCTTTCATCAGCCTGCATCCTCCAAACCCACAATTCCCTGCACACGTGATTTCAATAAAGAACAGAACACTACAGTACAATGCATTGTGGGTCATGTAGTTCCTGCATGCTGTCTGTAAGCTGTGGAGAAGTGTTTTAGTCCCTCCTTCCCTGCCAGGATTTCAAATGATGCAGAAAGAGAAGAACTGTTAAACAGCTGGATTTCAGCATAGAAAATGGCATTTATTCATACTGAAGTAACAGGTAACTGTGATGGATATATTAGTGGTTTCTGTGTTATGTGGGCCTCTTTATCAAATTTTGGTTTGGAAGCCGGAGTTCCCCTTTAAATACCCTGACAATAAGTCATGCGAGTGTCAAGAACTAAATCTCAGGCACACATGCAAAGTGCTATTTTTAACCCGTTATTGTGCATGAAGCCCAGTGTGCTTTACCTCTGACTGAAAAACTGCATAAGAATGGCATAAAAATGCACATTCTCTGCTGATTTTCAGTAGACGGGCCTCTTTAGCGATGGAATGGCAGTCGTTCTTCTCAGACTTCTTCTTCAAGATCTTCATTGCCACGAGTTGTTTATTTGGCCTAAAAGAAGCCAACATCACCTAATAAAAATAAGAGAAGAGATTTAATATCACAGGGTATCTTGTAGATAATGGATCTTGCAGCAAAGATGCTTAATGACTTGGGAAATCCTTCACTCACCCAGCCAAAGCCTCCTCGTCCAAGTATAGTGTGGAAGTTGTAGCTGTTAATATCCAGGGGAGCAGGTCTTTCAATGTCCAGACAGGGTCTCTTCTGTATGCTTCCACCTTGTTAGAGAAAAGAATTCCGTTAACAGCTCACATCACAGATAAACTTTGGCAATGTGCAAATCTTTTTGCCACACATGGATTCACGGAAAAATCCCACATTTCGCTAACAGTGGATTTTTTCACAAAACTGCAAAAAAAAAAAATTCCCACAAAAAAATGCCCATTCTTTTCAATGCATCTGGAGTGAGAAAAAACACCCATTGACTTTAATGAATTCAGTGTGAGAAAAAAAACACCCATTGTGGCTCATTTATAAACACTGTGCAAATTTGCATCTGGGCAGTAACCATAGCAACCAATCAGCGATTAGCTTTTTTTCTAGCCAGCTGCAGGTTGAGTGGTGAAAGCAATCATCTGATTAGTTGCCATGGGTTACTGCCCAGGTGCAAATTTGCCCAGTACTTATAAATGAGCCCCAATGACTTTAATACATTTAAAGTGAGAAAAAACACCCACTGACAATTCATTTGGAAAAAGGTCGCCCATAAGGTTGCAAAAAACAAATAGTCGCTGAAATTAAAAAAAAATTCTGCAGTTTCACAATTTTTCTGTGAAAAATGAATAAACTTACCATTATTAGACTGTACATAGTAGCGAATGTTGAACACTTAACAAATATACGTATGAAAATTAAAACAGCCTTTACATTTCAAATTTATATTTCAAATTATGGCCATTCACAACCTCATTTTCTGACTCAATGGCTTATTTACAAAAGTGAGGGACAAGATGCAGAAAAAAGTTGTACTGCAAAGCGCCATGTTTTTTCTATTTTGCACCATGCCTCTCCAAATATGTTCACAGAGCCCAAGATGGAGTTGTGCCTTTCTCTCTCTATGTGGAAGTGGATCTGCCTATGTTTGTCAGTGTTGTATAAAGAACAGTGGGATTTGGGCAGCACAGGGTATATAGGGAAATTAGCAGTTTTGTTGCTGTTTATTAGCAAGTGAGGGGATTAGTTAAAGGGCACATTAGGACAATGTAAAATTGCTCAGCTTGCTATTATAAGCACTTTTGTCATTTGCAATAGTCCATATACTGTTAATATCAATGTGGGACAACAGTTCAGTCTTGTAGTACTGGGCACCTAGATTCAATTCCAGCTAGGGATTGAAGAAATGTGTATGTTCATCCTAATTGATAATACAGGTAAAGAAAAAAATTCTTCAGAAATCTGTTATCCAGATTACTGGATGGCCATCTCCCATTGACATTTAATCAAATAATTAAAAAAAAAAACTAGTACTCTGTACTTGATCCCAATTACGATATAATTGATCCATATTGAAGCCAACACAATCCTATTGGGTTTAATAAATGTTTACATGTTTTTTTTTAGTTGACTTGAGGTATGGAGATCCAAATTAAGGAAAGACCACTTATCAGGAAAACCCCGGGTCCTATACCTATGTGTGTGAATGTGATAGGGGCTTATTAAAATTGCTCATAATTACACTAAGAATTTTCAAATTAAGTGATGATGTACCTTATATACTGCTATTAAATATATACAGAAAGAGTAGTAAATGTTCCTTACTTTCTAAGGGGTCTTCTGCTCTTGATCTTTTATTCTTCTCTTCTTTTTGCTCTATATTTGTTCCTTTACTGTTTTCTTCTGTGATTTTTTTCTTCTGTTTCTCAAGCAGTATAATTTTATAGCTCTCATGTTCACTGGTCTTCTTGTATGCCAGGTTTTCCATTTGTAACGGTGTTTCTTCAACTCTTCTCCTTTTAATCCTTGCATCCTTACCCTTCTCAGCTTGGCTTTCCTTTTCTATCTGTCCTTCTTCGAATCCTCTACTTTTAATCTTCTCATCTTCGCTGGTCTTCTCTGCCTGGTTTTCCTTTACTATCGGTCCTTCTTCCAATTGTCTCCTTTCAATACTCCCATCTTTACTGGTCTTCTCTGCCTGGCTTTCTTTTTGAATATGTCTGTCTTCATTTCTTCTCCTTTTATTGGTCTTCTCTTTGTGTTCTGTCTGTTTCTCGACACTTCTTCTCCTATCTTGACTTGTCTGTGTATTAATGCAGCTTGTTTTGGAATATTCTGCATCTGTTTTAGTTTCTCCTGAATCCCTGATCCAATCCTTGTTGGTCCTCTCTTCAATGCAGCTTTTTACTACATTTCCTACCTGTCCAGCCGGACTCTCATTCCTTTTCTCACTCAAATCCATGTCCTCTACGCCTATACTATACCTCCTAAACGTTTTTTTTTATTTTTAATCGCAATTTGTATTAATTTAGCTCTCGCTAGCCTAAAACTCCTACTCTCTCCTACTCACTGTCCGAACGTCAGTTGATCCAAACTAGCAAGTGACAGTTAAGTCAGTTGAGACATGTGACCATAGCAGTGGCATGCGGGCATCATTGGGTTTCCTAGCATGCACTTGAGAGCTAATGACTATGCCACTATAAACCTTTCTCTAATTTGGAAGAAAGAAAACTTTCAAAGTGCAAAAAACTTACGCTGCTCTACATTAAAGTTTATAAAATAACAGTAATAACAATAACAATACAATGTAGAGTATGGGTAACATTTAGTCTATGGGAGAGAGCCTTTCAGTAATTCGTTGCTTTCTGGATAATGGATTTCCAGATAACGGATCCCATAACTGTACCATACTTCCTAGGTGTGAATTGACAGAGCTTCCAGTACAGTATAATACTGTATATACATGTAGAAAGCGAGGTTATTATGATGGGTATGGAAGGAAAAGTCATACAAGTATAGTTTATCACATCGTAATATCAAATCTGTAATCCCAACTAGTTGTTTCAGGCGCTACTAATATTTAAAGCCCCTAAGAGTAGCAGGGGGGTTGGTTTGGATGGAACAGGGGGCATAGTTATAGATGTGCCAGTATAATCACTAAATAAAATGGATATTATCCCCACATGTGCCAGTATAATGAGTACCGAAAATGGATAATTGACATCAGAGACTACTGTAAAAATAGCCTATGAGCACATCATAACATAGGTTTTGCACAAACAAATTATTGGAAAAACAGCTAAGCACCCTGAATGGGTGAGAAACGCGTAGGGTGGATCGAGATGCAGATTTATATTTTTAGCTTTGTATAAATAAAAATATTTTTTAATTGAATTTCGAGGGTTCGCCTTGAGAAAGTCATTTAGCAAAATGTGCGTTTGGCGAAACTGCTGTGGAAACTGTTTTTTTTTCTTCCATTTTAGCTTAAAAGCCTTTAATCAAACAACGGAATTGATCGAGCAGGGTGGGCTCTAGTTCGAATTGGTATTTGGTTCAATCTCCTTCTTCTCTCTTCTATTGCAGTCCCATACTGGCATTCATAAGGGACCAATTATTTGTGGTTTTTGAGGCCAAGATAGCTCTTTAACAAGCTAAAGTGAGGGCAAGTTAGAATTGAGACCACAGTCTTGGTTACCCTGCCTTTCTCCCTATTTGTGGTATACCAGGATTAGTAACAATATAGGCAGAAGTTGTTGGGACAACTCCACCTTCTCTTTTTTCCATTTCCTACTATTTTCGATGAACTGAGTCCATTTGAATGAATGTATCCTCAAATATTAATTTGGTCACATTGCTCCTTATTATTTAATGAATTACCAATATATGGGTATAATCATCGGTTAGCACTGCACTTTAATAACTGATATTTAGTAATAAGAAATGAATTAATTTATTGGAAATTCATGAATTATTTCATCAAGAGCACTGCACTTTAAAAATCAACAATTGAGTTAAAATTTGAATCAATTGCTTATTAAACCATTATACCAGCACTTTAATGTATATAGTTTTTTAAGGTACTATCAATTGTGTCTCACTTATTTATTTATTTATTAATTGCTTTAGCACTTTAATATAAAATCTGGTAAACTCCAGTACTAAGGTGAAACTTGGAGTGTAATCAATTAAACTAAGGGTGGTATTTTATGAGGTGTCATTTTGGATTAACACTGTGGGATTTTTAGCTGGTGGACGATGGGTTCTTTTTCTTTTTTAAACCAGTTTAATTCTCACCACATTTGCTGGAATACAATTCTATTTATCTGTAACCCCTTCTCGAAAATGAGTTTGTGTGTGTCTCACTCCTGCTTGTTATTTTGGCTTGCTAGTGAAAGGAATGAATGTGTTTCACTGTGCATGCAACATTTTTTATATTGGCCCTCTTGACCCTGATCATGTCATCTGAGCATTTGGAATATTATGTCACCATGGAAAAATTATACTACGTTTCTGAAAATCGGCTCGATATTGATTGGGCAAGTCTAAAAATTCTGTTTGGACTCCCAATGATGTGATATGATCATTCATACCTTAGCCCAAATGATCAGATCAGCCGATATCGGTGAGCATATCGGGAACAGAACTGCTGTTTGTCAGCCTCGCCAATATCCTGTTAGCAAAATACTAACTAGAATTGATGTGATGATTTGCCAAGTCTGGGGACACCATAACCTTTTTGCTGCCAATTAGTATTGGTTCATGGAAATGAAGACAATTTGCAGCTCTCCTGATCTGTAAACCAGTCACTTGACTGATGTAGACACTGGGGAGATATAGCGCATACAACAGTACTGAAGACAATGCTTTCTAAGGGTATGGAAGCAAAATAAATTATAAATAATTTAAAATGACAATATCATCCATGCCTGAATCATGGGGACAGGCCTCTTTTTGAAGAATGTGGAATTGTTCCCCTAGTAGGAAACCTGTCTCTGGGTGTTTGTGTCCCTAAATACAAATTCCACACAGGAAGCTGTGCTCTATTTTAATTATTTTATTTTAGTAAACAATGGTTTCCAATTAGAACCTTCTGGCTTTTACCAACCACCGAACAGAGCAATCAGTTCACTATAGTCGTGCACTGCTGAGGATCTATATCAGGGGTGGCCAAAAGGTAGACCGGGATCTACCAGTAGACCTTTAGCTGGTGATCAGTAGATCCCAAGACACTGTCAACAAACAGCCTGACTAAATCACCCTCCTGTTTCATTCTTTTCATTCAGATATTTATTATGGTAAGGTTACATAAGAAATAGTTGTTTGTTAAACATAGCAATATACATTTTTTCATCAATCAATATTTAAGTAATATTTTCCATGGAACAGAATGCTAACAATTCTTTTACGGATGTAGATCCTAATGGGACAACATCACTAAAAGTAGACCTCACATTAGTAAAGTACGGGCAATTCTGATCTATATCCATGCAGGAATAATGGGTGTCCCTTTGTATGAGATGCTTTTCACTGTATTAGTCACCTATCTGTGCTGTGTTACCAGGCCCGGACTGGCAAGCTGTGGGTTCTGGCAAATGCCAGAGGGGCTAATATAAGGTGCCACAGAAAGTCAGTATTTAATGGGCTGGTGGGAGCTGTGGGGGCCTCTGCGTGGGCTGATTGGGCCTCTGTGTACCTCAAATGCCAGGGCCTATTTTAATTCTTAGTCCGGACCTGTGTGTTATCCAGGCCATGAACCATGTTATTGCACTGGATTATTGGCCCCTGGGTTACGTATACATGCTTGTCGTCCTTCTATTACTATGTATACATATGCCTCGCTGTAACCCTGCACCTGCCTGGCCAAATACAAGTCCTCTGAAGTGCTAATTAACATCCTGCCATGTGTACCTTATCAAAGTACACACTACACGCAACTATAGACACCAGTATGAAAATACGATGCTGCGTTGCCCACCATAACATAACCCCCGCCTCCTTCTTCCGTCTCCCCGCGTATGACACCGATCCGCTGCGACGACTGCTGCCCAGGTTGTTGCTGAGCGACTGACGTCATCCCGGTGCGCCCTCTCTCCCTCTCCTCCCGTGCCTGTCTCTCGGCGAGAACCCTTCCTTCCGCGAGCTGCGTGCGTGCCCGTCCGTGTGGGCTTCAGAAAAGGCAGCGAATGCCCCCAAACACGTGACTTCACCCAGGTAACTCACCTCTGGACACGGCCGGGACTTGATCAGTTTAAAGAGATAGTGTAGTGTGTGTGTGGCTGGATATATTAAAGTAGCACATTAGTGATTGTACATTTGTATTTGCTTGCCTTGCTACTGGGACACAAAGCTGCCATGGCTCTATCTGTGATTTGACTACAACTCCCAGTATCGGCCCGGGAATGCTGGGAGTTGTAGTTTTACAAGTGACGAGCCGCAGGTTGTAGACCACTGCTGTACCCAGTATAGACGTGTAGTCATAAAACTCTTTATTGGGAGATTGTATATGTGCTGTATGTTTGTTTATACTCCCATGTGCACATTATAGCAAATACATCTATCTATATACAATTATATCTCTGTATCCTGTTTATCTGTGCATACAATCAAACCCAATGCATTGCTTCAAGGCTCTAGCAGCTTTACAACTACTGTTTGGACTTTTACACCAACTCCACCAACCCAGTCTGTAGCTGTACTTGGGCTGCTGCCTGTGCCACACATTGCTCAACTGTAAGTTGCCTAATTCAGCCTTTTCTTTCTCCCACTAAGTGGGTAGTGCTAATGCTACGCTCACCCTACTTCTCTTGGGCCAATACCCCCATTAGGGTTGCTACCTGTTCAGTTTTGACTCGACCAGTTTGGGTTTGTTCGAGTCTCAACTTTCTGTTCGGTTTTCAGTCTTATGAAACCCGAAAAATAATCTGCCAATATATGAAAGCCAATTAAATACCAAGATGCTCACCATGACCTGGCTTAGTTATTATCAAGTGCAGTTAATTTCTTGTTATTACAGAAACCGAAATAAGCAAATCAATCGAAAATAAGAAAGTTCTTCTAAATTAGCATTGCTGTATTTCAAAGCTTTCTGGATAACGGATCCCATACCTGTAGTTAAAGGATAGGCTCATACTCATGGGGCAGAATAGATAGAGGTAGGGTTTCCAGCCATGTGGGTTTCAACTGAACGTCCCAGTTTGCCAAAGGGCTGTCTGTTCAAAGCATTCCCATTTAAAACATTGTGAAAACGGGACAGAAATCCAGCCAGTTGCATATAAGTGATGCAATAACCCTGACCAAGCATCATAACTCCACAACATCATCACTGATGTCATCATGCCCACCCAAACATCACTGCTCCACCCACAATGCTATCTGCCGCACCCGTTTGTTCGGGTTTAGCCACTGGCAAAGGTGGCAACCCTAACCCCCATACAAAACATTGGAACAAAAGATTATTCTCAGTCAGTGCTGCGAAAGACTGGTGTAAGTGTCTATAGTCAGTTGTTTTCCATTTGCAATGGGAGGCCAGCACTAGCGCCCAGTATTGTATTGTCTTTACGTTGTGCCACTCTCGTTGGGCTGTTTGAGTAGGAGATTAGATTGACTCTGCATTTAATGATAAGGTTACGTATGTGGATAAGGCATTTACTCTAATAAGGGTTGGAAAGGCAGAGGATGACCAAATGCAGTAGCAAGTAATAGAGTGCAAATACCGGATGCAATAAATCTGTTTGGCCAAACATAGTATAAAATAATCAATTGTATACAGAAGTGACTCCAGTTGTCAGTGTGAGCAAAATTGGTCCATCATAGAAAGAATGTTTTCATATGAAATAGAGATACCTGTTTGAAGCAACTTTTCAGTTGATCTTCATTATTAATTGTGCATGCTTTCTTAATTATTTGCCTTCCTGTTCTGCCTTTTCCAGATTGCAGCTGGAAAAACGACCTTCTTATGGGGTCTCTGACCCAGCAACAGAAACACAGATTATGAGGTTTCAATTTTATTGTTATACTTATTTTTTTGTATTACCTTTTTTTCAGAGCATCTTCTATACATCAGACTTTCTGACGTCCAGTTGTCTACCTGGTTAAAAGGGTAGTAAAACCCTAGCAATCAGATAGCAGTTGAAGTTGTAAGCCTGAGAGCTATAGAAGAAAATGTAAATGCTTAAAAAAGAAAATACAACCACCAGCAACAAATACCGGTATGGGATTATCCGGAAACCCATTATCCAGAGAACGTCAAATTACGGAAAGGCCGTCCCTATAGACTCCATTATAATCAAATAAATCAAATTTTTAAAAGTGATTTCCTTTTTCTCTGTAATAATAAAACCGTACCTTGTACTTGATTCAAACTGTATATTATATAATTCATTTTTATTAGAATCAGTTTATTTTGTTAATTTAAAGTTTATTTAATGTTTACATTTTTCTGTTAGACTTAAGGTATAAAGATCCAAATTACAGAAAGATTCGTTATCCGGAAACCCCCAGGTCCCCAGAATTCTGGATAACAGGTCCCATCCCTGTATATCTAATAAAAACATTAACTGTAATAGTTCAGCGTAACAATTCAGTCTTATAAAAACATTAAAACGAATTGCAAATTGTCTTAGAATATGTATGTATATTTTTATTTGTAAAGCGCTACTTGAGAATACTGGTGTCTACATCAAATTAGGAAATCGCTTTTCAATGTACTTCCCCTTTAAGTCTTATTTGGGATTCAGTGTTAAAGATAAACAACATTTCCAATGTAATGGCAAGTGCTGGCATCCAGTTTTGGTGGTGGAGCGGGTGTTCTTAAACTGAACAGAAGTTGTATTTCTTAGGATGGTGATGGAACATTCTGAAAGGGTTGTTTTCTCAATTAGAAGTCACTGAGACAAAACATTTTGGATTGGCAATCGCAAAGTAAGGGATAATTGCTTTGAATAGCAGAAGCAGCTGCCATGAGTTTTGACTCTTGAAATTTGGAACTGAGGCAGAAGCAAAAAACACTACACCCTTTTCATTTTGCATAAACACCTACTTTCTAGTTGGATTGAGTTGCTCTTACAGTATTGTGTGTCCCGGCCACATACACCAGGCTTGTGTCTGTGTTGGTGTGCTAATAAGGATATATATTGTTGTGGGGTAAAGTCGGTAATTGTTTTAATTTAAGAGATGGAATGAATAATTCATGAATAAAGTCTTCCATCTACACATTTAGTGGTAATACAGTTGAATACTGCCTTGTTGGATGCAAATATAAGCAGAAGCTCAATAAATCACTGGCCTTGAGTTAATATAGAACACCTAGGTAATTCAAATGCCTCTATATATAGTAAATAAGAGCCTAATGCCCTCTGCTTCTGAGCAGCATATGTAATAATCCCTATTATTAATTTATGTTCCAGTATGTAGACAATGCTTTGCTTATACCTAGCAAAGTCATTTGCATTCATAACACATCATAGGAGTGTCTGTTTTTCTTATAAGCAGTGGCTGCAGGTTTGCATGCAAACTACTTCCTACTGTGTTACTCGGATATAAAGTGGCACCTGCCAGTTTCAGGGAATGGATGAGTGCATAGAAAAGTTGTCTGGCTTGTAACCCACCAGTTATTGTTGAACTACTATTCACGGAATGGGCATGCTAGATGTGGGATTGTGAGGTTTTTAGCGAAACAACAGCTGGAGGACTACATTATTAACCTCACTACCATAAAGCATTCACCAGCACAATGTGCTGCTTACTCTGCGAGCTGTGTTATTTGAATAGGATTCATCTATATAGTAGGAATGATTAAGGGGGTGGTTCACCTTTTGGTTAACTTTTAGTATGTTATTGAATGGCCAGTTCTAAGCAATATTTCAATTATTTATTTTTAATTTCTTATAGTTTTTAATTATTTGCCGTCTTCTAACTCTTTCCAGCTTTCAAATGGGGGTCAGTGACCCCATCTAAAAAAATAAATGTTCCATAATGCTAAACATTTATCGTTATACCTACTTTATATTGCTCCTTTTTCTATTCAGACCCTCTCCTATTCCTAATCCAGTCTCTTATTCAAATCAATTAATGGTTACTATGGTAATTTGGACTCTAGCAACCAGATTGCTATAATGACAAACTGGAGAGCTGCTGAATAAAAAGCTTAATAACCAAAAAACCAGGGGCGTAACTATAGAGGAAGCAGACCCTGCGGCTGCAGGGGGGCCCAGGAGGTATAGGGGCCCCATGAGGCCCTAATTCATATACAATTGCAATAAATATTAGAGAAACAAGTCAACCTCTAAACATTTTGGGGGCCTGAAAAATAATTTGCTGTGGGGCCCAGTAATATCTAGTTACGCCACTGCAAAAAACCACAAATAATGAAAAATAATTGCAAATTGTCTCAGGATATCACTCTCTCTATATTATACTAAATGTTAATTTAAAGGTGAACAACCCCTTTAAGCACAGCTTTAGTTCCTTTTCTTTTTTTGACATAGTTCTGGCATAACTTCTATGCCATGTGCAAATACAGTGAGCTCAACGGCACCGCTTTAACAGTGTGCAACCCAGCTATCCGCAGAGTTTCACACCTCTAAGTAAATATTACAGGGAACAGAGGTGCTGCATGTGAAGGGAAACATGTTGCCTTGGAGCTGCAGTACTGTAATTATTTCAGTGTGCTCTGATTCCAAATTGATTTCACGCTGATGATCTTTTCCAGGATAAACAGTAGGCATGCATCAAATCCAGTATTGGGATTCAGTTGAATCCTTCATGAAAATTCACCTGAATAACAATCCAAATCCTAATTTGGATATGCAAATTTGGGTTGGGAAAGGAAAAAGTTTTTTTCAACACCCTTGTTTTGTGACGAAAAGTCACGTCATTTCCCTTTTCCACCCCTAATTTACATATTCAAATTTGGATTTGGTTTGCCCAGGTACAAGGAATCCTGGATTCGGTGCATCCCTAATAAAAGCCATTCAGAACAAGTAACTAGTCCTAAAATCAAATATATTTTGCATAGCTGTAGTTTCATTATTGTGTAGTTCAAGTGCTTGCTCTCTAAACAGCTTCCCTTTATTTTCGCAGGTACCATCTTCCTGATAGTGTCTTAACTATGGTATGGTTCTATGCACCAACCCAGTAGCAACGACCATCCACTGCCATCCTACAGCCTCTAAGCACTTGCCAACAAACCTAAGACGAAAAATTGGTGGGACGTGCGATCTGGGCATGAATTGAGACTCCGAGAGACCTCTGACAGATTTTAAGAGGAACAAGTCTAGTGATAAATGGATTGCATTGCAAATAACTGGATATAAGGCTTTATAACTAACTAAGGCTTTTCAATTTTGAGGAAAAGACTTGTGATATTTTCCCATCGTCATGAAGAAGATGATCTTCTCCTGATGGTAGCACAAGTGAATGGTTTTTGGACGTGACCTCAAGATATTTGCTCCAACCCAAAGGGAATCCAGACTGCCTCCATAACAGCTGTGTTTTTGCTGTCTGACACCTAAAGCAGGTGAGGTTTATGTATTCTTGCAGGATTCTTTTGTTCGTATTGGTTATACCTTAAATACTGAAACATTGAATTATTTTTAGAAGCTGAAAGTTGTTCACCTTTAACTTAATTTTTAATCTGTCATAGAATGGCTAATTCTAAGCAATGTGCTCATTTATGAATTTTTTATAGTTTTTGAATTGTCTATTTTTCTTCTGATTCTTTCAGTTTTCAAATGGGGGTCACTGACCCCTTCTAAAAAAATGCTCTGTAAGGTGACAAAGTGAATTTTATAACTAATCTTAGTATTCAGGCCATCTCCTGTTCATATTCCAGTCTACCATTCAAACCAGTGCATGGTTGCTAGGGTAATTTGTACCCTTGCAACCAGATTGCTGAGTTTGCAAACTAAAGAGCTGCTAACTAAAAAGCTAAATAACCGCAACTAATAAAAAAGGAAATTAATTGCAATTGGTCTCTGCATATTACTCTTTACATAATACTAAAAGTTAGTTTAAAGCTGAACCCCTTTTAATGAACTGCTGTCTAATGTTGCACCAGAAAAACTATGGGATGTGAGCAATACTTACTGCTGGGGGGGCCCCTAAACACGGCCCGATAAAAGCTGTCGGCAGCTTATTGGCCCGTTTGAGGCCATTCAACGAGTGTCCCCGATCGACATCTGTCTGAAAGTCGGCCAGGGTAAAAAATCCTGTCGGGTTTTGGCCGCATTGGTTTGTTGATACGGTCCTGCGATCTGACCGCCCATCTTAACTGTGATTGCAATTTATAGCAGCCTATTTAGACTATTATGTCCAACTGTTCTTCTTACTTCTAAATTCTGCCTCTTCCTCAATGCCCATGTAAGCCCCTGGGCTCCATTTCCATATGGCCTGTATGTGGCGTCAATTAGGTGGTGGCCTTAATGACCAGTATAGCCTGTGAGAGGAATGGTCGTGGACATAATTTGTCTGCATGATATAGATGTGCCTGGGAATCTGTATAACAGTATTGACTTTGGGATTATGTTACTTTCTAACATAGGGAGAATACAAGCTTAAAGCTACAGTACGTCTGCTACTGTCCATGTGTTGAATGCATTGCCCCTATTTATGGACATATGTATTCAGATATTTAGAATATGTTACATCTTACAGTTGTTGATTATTTTTATTATTAATTGCTCTTAAAGGAGAAGGAAAGGTTAAAACTAAGAAAGCCTTATCAGAAAGGTCCATCTAAATATACCAGTAAACCCCCAAAGTAATGTTGTTCTGAGTCCCCTGTCAAAAGAAATACTGCATTTCTTTCCTTCTATTGTGTACACATGGGCTTCTGTATCAGACTTCCTGCCTTCAGCTTAAACCTCATTGCCCTGGGCAAGAGCATGCTCAGTTTGCTCCTCTCCCCCCACCCCTCCCTTCTCTACTGTAATCTGAGCCCAGAGCAGGGAGAGACTCAGGCAGGAAGTGATGTCACACCACATTAATACTGCAGCTCCTATTCTAAACAAACAGAGCATTTCTAGAGCTTTTTTGAAGAAGTATACCTATGGTATTTAGAATGACTTAAAATGTAAATTCCTTATAATAATTGGTTTAAAATGAATATAAGGTTTTGTGTCATACTGGGGTGTGTCTACTACTTGTTGGTATTCTGCAATGTCATCTCACCAGAGCTGTGTGTGTTTTTTTCTTTCTTTTTTTTTAATAATAAGACACAGTAACATGTTTGTACTTCTAAATGGCCTTTAACTCCAACAATCCAAGTATACACTTTATATACAGGTATGGGATCTGTTATCCAGAAACCTGTTATCCACAAAGCTCCAAATTAAAGGAAGGCCATCATCAAATTATCAAATAATTATTATTTTTAAAAATTGATTTCCCTTTTCTCTATAATAATAAAACAATACCTTGTTCTTGATCCAAACATAGATATAACTAATCCTTATGAATTGCAAAACAATCCTATCAGGAATTATTTTTAAGTAGACTTATGTATGGAGATCCATATAATGTAAAGATCCCTTATTTGGAAAACCCAGGTCCTGAGCATTGTGGATAACCGGTCCCATACCTGTATTTTGAATGCAGTCAAAACGTTAAATGTTCTATTTACATTCTAGCAATCGTTTCCTGTAATTGTTTAATGCTTCTTCAAATATATACATAAGACCTTTCACCTAAAGTGCTGTTTATGAAATACTGCAAAAGTTTTCCCAATTGTTTGAATAGAAGATACAAAAATATATTTTTCAGCATGCAGGAAAACGATTTAAGGCACCCTGGACACTTTATTTTGCAAGATGCTTTTGAAAAGCTAAGGGAAAATCTTAATTTTTGTGACAGTAAAGGTTACTCAGTGATACAGAAAATGTCATGTTTAAATTTGCCACCTTATAGAAACTTTTACATAGGTATCTCATAATGTCACAAAACGATCTTCATTAACAACAGTGTTGTACCTCTGTAACTTTTTCCTTCCAAATACAAGACATTTGAAGCAAAAACTCTATATCTGTGTACACAAGGATCTACCATATTTGCAGACTATTTGTGCACACGAATTGTATTTAGAAGCCAAGAATTCATTATGTTTCAGAAGACTCAGTTTGGTACATGTATGGGATCTGTTATCCAGAATGCTCGGGACCTGGATAAAGTGAATTTCCCTAATTAGGATCTTCATAACTGAAGTCTACTAGAAAATCATGTAAACAATTAATAAACCCAATAGGCTGGTTCTGCTTCCAATAGGGATTTAATATATCTTAGTTTGGATCAAGTACAAGGTACTGTTTTATTATTACAGAGAAAAAGGAAACAGTTGTTACAAATTTGAATGAAATTGAGCTTTCTGGATAATGGGTTTCTGGATAACGGATCTCATACCTGTACATGATATTGTCTTATTACAGAGAAAAAGAGAATAATTTTTAAAAATGTGATTTATTTGCTATAGGAGATAGGCTTCCTGTAATTTTGAACTTTCTAGATGTTTGTTTTTGATAACAGATCCTATACCTGTAATTAATTCTTCTAATGCAATGCATTGGTGTACAGGTTGGTGTAGGGAACCTTTTGTAGTACAATATACAATTAAACAATTATACAATAATGCTATTATGTGGGTGGGTATATTGGGTATGTGTATTATTGTTTTCTGGTTTTGCGGTTAATATAAAACTATAACGCTGCTTGAAATGCTCATGATCTTGACATTTTTCCCTGATTTATGGCCCAATAAAAAAGGAATATTTACTATAATCCAACAAAAATCCTTAAAGCTTCTTGACCTTTTTCACATTTTCTTGCCATTGAAGAAAACCACGTTTTCAAACCTATTTTTTTCAGCATTATTTTCCACATAAAAATGCTCTAGAAAATGTTATGCATGAATTTTCCACCATTGTCATTTGTGAGAATTTATAATGTGCATGTCAAGAAGTATTTGCAATTTTTTAACTTGAACTTAAAAGAATGCTGACAAAAATACCTGTGTTTTTATTTATTTATTTTTTAAATATTTGTAATGAATGTTAAAAATTGACCTGCAGAAAGAACAGAATATGTATAATGAAGCAGGGGGGAAAGCATGACCTTTAATAAATCTGGTTTTGAAGTTTGCAGTTTTGGTATTTGTCTAGGCACAAGCCCTTCCCAGTATTGTCTACTATAATAGAAAAGGGAATAGTGTTGAAGGATAGAACAATGTTATACTTGGATACCTAAGATAATTTATTTATTGCCCTCTGTTTCCACCGCATGGTGGAATACTGACCTTTTAGTGTGATAATGGGATGTTGGCTAAAAGGAGACAATACATACCATGGCACTAATAAAGGGCCAATAACACCAACAAAAATTTCGCCCTGTACTAGTACAATTATGAAATGCAGTTCTGTGTTGACATGCAGGCTGCTATCCAAGTTCCAGTAGGGCTGTACGGCCCACATAGCATAGTAGAAAATATATAGAACTGTTGCTGCAAAGAAACATTTTATTTCCACTTGTTGAACTGACCTATTTCCTCTCTAAATACAAATTTTGGCATTTTCACTTTGCAGCATTGCAACCCTTTAAAAGTTGAATTACAGTATGTATGTTTTGATATTGTCTGTGCATTGGCTTCATCTGTAGCAGTTCAATAACCATCAGTTTTCTCTATTTCAGCCTTATCAGCCCATGCATGCTCCCTTTCACTTTACTTTCACTTTAACAGTCACCTTTCACTGCTTTTTGAGCCAAAAACACATCCGGAAACCCGTTATCCAGAAAGCTATCTGTAATAATAAAACCGTACCTTGTACTTGATCCCAACTAAAATATAATTAATCCCTATTGGAAGCAAAATCAGCCTATTGGGTTTATTTAATATTGCAGGACTTTCTAGTAGACTTAAGGTATGAAGATCCAAATTACAAAAAGATCCCTTATCTGGAAAACCCCAGGTCCTGCGTATTCTGTATAACAGGTCCCATACCTGTAATGGCCTCTTTTAGCAGTATAAGGCAGTCAGTTAGAAATGACAGATGTTTGCGCATTTCTGCCTGTTTGTTTGTTTATTATGATCAAACTCAGTGTTTTGTTGTTGACCATATATTTAAATCAGTCTTTATTTGTTTTATTTGTCCCAAAACGAGTTAATCAATACATTCTCTATTGCAATGTTTTGTGGCAGAACTGGTAAAGGACTGTTGTCTACAAAAAAAATGCTTTTTAACAATGTGAGAGTAATATGAAATTGGCTTGGCTGATATTTTATTGTATAATTGTAGGCTTTGCGGTACAGTGCAGACACTAGCATTGTATTTCAAATATGCCATTGGCATTTACCTAATGATCACGGTAAAACCTTCTTAGACTGTAACAGGGTGTGTGAGCTAATATTTTAGAAAGTAAACACTCTACTCCCTAGTTCCTACAAGTAAGAAATAATATACAAGGCAGCTCTTTTTAAAATCAACTTGTTAAAAGAATTTATAAATTAAACCACTGATACACACCGTAGCTTCTTATCCCCATCCCAGGCTAAACAAGAATACTATAGTACACTCATAAATAATAATAAATCCAACCCACAATGCTTGTTTTGCATATTCAACTCACCACTCCATCCCTCTAAAAGTGAAACAGTAATATCTGAACATACCCACAATGGACTGACCTATACTCTCACTCTTCCTAAATCTCTTCTTTCCCCTTTCAACTCTTTTGATCTTATAACCTAATCTGAAGTCTCAAAACTTCTCTTGTCCTCTTCATCAACAACTTGCTCCTTGATCCTATGCCATCTCCTCTACTTAAAAAGTGTGCCCCTGTCCTTACTCCGGCACTACCTTTTGGAACACTAGAAAACTAGTCTAGTCTTGTTACCTACTGGATAATGTCTTTACTTTGTGCACTTTCCCCCTCCAATTTGTGCCTGTATGTTAGCCACACGACTTAGACTGTAAGCTCTACAGGGCAGGGTCCTCTTTCCTGCTGTGGCTCTTGCCACGTAGCACTAAAGCTCTGTATAATCATCTATATATCTATATAATAAGCATTAACCACAGTAAAATTACCGTTTCATACAATTAATATACTTATAAAGCTCATGACCCAGCCATGTCATTTTACTATACCACTGTCATCATAAAAAAAAAAAAATATCTACACCAACTGGGCCATCCTTTTAGGTGTGTGTCTTTGAACAGATCTTACAGATTTGCATGTTTCTGAAAATTCTTCACCTCCTCTTGTATTTTGGGGGGGGGTGGTTTGTAAATTCAGAGATGCACATGCCATTTCAAATACAAAGGACCATGATATATACACCGGTTCTTCCTATATTATAAAACTTTTAACGATTACCTTTCCTGACAAACCAAAGTCTTCATTTTTATACCACAGCTGGGCACCCATAGTGTTCCCTGAGTGTGTTGATATATTAGTGGTTGCAGTTAGTCGGCAGCAAAACATTTCTGACAGAATCTGACAGCATGTATTTAAGATCAGAATTCTATTAATCAAAATGGCAGTGGCGGTTATTTATTATACAGAGCAATAGCAATGCTATCTTGAGGCTTTCCTGTTTTCCTTTTTTATTTTTTTTTTTTGTGGAAGAAACGAGTCTCTCAGCCCAATAACCTGTATTCAGATTTTTACACTTTCCTTAATTGTTGACTCTACAGTCGTTGGTAATCTCATCCATTCACTATTTGATCATTTATAATGTGTGTTAACATGAGACATGATGCTTCAAACCATATTTCATACCTTGGGAGTAGCTGTAGTATGGCATGACACACTTCTGATTCCTATAGCTTGAACAGAGGGGGTAACAAATCAACTGCTCTTACTACATGACCAAACCATCCATGGGGCAGTGAAGTCTGTAACATGTATGAGCCCTTTAGGGCCCTTGGGTCCCCAGATCTTCTGGACTACAATTGATGCGACTGGACTACAATCAGATGTGTTGGGGTTGTAGTCCAGGGACATCTGTGATCCAAGACAGGACTTTGGGGTTATCTGTTCAGCCACCTAGCTGTTGATGAATAATGCTCACTTGTTCCCCCACCCCCCAACCTGCAGTTAATGTGTGATATATATAATATAGCTCGGTAAAGGCTAACACCGAAATATATCCTTTGCTATACCTAAGAGTAGTACTGTACCTTTTATATATTATGGCGAATTTGTACAGAAGGATCTATCTACAACATGATAGCATCTTTCAGTCGTACACAACCAATACCAACATTCTTCTGTTCCTTAGTTAGTGAGCTGGTGGAGAATTTGTAAAATAAACCATGCTTTTTGGAGAAAATGTTATAAGGTTAAAAATCACTTTGCCCCTTATTTGTTATATGAATAATAAAGACCTTAGAGACAAATACATACAAAATAATAAGCATCTTTAGCTTATGAATGATTCCCAGATAAAGTTCAGTTTTGTAGATGTGCCTATTTTATCACCAGTGGGATAGTGACTCTATATCTTGTTTGTTGTTTCCATATACAACCATATTAGAACTATTACTGTTGTTGTCATCAATGTGCCACCACTCTCCACAGGGCTGCACAAGTACAGGATAAGCCCCATACATATTGCATACAGGTACTGATCAATACAGGAGGTAGAGGTCTCTGCTCATTAGAGCTTTCAATCTGCTGAAAAGCTAGCCACACATGGAGTGACAAGGTCACTGAATTAATTTGTTCCAAATAGAAGTGGCAGCCTGTGTGGCCCCGTGCAGTCATTTGAGCAATGAGCATATGATGTGGGTGGTCAGTCAATACAGATAAATCCTTTTTGTCCAAATCAGCATACGGTATCACCTCTTTAGTGATGCAGTTGTCTTTGGGACAGTGATCTTAACAGCTCATCCAAATGCATGGCTGGGCTGCAGAAGATCAGATGGAGCTGCCCAATGGTCTGCAGATTATAAAATATAAAATAAGTCCTGTATGTGAGCAGCTTGTTCCCAATTCAGCAGTGAACTACAGGTGGCCTTCATATTGCATGTACTTCTCTATTGCATGTCTACTGGCTGGCTCCTTCTCAGGACTGGATAAGCTCCTCTAATTTTAAAACAGAGTAACTCAAAATATTAACATTTCCTTGCTTCCCAGCTCTCCTTCACCAGAGGATAACGTTATTGTTCTTGGTTCCTTTTACAATCCAGTCTTTCTGTTGAGGGGAGCAGTTTCTATTTTAAACTGGGAACAGAAACATACCAAGTGAGATCCCTCATTAGGGCTTCTGATATTTCGTGCTTTAACAAAAGGTTGCTTTATTGGTAGCTTTAATGAACAAATCACTTTATTGGCGAAAGCATACTGGTTGCTTTGTAGGTCTCAACAGCAAGGAATTCTTCTTTCAATTCAGTATTGTGCAGAAGAAGGGAAGTCATAGCGCTGACCTTCCCTTAATGTTCAAATTCTTTTTTTGAACGATTATTATTTTGACTTTTTAGATGTAAAAAAGTGTTAAAATATTGCTTCATTGTATTTCTTCCATTTAAATATTCTGACAGTGAAATAGGACAAACATGTATGTAATTTAGAGGCCTTCCTTGGCACTTTGATTGTTGCAATAACTGTGCAGAAGGCAAAGAATAATACCGGTAATTTTAAATGAGCGATTAATCCTATTTTTAACATACTGTACACCCTACTCCAGTTTATAAGTCACCAAAGGGTTCCATGATCAGAAGTTGCATTTTAGTTAATGGGAAAGGTGTTATTTTAGTGGTAAAAAAATCTGTATAGTGCAAATGAATGTAATTAGGCTAGAGTAATAAAGTTACTGTATGTTTGCCTCCCCCTCACCCACCGATACCTGCCCTGAAGGTTACTATTTCAGAAGAGCTGCACCTTTGATAGTCCTGCTTATTACTACAATAGCCTCTGTTGCTAGGGACAGAGTTTAGCTCTGAAATTTACCTCCGATGTTGTTCTGTTTCTGTACTTAGGAGGAGACTGTGTGTCTTCTATGCTGCTGTTCCCACACCGTGCCTGTTTGGGAGGTGTGCAAAGCTTTGTGTACCGTTATTATGAAAGGTCTTCTGTTTTTGCAGGGATGTCTTGGTGCTTCTGTTTGGTGTTTACATGCATTTCTATGGGTGCTACCCTGACAACAGTATCTATAGTATTGCTGTTTGGCTGTCACTTTTAGTTATAATGGTGAGATCTGACATGAAAGTGTGTCGTTTATAAGGATATCATTTACAGTTAGGTGTATTGCTAATACTGAAGAATAAATAGCAAATAATGTACCCCCAATTGTAAAATAAAAGGACATTACGCTGTTCATACACTGGCAGCTGAGGAGTTATATGGCCATGGTAATGAGGGTGAAGGCCGAGGGCTTTTATACAGGCCATAGAACTCTGAAGCGACTTCTGATATTTTCATATTTTACAAAAGTATGTTCATCTCTACTGTTTATTATATATGTACAGTATAAAATACATGAGCCATGAATATCCTGAAAATGATATCCTTATAAATGCTGCTTAGTGATGTCATCGGTTATAATCGGAAGTTAGTGATGTCATTTCTGTCATGTGACTCAGTAAAACATGTGTATTATAATAAATAAAATACCCCCTGTTGCAAAATATGAGGGTATAAGAAGTCATCTCAGAGGTCCATGACCAGTATAAAAACACACTGCTTTTGCCCTCATGTTTTTATATGGTCATGGAACTCCACGGCAACTTATAATATCCTTATATTTTACAACAGGGAGTACATTATTCACTATATAATATCACATATATCACAGTGCTGCATGCATTCCCTGTCTTGAAAGTTTTAAACTGAGGTACTCTATACTATAGGCAACTATTGACAGTAAATAGTCCCCGTTATTCCAAGTTGCAAAGTTTGAATTTACTCCATTAGGAGAAGGTTGAGGTAATGGACTTTTAGTTACAAGTGACTGAGGTATAACTGGAAAGTAACTCGTATAGAATTAGAGGGCTAGTTTCCCTTCCAAACACTCTTCAGTTCAGTTGTCTTCAGATTTTGTATTGTTTACAGTTTTTCCAAAATTACATTTCAAATGTTCCTGTCTCTGGCATTTGACTGGCAGCTCAGTAATTTAGGTGCAGATTGTGCTACATTAGTTGATACATGTCTCACTAGCATCTGTGGAATATTGGCAGCTATTGTATCAATTCTAACAGCTGCCTTTAGGCGATAAGTTGCCCGCGATTTTTAAAAGCGAGTCCTGGCGACAAGTCGTTCGTTTTGTTGACACATCACGATTTGTGCAAATCGCGAGCTAATATGTACACAGCATGATTTGAGATCGCCTGTAGCTTTAAAATGCGCAGAGACCCTTTTTGGAGCAATAGCAGAGAAATAGCATGTACATAGAGAAGCACAGAAATCTCCCACAAACAACACACACAAAGAATAGCCGCGATAATATGGAAATTTTTGCACTGAAGTCAAGACGCTATGTAACAACTCTACGAGAGCTGGCACCGGTACAGACAAACAGCCTATGGACATAGCACACAACACTATGGGATGATAAGGATCACTTCCTGGTAAAAGTCGCTCTAAACTTTCCTTCTGCACAAAGGCGATTGCCTTGTCGCCGCGACTTTCTTTTAAAAATCGCAGGCGACTTATCGCCCAGTGTGACCTTAACCTTAATGAAAACTTAGTGATTCTGCTCAACAGGGCCAAAGATAAGAAATGTATCAACTAATGTATCAATTTAGAACAGTTTACAAAGTCGGCGACCCCCCCCCACTCCCAAAGCTGCTTTAGAAAGACATAAAAAGGTGAAAAATGAAACTTTAAACTTCAGTATTAAAAAAAAAAAAATGGACACAAATAGAAAGTCAATAAAAAGCATTTATTTCTGGTGTATCTGAAAACACCTGAACTGAAATAAGTGTTGGAAGGTGCACAACTCCTTTATCTCTGAAGGTAACAGAATCATTTTATTGGTTTATCAATTCACTGTTTCAGTGTGTAAGAACCATTGTAAATACATCATATCACACCTGAATTGCTCTTTTAATATTTGGTTTCTGGTTTTCTTGGTTTCTGGAGTTCTAAAATTAGCCAGTCCCATTTAATGAAAGTTTGCTTTTAGCCATGGCGACATTTTGAGCATCTCCAAGTTTCGAGTTTGGGATGAGTTGGTGGCTGCAGTAAAAATATGACTTATTAGATACAGCTATAAATCCACGAATCCACTAATAATCATATTTTGGCTGCGTGGATTTGAGGGAAACTTTCTGGGTATATTCTGAGCCCGATAGTATGCATAATTTGCGTTTGAATGGGAAATGTTATCCAAGTGATTAAATTTGCATTCCTTTTTCCAAACTGCTGCCATCAAATGCTTTCTTTCTGGCTCTGCATCCAGCTTTTGGTCTTAATGAGTGCACACGGTCTTTTTCAGGGATATACTGATGTGTTACTGGGTTAAAGTGAGTATTTTTTACTTGTCATTTTCTGTCATTTCATCTGTCTTTGTTTCACCCTGCCTTGCTGAGTGTAGTGTTACAGGGGCTAAGGAGACATGGTGAAATACCTATAAAAGACATTCTTACGTTATACCAAAATAAGCTAGCAATAAGGCTTACAACTGTGGGTTGCTGCATTACAATTCCTAGAAGCTAAGAATAGCTAAAGCAGTGTCATCAACTGCGCATCCCTGATCCAGAGACTTGTCAGTGCGTTCCAAAGATACCAGAATATGCAGGCAAATAATTCATATGAATAAATCCATAGTCACACTTTAAAGGAGGTTTAAACACTGGCTCAACCATATTGTGCTCCAATTTTACTGGTCTACAAGTTCTAGCGTACTTTTAAGGGTAAATCGTGCTGGGAACTGTAGTCCAAAAACACCTTAAAGCAACTTTATTTAGAAAAAACTTTCCCCCCCAATTTTTCGAGGTCAATAGATGCAAGAAAATCACCAATGAGAATTGTACCTACTCTGTGTAAACCTGGCTCCATTTTCCTTATTTGTGCAGTTAGGAAGCATTAAAGGGGTGGTTCACCTTAACCTTTAGTATGTTATAGAATAGTAATTTCTAAGCAACTTTTCCTTTGGTTGTTATTCATTTTATATATATATATATATATATTTTTTTTTTAATTATTTGCCTTCTTCTTCTGACCCTTTGCACAATTAGCTCAGTATGCTAATTAAGTATTGATTAACAAGTTTGCATCTCCTTGGGGATACCAACTCAGGGGTTTTGTCTCGATCACACTATGTTCCATTTCGTCCGTGACCCAGAATCACACTTTGGTAGTTTCTGAAGTTTATTGAAATATATTTTGGTTTGTTTCAGGACTTTTCATTGAAGTGATTAACAACAATTTGGGTGCAAATGAAAGGGCGCGTAGGTGATTTGTCTGTTACTTTGGTGACCTGTTTGGGGGGGGGTTAACAGGGTGACGTCTTTCACCTGCAGTAGAGAGCTGTTTATTCTGTAAGACAGCTTTAGGCCCTCTTTAAAAATGTCCTTCCTGTTTTTACATGGTGGTTTAAAATGTAATATTATGCCTGTGCTCGGTAAAATATTAGTATTGCACTGCTGAAGAAAATAAATCCTATGAGGAATGACTTAAAGGAGTTCTAAACCTTTAAAATGAACATTGCTAGAAATGTTGCATTTTATTCTTTAAACTTTGCTTAAGGTTCAGCATCTCCAATAGTAATGATTCAGGCCTTCAAAGTTATGCATAGGGGTAACCATCTTGGATTTTGGAGGAGTGTCTGTGGCACACATTATCAGGGTGCCCTCGGCTGCTGTTGAGAAACTAAGCTTAGGGGACGTCGCAAATCATCCAGCGGAAAATTAGGGTTACCTGTCATATAAAACGGATGCCACAGGACTGATTATTAAATTCTGATGCACGTTGCACTGGTTTCAGAACTGCCATGTATTGTTAATCTGAATATTTTATTTTTTGGAGTCTGTTTCTAAGCTCTGTGAACCGACCGTAGCACAAAACGTACAGTGATTCAGTAGAAAGAAAGACGGGGAGCTGTTGGGGCTTCTTTGGAGGAACAAATCTGTCCAGCTAAAGGACAGTTGTTGCCGTGGGCTTATACAGAACCCCATAATATAATGTTCAGTATTCCTATCTTAATTTTTTGCTACGCTTTAGTTTTCCTTTAAGAAATAAAACCTCTCGCTGGTATAAATGAAGGCTCCTGACAGTTGTGCAATAACAGGACAAATGAGCCCACTCTTACTAAGCATTGCACAAATAACTGCACTACAGTTGTTACATTTTCATGTTTCCATTATCACAAATATTACAGTTTGAATTATTTCTTTTTTAGCATTGTTTAGACAAGCATTTGTAAATCCTCATTTCTGAGTTTTATCCCCCCTCCAAAAAATGACTAAACATTTCTGCATAATCTGTCAGCACAGAATAATAACAATCGGGCTAAAGATAATGTGCCTGCTACAACCGCTGTCTCTCTTCACAGTTGGAGATTGATTTGTGCCCCCTGCTGTGAAGAGATTGAAGAAGGGCAGTGAAATAAAACATGCTTTTACATCTGTGAACAGGAACAATGCTTGGCTGCAAGTGTATGGAGGGACCATTTAGCATGAAATACAGGTAGCCTTTTATTCCGATGTGTGGCAGATTGAGTCATCCTTCTGCCATGTCAGGGATATGAGAGGATCTGTTAGGCTGTCTAGGAATTCGCCATGGTGTGCCATAATTTCAGGTTTTGAGAAATGCCTTTTACCGAAATACCATGCTGCTTTCACTTTATGATGCAAGACTCAAATGACCCCACCCTTTATCAAATGGATTGCCACAAATTACTGATCCCATTTAGGAATGCTGAGGTTGGACATTTCTCTTGGTCTTTTATTCAGTGAAAAATCCATGTAAAAAGGTTAAAAAAAATATGGCAATTGAAATGCCTGTGTAATCACATGATCTGAATATTTATGAACTCTATCCTCTGCATAGAGCAGGGGTCCCATGAGCCACATTGAAATGAAAAAAGGGTTGGGGAGTAACACAAGCATGAAATGTTCCTGGGATGCCAAAGGGCTGTGATTGGCTATTTCGTAGCACCTGTATGGACTGACAGCCTACGGGAGGCTATGTTTGGCATTACATCTGTTTTTTATGCAACCAAAACTTGCTTTCAAGACTGAAATTCAAAAAGAAGCACCTGCTTTTGAGTTGACTGGGAGCAACATCCAAGGGTTAGTGACCATTGGTGTAGAGAATATACAGTAGAAACTGTCATTCACAAATATAAAATGTGCTTTTATTAAAAGCCAATATACACTTTGGGGGCTTTTTAGTATCAAGATAAAGATTTGTAATCAAACCGGACATTTGGTTGCCATTAATATAACCTTTGCTGCTAAGTAGTGGCGCTAGTTCTGATCACACGCATCTATTACAAATCTCATAACACTTCACTAGTCATTCTTCCCTTTTTATATCCAGTGAATATTATTGTGTTGTACAGGAATGGAGCAGCAGGCTGCAGAGCTGATAATGGGAAAAAGAGTGCTGGTAGCTTGGCTGTGCAGTAAGTGAAGGGACAGGTATGCATTTGGTTTATTCCACGGCTGAATGAGGAGAATGCATGTGGGTTGTGCTGGAGGGTAGGGCATTGAAAGAGATATTATTATACACTGTGTAAGCAAATTGTATGATTGCGACAGTCCTCCTGTTTCAAAAGAGTTAGGTCATTAACAAACTGCACAGATTTGCATTCATGGGCAACTAGCTTTCATCTGCATTCTCAGATGGGCTGCTATAGATTACTGACCTGGGCAAACCTGCTTCATTCATAAACGATGCCCAGAGTGTTTAGATGCATGTGCGCTGATACGTTTTACTTTTTTTTTTTTTTAATATGTGAGACGTCCATTCTGTATAAAAAAAAAAGACCAACATATACTGTACCTCCTCAGACTGTATCTGCAATCCTTTCCTTTTACAGATTTCCCCTTCCCTGTCTTTCATTTGCGTTGGATATATACACAGAAACAAAATGAATATTCTGTTGCTTATTTTTTTTTTTTTTGCTCCTTAGATTTCTTTCCTCAAGAGATTTCCTTGGATACACAGCAGGAATGTATGTGAAATGTATTTCAATCAGCAGAGTGTGACTGCTGCACAATTACAGCTGCAGATACCTGAAGAGCATTCATGTTGCATGTGCCAACTGCTGGCTTTAATGGAACAATTATTCAGTTATTTGTTCACGTCTTTTTATAAAGCATTTCTCAGTACTTATAGGGGCAAAAAAACACAAATGTAGCCGACCTCATTTCACATTTTACTATTTTTTTTTTTTTTACTTTTTGTTCTTTAGAAAATCCTCACTAAAGATCTGGCTGAATGGAATCCAAATTGTAATATTTGTTGCTAACATTTTATCTCGGATGTCCCTAGTCATGCAAATTCCAGTTTTTGTGCACAAATTTGTGTTTCTTTTACCCTTCCATAGTATTAGTCACATGGTAATGAAGGGTCTTTTTTTGTAAATCCTGCCTTTAGAATCTGTGTAGTTTTTGCATACAATGAATATCACACTGCATTTTGAAGGGGGCATGGCTAGAACTGGCCTGAATACGGCACATTAGGCTATTGCTAAATTTAAGGGCAGTGGGTGATGGGGAGATTTGTCACCAATTATTATTAATGCACGACAGTGGCCAAAAATCTCCAGAAAATGCTTCTCCATTGGAAATACAGGTATAGGATCCGTTATCTGGAAACCCATTATCCAGAAAGAAAATGATTACGTGATCTCCCTTAGACCCCATTATAATCAAATAATTCAAATATTTTTAAATGATTTCCTTTTTCCTTCTAATAATAAAACAGTAGTTTGTACCTGATCCCAAAAAAGATATAATACATCCTTATTGGAAGCAAAACCAGTCTATTGGGTTTAATTAATGTTTAAATTATTCTTTAGTAGACTTAAAGTATAGAGATCCAAATAACGGAAATATCTGTTATCCGGAAAGCCCCTGGTCCTGAACAATCTAGATAACAGGTCCCATACCTGTAACTGAAATGCCGACCGTAAAACCAACATATATTCGAAGTCGCCTGAAGTTTCCGAACAGGAGCAGCTACTAAACTGCATGTGACTGTACTGAATATTAGCAATATTGCACTAGGTTCTATTGTTTTTTCTTTTTCCATAGCCTCCTGCTCTATAATTGTACAGGTATGGGACCTGTTATCCAAAATGCTCGGTACCTGGGGTTTTCTGGATAACTGATCTTTCCGTAATTTGGGTCTTCATGCCTTATGTCTACTAGAAATTCATTTAAACATTAAATTAACCCAATAGGCTAGTTTTGCTTCCAATAAGGGATATATATATATCTTAGTTGGGATCAAGTACAAGCTACTGTTTTATTATTACAGAGAAAAAGGAAATCCTTTTTTAAAATTTGGATTATTTGGATAAAATGGTGTCTATGGGAGACAAGATAAATTCTCACCACCGCACTCCTGTATATTCACTCCTCTGCTTCCAGTGGTGCTGGTTCTCCGTGGACCAGGCAAGGTCCCAACTGTAAGAAAACGTGAAAATACGGATCCGCACACACTTTATCTTCAAGCAGATGGGGATTCCCCCAAGTTTATTGTGCCACCAACAAGATCTTGTTGGTGGCACAATAAACTTGGGGGAATCCCCATCTGCTTGAAGATAAAGTGTGTGCGGATCCGTATTTTCACGTCTATGGGAGACAACCATTCCATAATTCAGAGCTTTCTGGATATCGGATTTCCGGATATGGGATCCTATACCTGTATCTTAAACTGTATGTGTGCAACACTTTTCCATATGAAACAAAATTCATTCATCCTTCTCATTCACCCTTGGTGCTTAAAGAATGTAGCAGCATTGCAGAACCACACCAAAGTCTCATGGGAGGGGGGGATCTTAGACTTATTTTGCTTAAATTAAAGGGCAAGTTTGCCTTTTATTATACTGTTGCAAATGGATATTTTCTTAGCTTTCAGTTCGTTTTCATTTCCTTTTGTTTTTCTGTTCTGTCATACCTCTTGCATTTTAACCCTGTAAGTGACTCATATCACTGTTAATCCCTATAGGGTAACACGTAACCCATTTAGGTATCATTTATGGCATGGGAATGCTGATGCTGGTGCTTCTGTGTCAGCATCATAGATTCTATTATCTGTGGCTTGATTACTCCAGAAACTTAGAAACAGATTTTCTGAAATGCTGCATTACTTGCTATTTGTTTTTTTTTATGTTGAAGCCCTGAGTACAGATATAGAAAATATACCAGTCATGTTGTTAATAGTTTGAGGAATATCTTAGAAACCAAATTCATATTCAACCCTAATCTTAACTAACCACCTAGCCATTGTATCTAGGAAAGCAAATGGGCATTTTCCCCAGTTGTCACCCCACCTGGCCTTCTGACTGTGCCCCCCAATTACAGCTTGCAGTCCCCCCCAGGGGAGCCGGAACCACAAGTTTGCTTAGAGGAAAACGTGTCTCATTGTTTTCCATCTCTGTGAGGTTACACAGATAGTAGAGAAAGTAGCTTACTGAAAGCATACACTTTTGAGGGCATCTGAGGTTGCTGTTCTGTTTATGGGCACAGTCTAGTAGTCACCTCTTGTATGTGTATAAATAGGGCTATGCAGATAAAAATATTTTGGCACATGCTGTGGTATCAAGAGAAAGTATGTTATATTTGTAATAAATATACATATGTTTGTACCTATCTTATTTCTTGTTTATGTATGTATGTTGTATTTACCCATATATGTGCATGTATATATAATCAGTTTAACTGTAAACTAAATACATGCAGCATATACAAGGTGCAGAATAACATCAATCAGGAAAGCATACGTGCCAAGTGAAATGGAGAGAAATGTTTATATGGAAGTAATGCAAGGGGCAGATTCACTAAGGGTCGAATTTCGAAGTTAAAAATACTTCGAAATTCGACCCTCGAATTGAAATCCTTCGACTTCGAATATCGAAGTCGAAGGATTTAGCGCTAAACGTTCGATCGAACGATCGAAGGATTTTTCGTTCGATCGAACGATTAAATCCTTCGAATCGAACGATTCGAAGGATTTTAATCAAACGATCGAAGGAAAATCCTTCGATCAAAAAAAGCTTAGCAAGCCTATGGGGACCTTCCCCATAGGCTAACATTGACCTCGGTAGGTTTTATCTGCCGAAGTAGGGGGTCGAAGTTTTTTTTAAAGGGCAAGTACTTCGACTATCGAATGGTCGAATAGTCGAACGATTTTTACTTCGAATCGTTCGATTTCGTTCGACTTCGATCGAATTCGAACGAATTTAACCAATTCGATGGTCGAAGTTCCCAAAAAAAACTTCGAAATTCAAAGTTTTTTTTATTCTAACCCTTCACCCGAATTTAGTGAATCGGCCCCCAAGTGTAACTAGAAAGAGTTAATTTGTGGTGAAACTACTTAAAACCTTTTTCTTTTGAAGGTGTATTTGAGAAATGCCCTACTTATAAATAGTGTATATTTTCCCCTTTTAATTTAGAACAGCTTACTTTCTATCTGAGCAGAACTCCTGCCGTTTTTGACGTGTTTATATGTTTTTTGTATACAATGCTGATTGCTATTCTTTAGTGCCAGGGACTAATCACTCTCCTTTTTGTTCTCTGCACGCATTTATTTTACAGTTTATTGAAACAGATGTCTTTAGGATTGCGGCACAGCTGGCTCTAGCAGTGCATGTACGCAAAGAATGTACATTAACTAGGATTTGTTGTTGCTGGATGAATTCCCATATTTTTGGAATTTTTTGAATAAGTAGCAGTTCATTGAGTATTTTTTTTTTTTTTTTAAATGAGTTTCAAAAGCTCCTAATACCTTGTATGGAGTTCTATCCACTGCTAATACTATGTAGATTAGAACATCCAAACGACAACAGACTGTAATTCTACGTAGCAGGAGTCAGAAGGAAGTAGTAACGGTTAATAGAATTTGCTGCTGTATTTTTCCTGGATAGGTAGATATTATTTATATGTAACTGCAGAAGGCTTGGTTTCTGTTTCTAGATAAGAGGATCCCTACATAAGAGGATCCCGATTATGACAATTTATGACAATAACTCCCACGGTGAGCAGGGGTCTGAAGGGCTAATTTTAATAACATAAGGGATGAATATATATATATTAATTTCTTTGGACAAAGGGACAGGCATTTTGGGATATTGGTCCCTTGGAGTGGGCAGCTGCTGTGTATGTGAGATTGTAATCATCCTTTCGCTGTATGCTAACCAACAGAAATTTATGTGAGTTTTTATTTTTAAAACTTTTTTTTTCATTTATTTAAAAAATTGAATTGTTAAAACTCGTACTCATTTTACCGATCCTAAACTCAAATCGAATTCTATTTGAATTATACAAAACTCGATTCGGGTTTTTTCTCCGAAAAAAAACTCGAATGTCAGGAAGGCTATAAACATCACCCAACTGATCCCTGGACCTCTCCCATTGACTTATACAGTAATTCGGCTGGTTTTCGGTGGCCAAAAGTCTAATTCTTAAAGGGCCAGAGTATGATACATCTAGTTTTCTAAAAAAAAAACCCTTGAATCGAGTTTGGATAATTCCGTAGTCGAATTTGGCAGTTTTGGCCATAAAAAAAAAATGGAAAATTCGAATTCTCTATTCGACCTTTAATAAATAATCTGCCCCTTAGAGTTGGAGTATTAGATCAACTTCAGATAAGTCCAAAGTTTACCTTTCATGCTCATGTCAGCACAGTCCAAACACCCACTTCCATACACACCACTGCTTGCCTCCTGGCAGAGTACACTGCTCCTTCAGCAGTAAGGGTCACGCCAGGGTGACTAATCTCCTAGAATCGTGATCATGTGCCCTGACGCTAAACACTTCTACCAGATTTACATGTTATCAGTCTGTTGTGAGCAGCGGGCCAGTTGTGAGTAGACTTAAAGGAGAATTCAACCTGTTCTGAAAAAACCCTGTACCCCCCATCCCAGGTAGACCCCCCCCCTCCTCCCCCCCAGGCTAACTACCCCCCCCCCCCCGGGGAGATGCCCCACACTCATACATACTTACTCCATATTTACCCCTCGCCGCAGATTCTTCCAGCGAAGTTGCAAGTTGCATTGCTGCTGTTCGCATTTGTTTAAAAAAAGTGATTGCAATGTTGTGTCTCCTGATAAGTTGTTCCCAATGCCATGTGCAACACACAGGGTTGGGCCCATTTAAAGTGCGTTGTGTTGTAATCATTAGAGATTGACCCGTTTCGTTTTGCCAAAATTTGCCACCGGCAAAATGTTGTAGGTGCCCATTAAAGTCTATGGGTGTCAAAAATTTTTTGCTGTGCGCCGAAAATTTTTTGACGCATGTCTTTTTTTTTTTTTTTTTTTTGCATGGCGCCATACAAGTCTATGGGCGTCATTTCTGCGGCAAAACAAGGCGAAAAAATTTGCCCATCCCTAGTAACCATTGTTAAATGTCATATGCTGAATGGTACATTTTGCCATGTATAATCTATTTTCACTGTGATGTAGATAGCAGTATTCATATATAGCCTTCATTTTTTATTTTTTGTGTATCTTTTAAATTCTCTGACTTGGAACTGTCTGCCTTGGAATGCTTAATTACCCTAGCAGCCAAGCAGCAGTTTGGAAGTCAGAAGGGTCTGAAAAAAAAAATAAGCAATAAAAATATTAAGGCAGCTGTACATGGGCACATTTAAGCACTGACAGGACTGTTTCACTAATATCTTGCAAACAAATCAGGCAGTTCAATTGGATATGTTTGAAAATACCATTGGACAAGGAGTACATACAGTCCTTATCTGATGGGTCTTAATAGGCCCAAAAAATAAACCATTAGATCAGCTGATTTGGCCCTGAATGTGTGTGGCCAAGGTGACCTTGCCAAATTAATGGATCTGGCTATGCATGGCCACCTCAAGAACAACAAGACTGCACAACCAGATACCATACTAATAATTCAGAAAACATACAGAATAAATAAAGAAGACCAACTAATGGGCACTTGATGGGAACATTTTGTTATAATGTTGTGCTGGATTACATTGCTATTTGATTTGATAAATGTTGCTAACTGATTATATGCGATGATAATGGCTATGAGACAAATGGAACAGAGATAATAGTGAATCAGACAAACAAGTCCCTTGCCTGATACCTCATGTTGTGAATTTCTGTACATTTTATGATTCCAGATTTGTTCTGACGTGGGGCGTATATGTTCATTTACTGATGTGCTCTTGGCAATTTCTGTGTTACCCAAAACTCTTTACTCATTCTAAATTGAGATTGTTTATGTAATATTTCTTGAAATTACATCTGATAAATAGCATTGTTTGTCATGTAGAAAGCAAGATCTTTGATGATTATACGGAATGCTGTAGTTGGTAATGTAGATAACAAGATCTTTGCTGATTTTACAGAATGCTGTAGTTGGTAATGTAGAAAGCAAGATCTTTGATGATTATACGGAATGCTGTAATTGGTAATGTAGAAAACAAGATCTTTGATGATTATATGGAATGCTGTAGTTGGTAATGTAGAAAGCAAGATCTTTGATGATTATACGGAATGCTGTAGTTGGTAATGTAGAAAACAAGATCTTTGATGATTATACAGAATGCTGTAGTTGGTAATGTAGAAAGCAAGATCTTTGATGATTATACAGAATGCTGTAGTTGGTAATGTAGAAAGCAAGATCTTTGATGATTATACGGAATGCTGTAGTTGGTAATGTAGAAAACAAGATCTTTGATGATTATACAGAATGCTGTAGTTGGTAAGAGACTTGAGAGAAGTGAGAGAATGAAGCAACACCTGTTCCTGCAAACATGGGAGTGACTGAGGAAATGTTGGCTTTAGCTGAAAACGAATGTACAGTATGTCCTGATCATACCCACCCTCTGTGCTTCCTACACGGCAACCGCTGTTCTGCTTCACATTCTGGAACCTCATTTACTCATTGCTGCCCTAGTTTAAATTATGAGCCACAAAACCACTTTGGTTTGAGTTTATCATTTAAGGTGGAAGGGAGCTTAAATGGGGCTCTGCTAATACTTGTCTTTTTGTGCCTGTAGATCACAATGACGATTTCATCTTTTTGCATTTAAAAATATGGACCAAATTGTTATCTCTGCTTAGGTCAGGTTGTCCAAATGGAGATGTGCAGGCCAGATGTGGCCCTGTAATGGATATTTATGGTCCCATGTCTGCTCAAAGCAACCCTGACCACTTTGGAGGTTATCATTTCATATAAATGTGGCCCCTGAACATGTTCTATAGTAAATAACTGGGCCATTACATAGAAACTGTAGGACTGAAATGACTTAGGTTACAGTAAAGTGACAGGACAACAAATGTTTGTATTTGGTTTGACCGGTGCCTGAACATTCCACTAAATCTGGAAACTCTGATTGCGTTAAATGATGATTTTGCACATCTCTAATAAAACTGTAGATGCTACAAGAGTTCATTAGAAAATCTATTTTCACTTTTATTATGCAATAGACTTATCTATTATTAGTAACTTTTCTATTAGTCTTCATTTTTATTTTTTATTTACGTTCCTCTTCTGCCTCTTTCCGGGTGGGGGGGGGGGGAAGCAACAGCAGCTAAAACAACTAATGCTCTGAAACTATCTTATTGTTGTTGGTACTAAATGGCTGTTACAGCAACAAAATATTCTTATACAGTATTTGCAACTTTGTTATAAACTAAAGGGGCCCCTATCGACCACTGCTGGAAGTTCTTGACTTGTGTGTGCAAATGTTTTTTTTCAAGATATCTTCAGAAGCCTGTCTTTGTTAAACAATTGACTAAGGTCCACTGCGAGCTGATGCAAGGCATGCCCCAAGAAGGGCAGGGGGGAATCTTATAGGTAACCCCTGTAAGAACAAGGGGCAGTACCCTTTTAAACAATGGGTACTGCCAACAGACATTTTTTTTAGCAAGGATGCTGTTTTCCATCACAGTTGTGCAGCTCAAAGAAACTGTGTGTACACATAATTATTTACATGCTCTGACTAATCTATCAACTTTGTACACCTAGGGGCCTATTTTTAATGCTGCTTAAAATAATTTACACTGGAAAATCTGTATATGCTGCCTGAACTAGGTATTTAACATCAATATTGTATGCAACTATTTTTATGGTGTAACCCAGGGGTCGATGAAAGAATAGGTTTGTCCGGCACTCAAACGGATCCATCATGATGATTAAGTGCCCTTGTGGGTGCGAAATGCGTAGGGCAGATGGAGATGCAAGTATACACTTTTTTTTTTAACTTTGTAAAATAAAGATACATTTTTTAACCTAAGTTTTTCTGGTCCTGTGGATCCACTTGAGTGCCAGACAACCCTGTTCTTTCTTCTAATTTTCTGGAGTGCCGCTCCCTAAAGCTGGTGCACTGGGGCTGGTGCACCCGGACCACATTTAATACTTGGTGATATATTTAAAATATATTCTGGGGCACATTGTCTCTCTAACTATTGTAACCCAGCGGTCCCCAACCTTTTTGCACCACGCACCAGTTTCAAACAAGACAACTTTTACAGAGACCGGGGGGGGGGGGGGGGGGCTGGTTTGTAGGCGTGGGTGCATTTTAGGTTTATCAAAAAAACTGTCCAGTATTTTGGTCCTTATAGCAATCAATAGAGAGCCTCCTGGGCTTCTCACAGCTGTGGTCATGGCAGGGAGCTGGGATTGCAGGTAATTATAGCCTGCAGTTTAGTCCAGAAGGGGGCCCAGTTCAGCACAGCCCGTTGCCCACCACTGGTCCACGGCCCGGTGGTTGGGGAACCCTGGTGTAACACATGCAAACCAATTGGGAAAAATTCAGCAAGTAAATTCCTACAGTGAAAAAAAAGTGCTTTTTTTCCTCACAGCATTTTTAAGCGGCTTCTGAATTTTCATGGAAAAAAAAATTAAATGAATATACAGCTTGATAAATGTAATTTTTATATGATGATATCTGACAATCAAATGGTGTTTTATGTGTGCCGTTTCTTTTTACACTTTAACACAAAAAAGTTAGTGAGAACATTACTCTCATGCCAGTTCCTTAATCAGATGCTTCCCACCTCTGCCCCCCACCAACTGTAAATAAATGGCGGACTGAGCTAATGCACTACATTTTTTTTTTTTAATATCAAACTGCTTTTTGTTGTAATTATTCTTCTCAGCCCTCTGATTAGAGCTCTCATTAAAACTCTGGAAGCAACATTGCTCGCGTTGGCTGCTCAGAATTGATGTACAAATAACTTTACATGCAGAAGAAACATAATAGCTGGAACAAGATTGGAATTTTAAGTGGGGCAGGAGTGTTTTCATGTAAAAATTATTGTTTCAGGTATGTGTGCATGCTTGCCTATACATTACACTTAGTAGCAAGTAAAAGTCTACGTGAATAGTGAGGCCTTCTTCCGTTTGCTAGGAAGGGCATGCAAGTGACTTTAGTGCCGGTTACTGACATTGCTTTGCATGCAACAAATACTAGAGCCAGCAGTCCATTTATGTTCATTTCTATTAGCAGACAAATCACTGCTTCCTGAATGTCGTATTCACGTCTCTTCTGCATGATCCCACTAAAAACTTTTTATATATATATATATATATATATATATATAGAGATATATAGAGATATATAGAGATATATAGAGATATATAGAGATATATAGAGTTATATAGATAGATATATAGAGATATATAGATAGATATATAGAGATATATAGATAGATATAGATATTGAACCAGCACTCATTCGAAACGCGTTGATGTGGGGTAGACTGTAATACTCCAATAAAAGCCTTTTTGTCACAATACCCGTGAGTGCTCTTAACTATATATATATATATATATATATATATATATATATATATATATATATATATATATATATAAATCATACATAGCATTTCTGTTTCATTTCAGGCACAGTGCTTATACTTCTAAGCTACCGTATATACCCGCGTATAAGCCAAGTTTTTCAGCATCCAAAATGTGCTGAAAAAATCTACCGCGGGTCAGCGGTTCCCCGACCCGAGTAGCTGAGATTGCAGTCACTTTTAATGATTCCTATACCAACAGTTCACTTGGGGAGAGACTGCAATATCCCACAATGCCCTCTGTTGGTTATATGAAAGAATAACAGTGACTGCAATATCACACAGCGCCATCTGTTGGTTGTATGAAAGAATAACAGGGACTGCAATATCACACAGCGCCATCTGTTGGTTGTATGAAAGAATAACAGAGACTGCAATATCACACAGCGCCATCTGTTGGTTGAATGAAAGAATAACAGGGACTGCAATATCACACAGCGCCATCTGTTGGTTGTATAAAAGAATAACCGGGACTGCAATATCACACAGCGCCCTCTGTTGGTTATATGAAAGATTAACAGTGACTGCAATATCACACAGCGCCATCTGTTGGTTGTATGAAAGAATAACAGTGACTGCAATATCACACAGCGCCCTCTGTTGGTTGTATGAAAGATTAACAGTGACTGCAATATCACACAGCGCCATCTGTTGTTTGTATGAAAGAATAACAGTGACTGCAATATCACACAGCGCCCTCTGTTGGTTGTATGAAAGATTAACAGTGACTGCAATATCACACAGCGCCATCTGTTGGTTGTATGAAAGAATAACAGTGACTGCAATATCACACAGCGCCCTCTGTTGGTTGTATGAAAGATTAACAGTGACTGCAATATCACACAGTGCCCTCTGTTGGTTATACAAAAGATTAACAGTGATGGCAATATCAAACAGCACCCTCTGCACATGGTAGTGGGACAGTGGGACAATGCACACAGTAATCCGTTTGGCAATTCTCTGTCACCATCAGCTTTGCAAAGAAGTCCGGTTGATCGCTGGGGGGGTCGCTTTGGCAGAATGTGCGCTGCTGGGAGACAGGGCTGTAGTTGTGTCTAGGCTTATACGCGAGTCAATACGTTTTCCCAGTTTTTGTAGGTAAAATTAGGTACCTCGGCTTATACACGGGTCGGCTTATACACGAGTATATACGGTATATTCTATTTCAAGCCACAATTTAAATATGCATCTAGAGCTATAGTACAGGCTAAGTTATATTTATTGTGTGACCTTGGTCTCTACATATCTCTGCAAGCTCTGGGTGCCAACATTCAGACAATGCGAGTGCTCAACAAAACAATTATGCACATGCATGAGAGCTGGACCAAGCAGTAGGAAAAGCTTATGTTTGTAAGGATATCGTAATTTGCAACGAGAGTACAGGGATCTGTTATCCGGAAACCTGGGATCCAGAATGATCTGAATTACGGAATGGTCGTCTCCCATAGACTCCATTTTATCCAAATAATCCAAATTTTGAAAAGTCATTTCCTTTTTCTCTGTAATAATAAAAACAGTAGCTTGTACTTGATCCAAACTAAGATATAATTAATCCTTATTGAAGCAAAACCAGCCTATTGGTTTTAATTAATATTTAAATCATTTTCTATTAGACTTATCTTGAAAACCCCAGGTCCCGAGCATTCTGGATAACAGACCACCCCCCATACCTGTATATATCTTGCAATATTTAGTATGACCTTGCTTGTGTCCAAGCACATCATTTTGACTGGTCAATATCTGCACAGTGCCAAAACCCAGTTGTACTGCGACCTCTCCAGTGGAGCTGCTGTTTAACGGGGTAACTTTTCCAGGTAGGGTGCAAAAGGCTGCCACACTTTTGGGGGAATGTAATAAATGTTGTCCGTGGGAAAAATATTTGCAATGCAAAAAATGTATGCCTTTGAGCGAGCTTTGCACGAATTTAACATTGAATTTGCAAGCCCAGAAATGTTTAGCTGCCCCTTCCACTAGTGTAAGAATGCTTGTGAATTTTATGGTTTGCACCAGCGAGTGCTGTACATAATAAAATTTCTCACTGAAAAAGTTATTTTTGCTCCAGTAGATTACCTCTCAAGCATTCTGTAAAAGTAAAATTTCTCAAGTTCTGAGAATCCCATAGCAACCAATAAGCTCTTTGCTTGTTAACAGGTGACCGGTGAATACCACCTGCTGATTGGTTTCAATAGTGCTTGATCTCATAATGCTTTACAAAATGGACACTTACCCCGCCCCCCCGCGACAACTTTTATTCACATCCTGGAATGTGGCAGGTCAAAATCCATTAAAGGCATGGTTCACCTTTATGTTAACATTTAGTATATCATAGAATGGCCAATTCTAAACAACTTTTCATTTGGTCTTCATTTTTTTATTTATAGTTTTTCAATTATTTGCCGCCTTCATATGATTCTTTCCAGCTTTCAAATGGGGGTCACTGACCCCATCTAAAAAAAAAAAAAAAAAAAACAACAAGGGCTCTGTAAGGCTACATATTTATGTTATTGCTAATTTTCATTGTTCATATTTTTATTCAGGCCCTCTCCTTTTCACATTACTGTCTCATATTCACAGCAACGCACGGTTGGTAGTGTAATTTGGACCCTAGCAACCAATAATGAAAACCACTCACAAATTGTTTCAGAATATCGCTCTTTATATTGTACTCTAAGTTCTCTCATGTGATCAACCTCTTTAATATTATAGCTTGGACTGGACACCCATATTTGATGGTGGGGGCGCTGCCTGATTGCTGTTTTCATTTGGTGAACTTGAATGAGAAATATGGGCTTGTGCTCCATTTTAATAGCTATACTTGCATACTGACATTTGATGGTATATTCTTCGGTTTTTGTGGGGCGCAAGGAAAACTGAATCAACTCGAATGGCTAACATCATTGCCCACATGGAATTGAATAGGCTTGTATTTTTACTTATTGATCATTATGATCAATACAGTATGGCTAGTAGGCTGGATATAATGAGCGTTCCCATGTGTGGCTAAGTTTGCCTTCTTTCATGTTACCTTATATGAGCAGACTGCTGTCTATAGTATAGCCCAGATTATCATTGTGTTGAATAATTCTGCAAATCCGTGTGCAATTTTACATGCCTTTTCTGTTATTTGATTCAATATCTCTCATATCACTGTGAACTCGCCATCATCTCCTAAACATACTGTATACATAAAGGCTACTTAATGCACTAGGAAGATGATGAGTGATGGTACATTTTGTGGGTCTATATATATATATATATATATATATATAATTATTATTATATCGGTTTCTAGCTGTTGGCATAATTGATACAGTCCGTTCCTGCGTGATTGAACTTGTGTAGGTAATTACCTTTTGGTGAGCGTCAAGAATTGTGATTTGTGCTGAAGCGATGGCAACCTCTATATCAAGGGAGCAAATGATATACCTGAACTCTAAAACAGTAAAGGAAAAATACTTGCTTCAGAAATGCATTCAGGTGTTCCCAGCATTTTCATTTGGATGTGGAGCAGCCATTCAAGAAAAGGCACATGGGTAACATAGCGCATAACAGATAATTGTATTAGACAGGGCTTATCTGTTATGTGCTAAATAACATGTGCCTTGTCTCCTTTTTTCCAGCTTGAATGGCTGCCCCCATGGCTACACAGCAGCGTGTGTATATAAACTACAGTAGTCTTTCTGAAGCAAACACACAGCTGTAACCAGTGCATGTTAACAGTATTATATGTTAATTACTTTAAAACGCTTTCTTATTTTGGTGTTACTATTTCTTTTAAGGCTATAGCCAGTCGAATGCCAGCATATAGTTTCGGTAAGAGAGTTCTTCAGTTCACTCCAGTAAACTTTGCACAACTAAAAAGACTGTGGGGTTATCTATCAAGGTCCGAATTTATCTCAGTATTTAGAATATCAAACTTCGAGCAACTCCGAATTCCCGAACGGACCTTATTTATGAAGAAAAAAAGCCCGAAAAAATAGGGTTGGGCAAACTTCGGAGCTTTCCCCTAAAACTCCAAATTGTTCAGAGTTTTCTGCAAAAAACCCAAAATCATTAGATATTGGTACTGACATCAGTGCAGACACCGGGACCTTCCCCATTGAGACTTCGAGACCTTTTAGATGCCGGGGTTTCGAATTAAGAGTTTTTAAACCATTGGACTTAAATAAATCAAGAAAAATTCGTAGTATTTTTTTTCCCCTCCGAAAACCACAAATTATTTGGGGTTCGGATATTTGGACCTTGATAAATAACCCCCTAAATGTCCACCTCAACACAACTGTGCATTTGGCAATGAACATTTCCCAGTGTTTCCATATAAGAAATTGCATTTATAAGTCTACACATATCACACACACTGCTGTATTTCCACCACAAAAGGATTGCAGTCTAAGGAGAAGAAATGTTTTCATTATTAGGGTACACACAGTAGGGCGCTGTGTATTAACAGGGTAGAACAAAGCTGTATCCAGCATAGAATAATGGGATCAAACATCCGATCTGGTACTAATGTTAATTGAATCCTGGGTTACTGAACAAGAGCAAGTTTGACATCATTATTACCGGTATATACAGTAGTAACCGATTGTATTTTAAATATTTCTTTTCATTATGAAGTGTATATGTGATTCTCTCATTTTACTGTGATGTATATTCTAGCTGTATTTCATTGCATTTAAATTGCTCTTCATGTAACAATCCCCTTCTCTCTCTCTATAAGGTCTGTGAATAAAGAGCAATGCTTATGTGAGCAAACTCTTGTATTGTATAGGACAAGCAAAGCTGCTGTTTCCTGACCCCTGCTGTTTACTTGATAGCATTACAGGGTTGTCTCTTTTTATATATGGCATTATTTTAAATACCCTGTAGATATCCTGTACGTGAGCTCAGCTTTCACTACCACTGAGCTCGAGATTTTACATTTGTATGTGTACGGCTGTAAGTGGCAGTCAGAGGTGACACATGGCAGGGGTGGAAGCCAATATAAAAGATACAAAGTCTGTGTGACTGGTGCATTTGTTCTTTCTATTAAATAAACATTATTTCTTTTCTATTTTAAAATTTCTGATCCACAAAAGTGTTTTTGAATGTGTAAAACTATATTGTGTTTTAAGAAAGCTCTTTAGTAATAAAGAAAAAGGAATCCAAAGTTAAGAAAGCAATTAGTTTAAGGCTCCAGAATCGTGTCTGGAAATAACAATAATAACTCAAGGATTTAGCAGTGAATTATACATTTTATAGTACATGGCTCTCCTGTGTCTGGGATACAGAGATTGGTTGTTGGCTTCTTTATTGATGTACATTGAGCTGTGACAATAGCACCGCTATGGATAAGCCTTTTTGGGGTCTTTCTGGCATCTCTCTGGCCGCAGGTGTAAGCAATAAAATGTATGGTAAGATGTGCCTACAGTCACTATTTTTTTTTTTACTGATATCCTTTGCCAGTCCTTGGGAAGATGCCGCCAACTTTAATTGGTTTAAGGTGCTATTGCACTGCAACTCTGTTCAGCCTTCCTAGTTCCTGGAGTTGTTTCCCCACCCAATACAGTCCTTCCAAAGTGGATACAAGTGACTAATGATGGGCGAACCTGACCTGTTTCGCATTGCTGAAAATGTGCCCGAAATGCATTGGTCTATGGGCGACAATAATGTTTTTAAAGCAAAACAATTTTGCTTATAGGCTGATAACTGCTTAACTTTAAAGTACAGGTATGGGACCTGTTATCCAGAATGCTCGGTACCTGGTTTTTTTGGATAACGGATCTTTCTGTAATTTGGATCTTCATACATTGTCTACTAGAAAATTATGTAAACATTGTATAAACCCAATCAACAGGTCTTGCTTCCCATAAGGAATCATAGTTTGGATCAAATACAAGGTAAAGTTTAATTAATACATAGAAAAAGGATTTATTTATTTATTTTTAAATTTGGATAAATGGAGTCTATGGGAGACGGGCTTTCTGGATCTTTTTGGATAACGGCTTTCCAGATAACTGATCCCGTACATGTAGTTCCTTGTTTAATATGTTATTCAAAGGCCGTGATTTTAGCAATTTTTTTTGCAAAAGTGTGCTCAGTGCAAGGTTGTTGTTTATATGTTAGGCCTGCTCGGGTCTCAACTTTGTTTGGTTTTCAGCCTTATGAAACCCGAACAATAATCTGCCAATATATGAAAGCCAATTAAATACCAAGATACTCACCATGACCCAGCTTAGTTATTATCAAGTGCAGTTAATTTCTTGTTATTACAGAAACAGAAATGATCAAATCAATCAAAAATAATAACGTTTTTCTAAATTAGCATTGCTGTATTTCAAAGCTTTCTGGATAACTGATTTCTGTATAACGGATCACATACCTGTAGTTAAAGTATTAGATCTTACTCATGGGGCAGAATAGATAGAGGTGTGGGTTTCAACTGAACATCCCAGTTTGTCGAAGGGCTGTCTGTTCAAAACTGTCCCATTTAAAACATTGCGAAAACTGGACAGAAATCCAGGCAGTGATGCAATAACCCTGACCCAGCATTATACAGCATCATCACTGATGTCATCATGCCCACGCAAACATCACTGCTTCACCCCCAATGCTATCTGCCCCGCCCCTTTGTTCGGGATTAGCCACTGGCAAAGGTGGCAACCCTAGGGAAGCCATTCAAGCACAGGATACACAGTAAATAATAGATCATTTCTGAAGAATCCCATTGTGTACTACAAAACGTATAGGGTTGAAAGGATATATTTGAATTGAGTCTCTTCTTGTGCCTGGCACTCGAGTGGTTACAGTGCTTCTGATCTGCCTCCAGATTAGTGACAGGCCAAATGGACCATACATCTAACTATGGTCTGATAAACAGTCCTGCTGTGGGGTGATGAATTGTGGCTACAAAGCATGAAGTGTTAATTTATTAAATTGCCAGCTGTTTCCTTCTTTCCCGACCGTGTCCCTGTAGCCATAATTCTATCCAGGTTGTACTGGGGAATTCAATATTGTGTTCATTCTTTCTGCATTTTTCTAATGGCCGTATCTCCGGTGCGCGTGTCATTAGTGCCATGTATAGACATCCTCCTAATCAATACTACAATAAAGAAGCTGACATGAGGAACCAACTAATAAATTATTGATTACAGACCTTACTCTTCATATTTCCTGCCTGCTAATGTGATTTCTTTGGAAACCCTGAATCTTCCTCCTGTAGCAATTTCCTGATGCAGTACTTGGGTTGAAGGCTTAGGTTCGGGGTTGTGAGTATTTTGTGTGTGGGGGGGGGGGCACATTATGCCAAATGAGCTTACTATTTTACAACACACAGTTGCTTTTTTGTTTGCGTTGCAACGTTATTATGTGCATGGCATTTTTCTGAAGTATCCTCACAAATTATTTAATGCTGTTAGTTTTTCATGTACAAGGATTTTTGAGTTTTTGTTTAATATTGTACAAGGGGGGCTGTTCACAATTATTATTCAACTAATTTTAGGTTGATTGGCTGAAGATTAGCTGCTTGCTTCCTACGCAAATAGACCTATATCCATAGTTCATGGCAGAGCTGCGTCAATTAATATTGGTGCCCAATGCTATACAGGTATGGGACCTGCTATCCGGAATGCACGGCACCTGGGGTTTTCTGGATAATGGATCCTTCTGTTATTTGGAACTTCGTATCTAAAGTCTGTTAGAAAATCATGGAAGTATTAAACCCAATAGGCTGGTTTTACTTCCAATAAGGATTAATTATATCTTAGTTGGGATCAAGATACTGTTTTAATATTACAGAGAAAAAGGAAACCCTTTTTAAAAAGATGGATTATTTGGATAAAATGGGCTTTCTGGTTAACGGATTTCCAGACAACGGATCCCATACCTGTAATACTTAACCTGCACTAGCTGCAGCGGGTCGGGTACCCGCGGGATACCCTCAAAAACCTGCGGTTCCCTGCGGGTTGCAGGTAGAGGTTTCGGGAGTGGGTATAGATGTGGGTCAGCAGTTCTCCGGGTTTGCGGGACTGGTCGCTGGTCTTCTCAATAGCGAGTTTTACTCTTTTACTTTTTTTTTTTTTTTTTTTTTTCTTTTCTGATCGTGCCTACTTCTAATGATGTCACTTCCAGTTTACAATGACAGCTCTTCTTGTTTGACTCCTTTTTTTCTGATCACACCTGGTTCCGTGCAGCACTCTAACCTGCACCCTGCCTGCTTCACCCCTCCTCCACCTCTGCTCAGTCTGCATGGGCCCTCCACCACTATCTCCCCCACCTCCTCTTTCTCCTGCAAATTGCTACCCCTAGTATGGCCATCTTAATCCTCTGCATAGCTGGAGTCCAACTTGGCATTTTTCATGCTAATACCTGTTTCCACCATACATTTTACACTTGATGGCACATATGTACAAGATCATAATACAGCTTTGTTATATTTTAGATTGTGTGGAATGTTTGAACACTTTTTTTTTTTTTTACCTGATCCCTGCAGTATATGTTACCCTTGTGACCAGCACCAGTAGCACGTTAATTAATGCAACTGGTCCGTATGGTTGTGTGGCACATGTGCATGCTACATTTCCATTTAGATCTGAGACCCAAGCAGTCAACTGGAACACATAGCCACTGTACTATTTTTGTGAACTGGTAGTCTGTATTGTCAACTACAGTCAAAAATGCTCCCACTGAAATATATTCAAACATGAAGGGACTGTAAAAAACAAAAACGAAATGCAAACTATGGGCAAATGTAAATGGGGGGTACGTAAAATTTGGGGTTTACCTGTATTATAAATTGTAAACAATATCTTTTCAATACTGTGCCTTTGATTAGAGGTACTCTAGAGGTGTTTTTATTGATAAAACAGACCATAGTGTGTGAACGCTGTAGGGACCTTAGACTTTAAGTTGTGGAATATGGTGATATATAAATTTTATGTATCATAATGACTTGTTAGCCTTTTAGTAATGTTCCTAGTGTATAATTGGCTGTATAACCTTCAGCTGTCTCCATAAGCTCTTGGAAACAGGGCCCTCTGATCTCCGTCTTTACTCTGTAACCCTTGTTTTGTTAAATTCGGCCAGGATTCGGCCTTTTTCAGCAGGATTCGGATTCGGCCGAATCCTTCTGCCCAGCCGAACCGAATCCTAATTTGCATATGTAAATTAGGGGCGGGAGGGAAAAACGAGCGACTTTTTGTCAGAAAACAAGGAAGTAAAAAATGTTTTCCCCTTCCCACCCCTAATTAACATATGCAAATTAGGGTTCGGATTCGGTTCGGTATTCGGCCGAATCTTTCGCAAAGGATTCTGGGGTTCGGCCGAATCCAAAATAGTGGATTCGGTGCATCCCTAATCCAGAATGCTGCGGTTTTCTGGATAATGGTTCTTTCCATAATTTACATGATTTTCTAGTAGACTTAAGGTAGGAAGATCTAAAGTAAAATTAACCCAAGAGACTGGTTTTGCTTCCAATAAGGATTAATTATATTGTTGTTTGGATCAAATGCAAGGTATTATTTTATTATTACAGAGAAAAAGGGAAATATTTATTAATAATGTGGATTATTTGGATAAAACAGAGCCTATGGGAAACATAATTCGTAGCTTTCTGGATAATGGATCTCATACCTGTACAGTTAGTAGAGAGATGCATGTTTTTGTCTCCCCACTCCAAATGCAGTCTCTGCATGCTTAATTTTGATTATTATTTTATTTGGATTTACCTTAGCTTTATTCGGTCAAATAGTGTTTAGGAAAAGTGATTGGTGTGATCCATCAACTGCCTTAAATGGATACTGTCACGGGAAAACGTTTTTTTTTTTTTTTTAATGCATCAGTTAGGGTTAGTTCACACGCGGAGATTCAGGGAGATTTTGTCGCCTGGATACTAATTGCCCCTTCTTCTGGGCGACAATCTCCCCGAACTGCCTCAGCTTGTCTTCCCATAGGCTATAATGAAAAGTCGCCTGTGCTAAAGCTCAAGTGGCGACTTCGGAAAACGCAGAGCTGCGTGTGCTTTAGCGCAGGTGACTTTTCATTATAGCCTATGGGAAGACACGCTGAGGCAGTTCGGGGAGATTGTCGCCCAGAAGAAGAGGCGATTGGTCGTCAGGCGACAAAATCTCCCCGAATCTCCTTGTGTGAATTAACCCTTAATAGTGCTGCTTCAGCAGAATTCTGCATTGAAATCTGTTTCTCAAAAGAGCAAATAGATTTTTTTTATATTTAATTTTGAAATCTCACATGGGGCTAGACATGTAAATTTCCAAGCTGCCCTTAGTCATGTGACTTGTGCTTGGGTAAACTTCAGTCACTCTTTACTGCAAGTTTGAGTGATATCACCCCTCCCTCCTCCCCCCAGTAGCCTAACAGAAGGTAAGGTAACCAGATAGAAGATCCCTAATACAAGATAACAGCTCCCTGGTAGATCTAAGAACAGCACTCAATAGTAAAATCCAGGTCCCACTGAGACACATTCAGTTACATTGAGCATGGCGTCCATGGTTTAACTGGTATGCTTTGCCTTGATCTGGTTCTTTACTGGTAAGCACATAATTATAAATACAACTGTATATAGTTGATATTCAAGTAAGGGAAGTTCATAGATGTTCACATCTACCCAGTAGCACTTATGTGTCGATTTGTGCTTTTCAGTAAATTGCAGGCAGAGTATTTGAGGGTGGCACTGGAGATGATTTTGGGAAGCAGGGAGGTGTGCTGATGCCCTCTTTACACTATATTTTCATAGATTCACAGCTGTGCAGCACAGAAGGAATATATTGGCCACAATTCAGCTTAGTAGTACAGTGTGGACTACAGAAACCTTTCTAATCAGAGTGGATCAAGTTGGTGCTGTTGCTGTTCCCTCGAAGTTGGTTAACCACTTCCTTAAGTCTCTGTTATTGCACCTGGTGTTACTTTAAATTTTCCACACAATCGGCACTTTTTTTCCTGAACAGCCCTGGTAGTAGCGGCTCAGGAGGGGGAAAAAAAGTCCTTGGCAAAAGCAGCTGAATTGCATCTGCAGATGAATGAGGATTTAAAATTCTATGCAGCAGACAGTACCTCCAGCAGGCGAGTAAAAGGTTACTGCATTATTTTGCTTGTTTGCAACCAGGCTCAATTGCCAAAGTGCTTCTTTTTTTTCTCCAGTTTCTCCTGCATGTTCCATTTTTGGTATTCCCGTAAATAGACTTCTCTGGCATTTTAATACCGAAAGGGCAATGCAAGGTGAGGGAAGATAGACTCCTCTTTTAGGCTGTTTAAATCAAGGGAAAGCAAACACTGCCCTTTTTATTTCCTCTGTATGATGTGCTTGCGTTCCGCCCGAAGTGTTGCTTTATGCATGTGCTTGTGTGCCAGCGGCTGCTTTCCATAGCCTGTTTGATATAAATATGGAAATTGGGAAGGGAGAGAACTGGGGATTGGAGATATTTTTAGTTGGCTTGAAGTAATGCTATTATAAATACCTGTTGTTCTTTACACACCTATTATCAGTCATCTGCAAGGGAAAGGGGGGAGTTAAAACAGTGATTATTTGCTTTTTTTAACCCATGACTGATTTGAATGCATGTGAGATTTCTCTTTATTGGTACAGAGACATGTCCCTGGATATTGATGCAGGATTTTATGTGCCAAATTACTGCTGTAAATTGTTATGCAGCCCAGTGGAAAGAGATAGGATCCTGCTTGCTGTGTGTAATTGACAGACCCCCCTGAACATAAGAGTCAGGAAAGGTCAACTACTGTGATTGGCAGGGAGATCTAGTAAAGTGGTGGCTGTTTCCTGACTAAGGGAGCTAGAGCACGCAGCAGTTCCTTTCAGGTATCGAACATTTCTCAGGCAGGGTACTTGGGGACAGCATGAAGAGGTGTGGCTCCGTTCTGTTGGCCATTTGGAACCGCGAGGACCAGCAACGAGGGGGAAAAGGTTGGCTAGTTTGCAGATCTGGAATACTCCAACAGATAAGTGACTGAGCTTTAAAGTGTACTTTGAATGCCTCTTAAATTCCACATGCACAGTGGGATAGTGATAATGCTGTTTGTGGAGCTGAAAAAAAGGACTTACCTCTTTTGAGCAGCGTGCAACTGTTAAATGAATCGCTCCTTCAACTGAGGATTCGAATGCCGGCTTATTGTCCAGAAAAGCACTATACTGAGTACACGGCCTCCATTCAAGCAATAGCTTTATTTGTTCAGTCTCCCCTCCTGCTTTTCCCTTTTGTATTGATCAGTATTAATTTAAGCCAGGTCGCTGCGTAATGAGGCATCTAGCTAGTCATAAGTGCATGGGGGACAATAGCTTTGGTTATTTCCTAAGGATAGAACTCCTCTCCTGAGCAAGTCAATGTGTGGCTGTGGCTGCAGCATCATTTCTTCCTTAATGAAGAGGCTGGGCCGCTCAACCTGCTGCTCCGATCTGATTTCTTGCAGCCATACATCAGACCCTTTGCAGAGGCTCTTCATCGCATGCTTCAACCAACCAAAGGTAACTAGTCCTTGTCAGCACTTCATTCTTAAGCATTGGACCCAACTACAACTTATTTAGAAATGGCTTGCAGGAATGGTAACATTTTTGACCTTGTAAAACATATCCAATATCAGGAGGTTGTGTAGCAGCAGAAATGTGCTTGAGGAATTGATTTTGTAATAGGATCGTTTGATTTACTGGCAGCACAAAGATGCAGTGGCATGTTTTGAGTCAGGGACTACTTTTAATGGATGTTTAACATTGCAGCCTGGGTTGCTGTAGAAATGCTGATTGCCGTAGCCTGACTGGTTCTTTTTTTTTTCTTTTCTATATTCAAGAGTTGCTTGTGGTACATGGGGATAACAACTTCAGCAAAGGCCACCATTTACACGTGTATTAAGCTGAATCATTTTGGTTATCACTGCTCACTTTGGAGAGTTTAGAGTTGGAGGAAACGGCAAAACACCAGTGCATAAGGGCAAGGGCAGACGTGGCGTTTTTACATTGCGTTTTTAAAAAAGAAACGCCGGGCGCAAATACGCCACTGAAACCACATGTGGCCGTCGACATGCGTTTTTCATGTGTTTTTTAGCACGTACGTTTCTTTTCCCAACATGCACTTCTCATTGTTCTCATTGAGGATTTGGACGCCAAATTTAAAATATGCTGCGTATTTACGCAAAGTTTGGTTTCAAACGTGCAGATCACATTGAGTCTATTGATTTGGTAGTTTCTTGACATATCGGTGTTTCTGTTGAAAAACGGCAATACTGGCGTCCTGTGACCAATTTCGGCTTGCAGGCGCCCTGTGTGAATTGCCATAGTGCGTTTTCCATTAGTTTCATTGGTAGTGCAGTTTATGCATATTTCCGCCTGGCGGAGCTTTTTTAAAAACGCAGCGTAAAAGCGCCACGTCTGGCCTTGCCCTTAGTCATGTTAACACTTGGTATCTCAGATCTTCTCTGACCCTACGGTTCCATTGTGAACATGTGATTGATTTGTCACTTTCTGATGTGCTGCTTGGAATTCAAGGCACCATTATACCCTACCACTACTGAGGAAGATACCCAAAATCTTGCTAAATAGAGGTATGTGATGTCTTGACAGTTATATGTAGGTGTAGGGGCAGTTACCCCAGAAAACCAACGTGTGTCATTAGTTTATTCCTGTTCTTTCATCAAAGATACACATTTTGGACAAAACAGTGCAAGTGGAGCAAGTGTTGTTTTCAACATTCATTCATTTAGTACTGGAGAGAATTACCATTGAGGCACCATTGGTACTTTGGGGCCCAGGGTCAGACTAGTCTGCTAATATACCTTACCATTACCATTGGGGCCTTGGGGCCCAGCCAGGATCAGAATAGTCTGCTTGTTTCCCTTGTGGGCTTCTAGCCCAGGATATTTTCCATTAGCCTTTCCTTATTTTCACCAGGCTTTAATAATATTTAGCTCTACATCTAATTGTTGTAAGAGTAGACACAAGCTGTCATTTTCTTGTACCAGGCCCATCCATATTAAGCAGCCCATTGAATTCTAATTATGAAAATATTTAATGTGAACTATCATAAAAAATAACTAATTACTAATTATAATCAGATTAATTTTCTGGCCCATTTTTGAACTGATATTGCATAATTTAAGAGAGCTGCATGAATGCCCGAATTGGTGTGGAAGTTATAAATCTTTAAAATGGGAGGTCATTTTTAAATATTATTCTTGTAATGCTTTTAAATTGCAGTCTTTTTTTCTCATCACGGGAAAGCACAATAGTTGCTACAGGTGAACCATGTTTGCTATTGCCCTAATGATGACTGTGTTTCTTAACCTGAAATGTAGTAAAGTACTACACACTGTACAGATATTATAAATATTAGATGGTCTTTTTTTAACCCAAGTGCACCAGCAGCATTGTAACAGGTACAGCAGAGCACCAAGGATATTTCAATTGGTGAGCTTCATGAACCGTCTTCTAGGAAATAATCTAGAGCAAAGCAATGAGAGATGTAGTTGGAGATTTGTTGTAGTTTTTGAGAAAGTTTCGCGAGCTCTGTGTTCTCCTATGACTCTTCTGCGTTCTAAGAGGTGTCCATCAGGTTCCACAGATGCACCGATGAGTGGGTGTGAGCTGTACTTGACCAACAACCTCTGTGAATAGGTTAATAAAGCCCCTTTCATACTTTGCTTTGAATGTACTGTAAAGTTGGCAGATCTCTATGCTGCTGATAAAATAAAAGATGTATGATTCCCAGGAGCAGTGCTTCTCCTTTGCCCCTACTTCCTGGCCAGAGACTGTAACAAGTATTGAGTGCTTATAAAATAATGTCTCCCTGTCCATTAAAAATGGCATCTATAGCACAATCTTCTCGTTTATGTTATTAGTGTAGTAGCCATAAGTGTTAAATATTTTATCCTACTTTCCTGCTTCTTGGTGAGAGCTCTGTCCATTTTTATCCATGCTTATGTAGTCAGGCCAGGGGAGGGCCAAAGGCCTCCGCCATCTTTGGATGGCTATAGGACTGCGCCTTTAGAATCATTGTAAATGCCTTTATAATTCTGTCTATTATTACATGGGGCTTGATTATGACTTCTGTAAGCCATAGCATCTAACTAGCATTAGAGAAGTTCATACTTGAATTTGCTTAATATTAATATTCAGTGACAATTTCCAATTGTAATTGTGGTTAGAAAACAGAATTGGCTATAGTGCTAGGTCTCTGTAATGCCTCTTTCTACATACTATATACTGTAGCTCAAAGAGGGTCTATTGGGTGGTGCACATATTAAAACAACCACTTTGGTGAATTTTTCACCACTTTTTTGATGCTTCCCAAATTAATTTGCAGAACATGGAGGACACTGAGTTAATAGTGTATTGTGTAGGTGCCCTCCACTTACTTTTCAGGCAAGGAAACTTTGCTCACTAAGAAAACTCCCTAGGCCAATTTCTAACTGCCCATATTTCTGTGCTGATATACTTGCTATATTACAAGCCCTCTTTACTTCTGGGTGATGGTATTTGCTGAAGGATGGGTAAGAGTGGCCCAATAAAAGTTATGTTATTGCACTCTTATCCCCTCCTTTTGTTTTTACTTATGAGAGGTGAGGTACTCTTGTTTTGTCTCTGGGTTTTCCTCCTCCTGTTTTCATATATTTCTCTCTATGCTTTCATTTAGCCAAGTGTTATGTTGTAGCTCAGTATATGTCCATGCAACAGATTATATTCACTTATGCCTATGTAAAGAATATTTATATCCAAGCTTTAGGTATTTCATATGGATCACATTGTTGCGTTCTTTTGTACACCTGCTCTTGCTATCTGATTGGGTCAACCTACTCTGGGTTCATTTTAGAAACAAAAGTTTAACAGTTGTGAATGTAATTATTGTCACGCCACTATTTTGTGTTATTGAGTATTCATTTTATCTTTCTCTTTTTATTCAATGTAGAATGTGAAAACATTTGCCTCATCAGACAGTCTAGCCAGGGTCCATGAAGTAGCAAGCTGGCTTTTGGAAATGAATCAGGAACTGCTGTCTGTGGGCAGCAAGAGGCGACGGACTGGCGGTTCTGTACGAGGCAATGCTTCATCCAGCCAAGCAGATGAGGAACAAATGAACAGAGTAGTAGAAGAGGAGGAAGAACAGCAAGACGAGCACATAGTGCTGAATGGGGAGATCGATGAGGATGCCCCTGGAAGCCTCGAAAGAAACGAGCCCCATCAGGAACATTTGGAAGAAAACAATAACAGCTCTACGATAGCAGATCAAGAATCTGCAGATCAGCCTGGAGATCATGAACATTCTCAGCAGGTTGAAGATGAGGATGAGGATCAGGGCTGTGATGCTGAAGATGAAGATGAAGAGGAAATGGACCAGGACAGTGATGACTTTGAACAATCTGATGCTAGTAGCCGAGAAGAGGAGCATCGAAATGGCAGCGACATTCCTAATTCTAATAGTATGGTGGGCATGCCTATAAACCAGCAATCTATCTCTTTCAACCCAAAAGGCAAGGTGAGTACCAGTGCAATAAAATGCAATGACTACCTAAGTATTCCTCCATTCATTTAGAATAAAAGCTGCTCATGCAACATAATATACAAATGCCAGATTTAGTCTTTGCACACTAGTACAAATGCGTGCTTTGTTTCAGCATCTTTACGGTTAGTGCCCCCTGCTTTATGTTTTATTCACATATTGTTATTCTAGTATGAACAACTTGCCGTATAAAAGAAAATTGCTTGTGTGCTATCTATGCTAGCTGAAAACAGCAGTGTTGTATTAATTTTGCTTACATATGTACAATTTCATACTTTTATTCATATATATATATATATATATATATATATATATATATATATATATATATATATATATATATATATTTTTTTTTTTTTAGAGGCATTTGACATTTGAAAATGCAGTACTTATGTGGCTTAGCACACATGTGGAACATCTCAAAATTGATTCCTGGACCTCTCCCATTGACTTAAAGAGTAATTCCCCAGGTTTAGGTGGCAAATAGTCAAATCTGACTAGTCTGCTAATATACCTTACCATTACCATTGGTGCCTTGGGGCCCAGCCAAGATCAGACTAGTGTGCTTGTTTCCTTTGTGGGCTTCTAGCCCAGGATAATTTCCATTCCTTATTTTCACCAGACTTTAATAATATTTAGCTCTACATCTAATTGTTGTAAGAGTAGACACAAGCTGTCATTTTCTGGTACCAGGCCCATCCATATTTAGTAGCCCATTGAATTCTAATTATGAAAATATTTAATGTGAACTATCATAAAAAAAATAATTCCTAATTCTAATCAGATTTATTTTCTGGACGATATTAAACTGATATTGCATAATTTAAGAGAGCTGCATGAATGCCTGAGTTGGTGTGGAAGTTATATCTTTAAAATGGGAGGTCATTTTTAAATATTATTCTTGTAATGTTTTTAAATTGCAGACTTTACAAGACATATTGAAGTTTTCATTATGGTTCTCTTTTAAGTGGAGCCTATAGTCAATTTCTGTCTGTGTTTATCAATATTTCTCAAACTGTGGTGCAATCCTCACTTATGAACTTACTTTCACGTGGACTAACCCATCTCTGCCCTTTGTCCTGAGTCTTTTTTTTTTCTCATCATGAGAAAGCACAATAGTTGCTTGCCACTTCAGATTAATGCTACAGGTGAACCATGTTTGCTATTGCCCTAAAGATGACTGTGTTTCTTAACCTGAAATGTAGTAAAGTGCAATAAAATGCAATGAAACATTTTTCAAATGAATTCGACTTGCTGACATTTATTAATAAAATAACATTTTTAAAACTCAACGAATTTGAATGACTCTGAAAACTCTAATTAAATTCAATGAAACTCGATTTGAGTTTTTTCTCGGGAAAAAAACTCAGTCAGGAAGGCTGCAAACATCTCCAAATTGATTCCTGAACCTCTCCCATTGACTTAAAGAGTAATTCGGCCAGTTTTAGGTGGCAAATAGTCAAATTCGAATGGTCGATGCCACGGACGATACCAGGCCAAAAATCCGCCAGATATCGATCAGGCAAGTTTTTTTCTCGGTGATTGAAGACCGCATTGGGTAGTTAATGCGGTCCTCGTCCCGTCTGCACCTATTTCCTTAGTTGCAACCTGATTGAGGGGCCCTAGGGCCAAACAAACAAATTAACCTGATATCGCCCTGCATTTGGTGGACATATCGGGTTAAGATCCATTTGTTTGGCGACCTTGCCAAACGAATTGATCTTTTCATTTATGGCCACCTTCTTAAAGAGATACGGACACCAGAAATTAAACTCTTTTTTTACATCTATCATAATATTGGCTTTGAAAGCAACTTATTATTTTGCCATAAAGTATTTGTACAATGCTTTTACATTACCTGTCTGATGCCCATGTTCCTGTATGAGGGGGCTGCCATATTTGTGCAGCAGGAGCCTGTTGGCATTGGAAACTTTAACTTTGACAGGGTGAGATGGGAGAGTCAGGTTGGCAAAAGTCAGGTTTAGAAACTTCAACTAACAATAACTTACAAAAACAAACCTCTCCGCAAAAAAAGGATAAACATGACCTATAGGTAACTTTTAATGTACATTCATATTTTAAAAAGTAGGTTTTTAGTGTCAGTATCCCTTTAAAGACATACTGACACCAAAAATTAAACACTTTTTTTTTTTTTTTTATATCTATCATAATATTGCCTTTGAAAGCTACTTATAATTTTATATAGTATAAAGTATTTGCACAATGCTTTACATTACCTTTCTGATGACCCATGTTCCTGTATGAGGGGGCTGCCATATTTGTGTAGCAGAAGTCCGTTAGCATTAGAATCTCTACCTTGACAGGCTGAGATGGGACAGTCAGGTTGGCAAAACAGTCAGGTTTAGAAACTTTAAGTAACAATTACTTACAAAAATAATCCTCTCAGCAAAAAAACAATTACAATGACCTATACTTTTAGTCTACATTCATTTTTTAAAAAGAAGTTTTTTAGTCTCAGTATCACTTTGTCTATTTTCCAGTGGTACGCAGTCGGCAGTTCATTTTGAACAGCGTTACTACATGTTACAAACAAGGATGGGCGAATTTGACCCCTTTCGCTTCGCCAAAAATTCGCCCATTAAAGTCTATGGGCGTCAAAAAAAATTTGTCGTGCGGCGAAATTTTGTCGCGCGCCATACAAGTCTATGGCCGTCATTTTTTCGGCGAAACGAGGCGAAAAAATTCGCCCATCCCTAGTTACAAAAGGACAGCCAAGACCGATTGGTCACTAGTACAGGTATGGGACCTGTTATCCAGAATGCTTGGGACCTAGTGCTTTCCGGCTAATGAATCTTTCTGTAATTTGGATCTTCATACTTCGTCTACTAGAATATCATGTAAACAATAAATAAAACCGACTGGTTTTGCTTCCAATAAGGATTAATTATATCTTAGTTTGGATTAAGTACAAGGTAATGTTTTATTATTACAGAGAAAAAGGAAGTCGTTTTTAAAAATGTTCATTATTTGGATAAAATGGAGTCTATGGGAGACGGCCTTTCCATAATTCGGAGCTTTCCTGGGTTTCCAGATAACGGATCCCATACCTGTACTGATAACTCCCAAATAAATAATAAAAAGCATAATAATAAAAGGCATTAAGTTTATGGTGCAGTAGCCCACAGCAATCAATAAGATGTTTGCTTTTACACAGATGACCAGTATAAATTCTGCACGCTGATTGGTTGCTATGAGTTACTGCCCATGGGCAAACTTAGTGCCTTTTATTACATAACCCATAGTCCTAAAAAATAAGCCAGTCTATATATAATAAATCAGTCTATATAATAATCACTTACTACATTTTGATAAAATACAATTGTGTGAAAAAGTAAAAAACCAATAACTGCAGTATGCCAATTACAGTACTAAATAATTCCGCCACCTAGTTTAAATCCTTGCAACCCGTGGAAAGTTTGCACAGTGTAAAGCAGAATAAGAATAATCCCACGCCATGTAAGATTGTTTGAGTTTGCAACAGATATACAGGAAATGTTTCCGTAACAAAATAAATGGGACAGGCTTTGAGTGATAGAATCCTGCCTGATGAGAAACCATGAGCTATCTGGTATATAGGGCTGCATGGGTCATGGAAGGCTTCATGCTTCACATTCACATAATTTAAGCAATTTTTGGGAATCCTTTAATTCTCTGTGCAGCTTTGTTACACTTAAAGTAAAGTGTCATAACCGTCTGTAATAATTCATTTGAAATAATTAGTATAAAAACTAAATTTCACTAAAGGTGGCCATAGACGCACCGATAATTTTGTACAAAACTAATTCTCATACAAATTGCGGTGCATGTATGGTGGGAGATATTGGTCGGCTCGTCTATCGGGTAGACCTGAAAATTTTGATTGGGTGCATTTGAAGGCACCCGAACATCGGCCATTGTTAGTGCTGATACAGGTAGAATTCTATTGTTTCTACCTGTATATCTGACGATTCAGCTCTATAAGTAAGTGTGTGTTGACATGAACGATCTTTCCTGGAAAGATGTTTTCCAGGAAAGATCCTAATTGTAAATTCTATGGCCACCGTTGATGTTAGATGTTTCTAAAGATGATTAAACTAACAGACCTGGTGTGAAGCATATAGGGCCTATGACAATCATGGAACTCGTTGAGTTTGCACTTCTACCTAATAATCTAATCCATCAACCCAATGGTTGCATCAGGGCAGTGGGATTGTTTTTGCTGTTTTCCTATAGCTTTATAAGCAGAGTGTTGTTTTTTTTTTCTTTTAACAGGAGATATACTTTACATAACTTTATGAATTGTTTCCAAACACCAAAAAAATATTTGAATCTTGTGATATTTCCAAAACTTTAGAGGGTATAGTAACGTTATAATATATATTTAGTGTTGTACAAACAATGCTGTTTTCAAAAAAACTTGCAGTTGGTACAGCTGTTATTCAGAATGCTTGGTACCTGAGGTTTTCCAGATAATGGACCTTTCTTTAATTTGAATCTCTGCACCTTAAGTCTACTTAAAAATACTTTAAATATCAAACAAACCCAATAGGATTGTTTTGCCTCCAATAAGGATTAATTATGTCTTCATTGAGATCTAGTACAATGTACGGTTTTATTACTACATAGAAAAAATTCCTGTAATTCAGAACTTTCTGGTTAAATGGTTTTCAGATACCGCATATACTCGAGTATAAGTCAACCCGAGTATAAGCCGAGGTACCTACAAAAACTTGTAAAACGTATTGATTTGATTATAAGCCTAGGGGTGAGAAATGCATTTTAGGACATCTTCAGCAGAACACACGCTCCTGTGTGCGCCTCTGCTAGGGAAGAACTCGCCATGGGTGCAAGTGCTGCACAGTACATCTGTTCTACTCAATTTGTACAAGAGGAAGGTGTGATTTCCCAGAATGCACCTGGGGTGCTGTATAGAACTATGGGGTGACTATAGGAGTCCCACAGGTAATTGGGTAGATAATGATGTCACTAATATATATATATATATATATATATATATATATATATATATATATATATATATATATATATAATAGTGGTGTGGGACACAAGCAGCTGTATGAGAGTGATGAAGAGACTAACACGTCACACTGGTCCAGCAGCAGCAGCGAATAGTAAGGAAGACTCCGCCCCCGGGTATGCCATGGTGTCTGGAGCAGGCGGTGACGTCGCGGGGTGAGAGGTCAGAGGGAGTGTGCATGCTGCCCAGCCCATGGAACTAATGTTCTGCACCCTCATTTGCCTAAGAAGTGTGCCACATACCTATCATGCAGAACACCAGCCACTTACTTGGCCACTACTCGCCTCTAGCGTGAGTCCTTGCATGCAACGTAGGACTGCAGAGGCGGAGAGGCTGCAGTAGGAGGAACTACCCGTATGCCCATTGCCAGCTGCCTTTGATGACGTCACTGAAGAAGGCGTGAGTCAGCGGGAGGTGCCGGGGAGATAAGGAGATAGGAACTGAATGGCGCGCACTCAGGAGCATGTGTTCTGCTGAAGAGTAGCCATTGACTCGAGTATAAGCCGAGGTTAACTTTTTCAGCACATTTTGAGTGCTGAAAAACTGGGCTTATACTCGAGTATATACGGTATTTATTCCTTTTGGTGTGTATTGATTTTGTTTTTAGATGTTGTTGTGCAGCTTTCTACACTAGGGAAAAAAAAGAAATTACCTTCGCACACCCTGGCCGTCCAATATATATGAAGCCCCGGTGCTCGATGAAAGAGGATTGGCAGCCTCAAATTCAGTATAGAAGAACAGAAGATCACCGCAATAAACGAGCAAGGGTTTTCCCTGCTAGCATTACCCAGTTGTGCTGGTGATCTTCTGTTCTTCTACACTAGAGACCCATAAGCCGTAGAAACCAAGCAGAGGTTTAAATGACAGAGAAGCGTAAGAGAGCACGTCAGGTTTTAGGCTAGAGAGAGGATGAACCGAAAGGTGAAGAAATCAAAAAGCATGAGAAAATAGAAACAGTGCAAATTGATTTTCAGTGTCAACATTAGTTAATTCTATAATGGCATTTGGGTGCAATCAATTAAAGGAAATGTAAACTTTCAAATGAATGTAAATTCTGAATGCTTTTGCAGTTTAAATAAAAAAAATTTCCAGTTTTGACACTGCCAATATAATGATATTGACACAACAGCCTCATCTGCTGGTTTGTTCTCCCAGTTAGCCTGACAGTTGGGAGGAAATTTTAGAAGGAGATGCTGCTATGCTTACAATAGAGCAGAAATGCTGTTTTGAGGGGTTTTATTTCCCTTTTGGATATGTTACTTTTTTATATGAAGTGAGCCTAGAAACATTATCAGCATCACATTAAAGGGGGCAGTGTACCCCTGTTTACAATACTAGTTATATGAAGAGGGCTTGTGCTGAACATACTTTGCTAATTAGGAACTTTGTGTATTTTTATATTTCTTGTACGAAACAGAGCAAAATCTGAAACTGAAAGTCACATTCTACTACTTGTCATACAAGCACAGTGAAGACAAATGTGCAGCCCACTGAGAAGCACTCTGTATAATGATGTGCAGTTTATTTCACAGCCAAGCACACTGCAGCTGGGGGAAGTAAGGGGTTTTGTTTATACAGAGGGCTGCTGGTTTGTTTTGATCGTGCTCGTACGAGTCAGTAAAATGTGACTTTAATTTCTGTGTCAGGTTTTATCCTGTTTTTTTTTTTTGCAAGAAATAACAAAAGCCATTAATATTTCCTAATTGCAGTTATCGGACTTCTTATCCAGAAGGCTCGGGACTTGGCGGTTTCTGTATAAGGGGTCTTTCTGTAATTTGGGTCTCCATACCTTAACTCTATTAAAATATCCTTTAAACATTAATTAAACCCAATAAGTTTTGCCTTCAATAAGGATTTATTATTTCTTAGTTGGGATCAAGAACAAGGTACTGTTTTATTATTGCAGGGAAAAATGAATTAATTTTTAAATATTTAAATTATTTGATTATAATGGAGTCTATGGGAAATAGTCTTCCTGTAATTTGGAGCTTTCTGGACAATAGGCTTCCGGATAACTGATCCCATACCTGTATAACAACAGTCTTTTCATTACAGGCCTTGTTCATAGAACTAGTGTTGAAATAAGTGGTATACTGCCCCTTTAATGTGATGGATAACTTTGTACAGCATATAAAGAGGGAGCCTTTCCAAATGATACACATAAATGAGCTGTTATTTATTTTTCTTATTAAAGAATTCATTCTTTATGAGGATACTGACATATTCACGAGACTGGGGTAGTGACATATTCATTGAACTCCTGTTGAAAAAGGAGTATTGCCACTTTAAACTTCATACTGATAAAACTCTGCTGCTTCTCGGGACACACAGGAATGACTACATTCTTGTGTGTATGAAGATACTTTTCCCATAAGGTCACATTGCAAATATATCATTTTGTTTACTTTGGAATGATTTCAGAAGTCTTGAGGCAATGGAAATATTTGATTTTCCTGCTGTGAAAGTGCTCTGTTATTCTGCATAATAGGAAAATCCCAGAAAGGCTGACCCTTGGCACAGGAGGACTTCATTCCATCTGAAATAATCTCTCTATACATTTCCCTGCTTTTCCTTTTTATACTTGGCCAAAATGTTTAGTGCTGGTTAGTGATGAATAAATTTGCCATGCATGGGTTTGTGCCGAATCTCCTTGTTTCGCAGCCTGCAAATGTTTTTATGAAACTGTGGCAAGAAAATTGCCATCGGAAAATTAACTGCGAAGGGAAACGGGACAGATTTCCCCATCACTATTAAATGAATCTGTAGGTGCAGCACCAAGGAATCCAGAAGGTGAAAAAATTAAAAATATAAACCTTTATTTCAGCATTTTAAAATGGTAGTAGAAAAAGTAGCTCCTGAGGAAGTGGCGAGAGCCATGAAACGCGTTGAGTGAACAGCCCAATATTCAGTGTGGGGCATGCTTTTTTCTACTACCATTTTAAAATGCTGAAATAAAGGTTTATATTTTTAATTTTTTCACCTTCTGGATTCCTTGGTGCTGCACCTACAGATTCATTTAATTCATTGGAAGCAACCGTTGGGATCTTCGGTTTTGTGACATGCACAAGTGAAATCCTTGGTACCTGGTAAGTGCTCCCACTATTTTTTGCAAGTTTGTTCCCCATCACTATTGTTGGTTTTTCCGGGTGGTATTTTAATAACACAGAAGCCCAAACAGCCCCCCACCAGCCCACTAAATAATGACTGTCTATGGCATCTTACAGCAGCCCCTCTGGCATTTGCCAGAACCTACAGATTGTCAGTCCAGAAGAAGCACCTTTAAATAGGGGAACTAAAGAAGCAAAATACAGCTGTGTACGTTTAGCTATATAGAGTATGGGACCTTTTCTTCAGAATTCTCAGGACCTGGGGTTTTCCAGATAAAGGATCTTTCTGTAATTTGGATGTTCATACAGTAAGGGGGTTATTTATCAAAATCCAAAAATGTCTCATTTTCTGAATGCTACTCCGACCAAATCCGCACGTTTTTTCCCCGTTATTTATCAATACATTTTTTTGCAAATTTTATGTGCGGGGAAAAAACTCGAATTGTGCGTTTCTTGCCTAAAAACCACGACAACTTTGGATTAATGCACAAAACCCAGTGCATATCAACCTATCTTCGTTACGTCTTCTTTTGACTTCTACATGAACTCGGCAGGTCTGTGTTGGAGTACTTTTTTATTTGGAATAAATTCCCAAAAAATCAAGTTCTTTTTTTCCCACACAAATTTGGATTTTATAGTAAAACAAAAAACAAAAACAAAAAAAACATTTTTGCATTTGGACTTTAATAAATAACCCCCTAATTCTACTTAAAGATAATTTAAACATTAAATAAACCCAATTGTTTGGTTTTGCTTCTAGTAAGGATTAATTATATCTTAGTTGGGACCAAGTACAGGGAACTGTTTTATTATTGCAGAGAAAAAGAAATTCAGTTTTTAAAATCTGATTTATTTGGGAGACTGCCGTCCTGTAACTTGGAGCTTTCTGGATAATGTGCTAATAGATAACAGGTCCCCTACCTTTATTTGCGTCTATTTCTTTTGTCTTTATTTTTTTGAGTTACATTTTTGGAATAGAGACTATCAGGTTGCTTTGTTTTCATTCGCCCTATGAGCAGAAATTTGCAGAGAAGGGAGTTCTGAATACTCCTAATCTACAGGATATCAGTGAAAGTGTAATTTTTAGTTGTGCTGAGCTTTAAACTCACGTGACTTCAGGTTTGGAGTCAACCTAATCTGAGATCATAATTCTCTGTTGCAACTACACTTTTTTTTTTGAGTACGCTCACTTTTGGCAATAACAAACAGAACCACTAGATGTCCTACTACACCACAACATGTAATACCTGTATTGTGTTCATAGAAGCTGGCTTGTCTAGACTGTATGGGATTTTGATTTATATATTTTGGAATTCCACAAATCATGTTTGTTTTTGGTGTGTGTTTTTTTGCTTGCTTCAAAGCAGCATGAAATCTAAAATACATTGTTTTATGTGTTGAAAAGTCACTGTTGAGATTCTTTCAAAACTAGACAAATATGAGGTAAATATTTAATTTTGGTTTAGGCAGTTTTGCCCTCAATCCATGCAACTCCTTACCTGTTTAGGAATTCCTAGCATATGTTTTCATATTTGTGACCATTTTCCCCTTCTTTTTAGCCCATGTTTGAGAGGTTTGTCATGTGGATCAGGTTAACTCAGGCATGTCCAAAGGCCAGCCCGGGGGCCGAATGCGGCCCGTTTTAAAATTTATACTGGCCCCCAGCCTCCATGAAGAAAGTAAAAATAATGCGGCCGCCAGCTCATTTAAACAACAAATTTTACTTTATCCTTTACGGTGGTACGGTTACGCTTCCATTCATGGCTGGAGCTTTCTGTCGGACAGCTCAGAGCCTTGCCTCTAACCACAGAGCTGTCAGGTGACTGTGACGCCAGCAGGTGAATGGTCTAGAGCCGAGCCTCGGGGAACGAATTGATTGGTACACGTGTAAGTGTTTGCTGATTTCTCCATGTCCTGCACCTCTGCTGCACTGCAGTTCCTGCCTTGAATATTCAGCAGCTGCTGTGTGTGCTGGTTCCATCCCTGTATCAGTATGGAGGTCTTTCACTTGCTGTACACATTGGGCCCCTGTATTGCTGGGAACGACTGAGACCCTTTTTCCCATCTGGGGCCCTGTGCCAGTTGGAGAGACTATATCAGGGCTAAGTATACTGGCATTTTCTGCTTATAACCAGCACAGGGCTCATAAACCATGCAGAGGGGGCAATACTTAATTGTAGTCTACATCTACAATGTATTGTAGAGCAAATCATCGTCTCCCAAAAAAATCCATTTTAGGGCCATTATTATACACAGCGTATTCTGGCACATTCCCAGGAACTGTCTGGATGTTCCTTGGTCTGTTCCCTTGGCACAGTTCTATCCACTCAGACTGTCACACACTCACCCCATGTATTGTTTAACCCACTGTCCCCCGCCACTACCTGTTATTCACACCCAAAAACTCATAAAGAATGTCAGGCTGAATGGTCGGCCCCCTCACATTTTCACCTCATAAATCTGGCCCTCATTGCAAAAAGTTTGGACACCACTGGGTTAACTGTTATTTGGAAAGGAGATGCAACTACTGGATAGACTGTATAGGAAGGCAGCATGGTAACTGTGAAATGCCATATATAAGCTGTTCAAGTGGCACCTCCAATTTTTATAGTTTGGTAACAGATGGGAAGCTTCTCGTCGGATTAAAGGAACAGTTCAGTATAAAAAAAAAACTGGGTAAATAGATTAATATGGGATTAATGAATAAAAAATGTTTTCAACATAGTAAGTTAGCCAAAAATGAAATGTATAAATGCTGGAGTGACTGGATGTCTAACAGAGTAGCCAGAACACTACTTCCTGCTTTTCAACTCTTGGTTTCCATTGATTGGTCCCCAGGCTGTTACCAATCAGTGACTTGAGGGGGCACATGGGTTATAACCGTTTGCTTTTGAATCTGATTTTTTGAATCATGCTAATTGCAAATTCACTGAACAGTTATGTCCCATGTGGCTAGGGTTGCCACCTGGCTGGTATTTTACTGGCCTGGCTGGTAAAAATGATGGTTGATCCCAATATTATTAATAGGGAAAAAAAGATAAATATATAGGAAGTCCGGTATTTTTTTCCAGAAAAGGTGGCAAGCCTACACGTGGCTCCCCTTCAAGTTGCTGACAAACTCAGAGTTAGAGAGCTGAAAAACAAGAAGTTGGGTTCTGTTCTGTTAGACATCCGCTCACTCCAACCTTTTATATTTACCCAGTTTTTATTTTTATATAGAACGGTTCCTTATGGATATTGGGGCCCCATACAGTGTTTATTGTCCTTGGGCCCTTGGAATGTGGACTTCCACTTGTAGCCCAAATTGGCCAGGTAAGAATTTGTAGGGATACTTCAGAGGAGGTGACATATTCTCCCCTTCCTCGTAGTTTGTCATATTTCCAAATTCCCATGGTTCATGGCATGCCCGACACTAGTGGTTTTCAGATAGCGGAGGAATTCTCAACATGGTTGGGTGGTTTATTTCAATGAAACCATGTGTCACTAGCTGTAACAAGTGAAAAGGAATCCAGAAACCCATTATGCAAAGTACCCCGAAATACTTAAAGGGGAGCTGTCACCTTGATAAAACATCAAATCCTATTTTATTGTTAGTCCATCAAAGTAATTTTATTGTACTTTACACAGCCTGTCAGTTAGAGACTCTAATGCTAATGAACTCCTGCTGAACAAATATGGCAGCCCCCTCATACAGGAACATGGGGCATCAAACAGGTAATGTAAAAGCATTGGGCAAATACTTTATGGGAAAGTTATAAGTTGCTTTCAAAGGCAATATTATGATAAATGTAAAACAAGAGTTACATTTCTGGAGTCAGTATCTCTTTAAGGCAAACTTTGCATCATCCTAAAATCTTGTGATTGTGCCAGAAAGAAAGGTCTGATGCCCAGGTGCATGCACATACTACAGTGATTAGAGATGGGCAATGATGTACAGGAAGTGCAGAAATTAAAGTCAACGTGGTTGCTGTGCCTCAGGCATAGAGGTGGGGAAGGCAAAATATGATTGACAGCCGAGATTTTAAATTAGTTTATAGCAGCTAGGGTGTTTTAATAAAAAAGTATTTGTGTTTCATGCTTACCTTATAAAGGACTTTTATTATACAGCTTTTTATGTCTGGTTGACAGGTCCCCTTTATATGAAAGGATGTAGCGACAGCCTCCTTCCCACTAAGCATCTATAGAAAAGTCAGTCAGTTGTCGTGACACAAATAAAAGAGGGAAAATCTTGTTTTTCGTTGAACATGGCCCCCCCTTTACCCCTTGCTGGGCTTTCAGCAGTCCAACAGAACAGCATTTCTAATGGCTGCATTTGCATTTTTAATGGATGGCTTAATTTGATTACACGCGTTGCCCCATTTACAGTCAGAAAAAAGGAAACCGCGAGCGTGTATTTTAAGGAGTGATGTAGGGAGGCTAATTAGGTCTAATTAACTTAAACGACTCGTCTCTCTGTTGAAGCCTACCTGGGTGGAATTTATTTGTGTGCTGGTGAATAGCAATCAATCTACTCGTCTTCTAAAGCTCTGTGGTGGGTTACCAGGGGCCATGCATGCGCTTGCCTCCTGGTGGCTCATTGTTTAGCTGTACTTTTTTTTATACCATGTGATTTATTGCCGCTATTAAACAGTTGTTTGCTATAAACCCGGCAATCTTTCCAACATGAGTTGTAGTACTTTGATGGTTGGTTTTATGACATTACGCACATATTTTCTGTGTCAGAAATCCATTTGTGACTGCCTTTCTTTGTAGGACATTAAACACTTTCTCATATGGAATAAAAAGCACAAATAAATAAATGGCTGATTGACATGTACTGTGTAATTAAAATTATATAACAGAGCAGAGCACAGATATGTCCCTTTCCATAGGGGAGTCATCCAATGCACGGTTCCCAGACAGCTATGCCCCTGCTATATTTGGCAACTTTCACCAGATCTTTTCTTTTGACCTCTCCAGCAAACATTTGCTTGTGCTTCCCACCATTTCCCACTTACACATACTAAATCCACATTTTATCATGTGTCATTTGTGGAATGATGAAGCTACCTGTTGAGCTATGCCATTCTGGGAATAGTTTCGGCAGAAGGTGCTGCCACAGCATAAGTAACTAATGAGCGACTGCATTCTTTTGGAAGCAACTGTCATCTTCAGTTTTTTTTTTTTTTTTTTTTGTCCTCCTGTCTCCTGACAGCTGTTTGCTACCAAAGTCTGGGCATGGGATCATTGAAAAAGGTTGGGAGAGCATTCCACAAATGCCCAAAAATGCATATCTCTTAACCAGAAATAGCATTACTGAAATGCTTTGAAATCAGGCAGCTAGAGGGATAACTGCGCAGCTTGCGCCTAAATAAGTCAATTATGAGAAGTCAGTGTTGTATATTTAAAAGATTGAATAGATAACTGCTACAGCATACACACGTTAAGGCATATGCTCTAGGTTACGCATTACTTGCTGCATCTTTTAATGGGCTTTATAGGGATCCAGTATGATATGGATTAAATTTAATTCTGCATGTACAAACATGTTTCTACTGACTGTTGTCACATTTAGAGGTAGCAAACTGTTGTCTTCCTGATTAATATCTGGTTTTGTTTAGTTGTAGTTGTGGAAAGTCCTGTTGGTTCTGGGTGATATCTCTCAAGGGCCCAATTTTTGGTTTTGCCCTTTTTAGCAGCTGGGTGGCTAACTTTAGTCTTCACTTCTACTTTTATCTTCCTTGAATAGTGTTTGGACTCTTTTTTTAACCTCCTTTTTAAATAAAATATGTTTCAATGAGTCATGGGATACAAGCTGCATCTCTCTAGGTACCAGTTATAGCTGCTAACTAATGCTGTGGATAAGAATGTATTTTATTATACATGTATGCATGTTTTCTAATGGCTTTATCGTGCATTTTTGAACATTCAATTCAACCACACGAGGGCACCAGAGACCACTGATTTAAACATTGAATCATACATAGATTTGGGTTGAGGAACCTCCTCTTTCAGCCTCTGTCGTTATGAGATAAACTACATAAAATCACTGCAGTAAACAAAACTTGATTGCATTGCCCAAAACCCATACTTATTTCTGAAAGAGATTCATTCTGCAAATATACAGTGTAACAGCAATATTACGTGATTCTTTCCAATTCTTTTCCTTTAATAGGAAACTGTAACTCTGTTTCCCTCCTATCTTGTAAATGTTTATTTTATTTACTCTAAAATAGCACTAATTAATGTACGCAGTGCCAGTAAAAAAGTTTTTCTGGCACGAGTCCGCAGAGCTTTCAGTCTAGTTTGGTGCTCAGTGATTATGATGCTCGCCCAAGGTCACAGGGATGGTGCCTCTATATTATACATATGCATGAAAGCATTTAATTCTGGCATAATAACATTCCATGTCCAGTAGAACAATCCCCTATTCTAAACAGTGTACATTTTTACCCCTATATTTGGAATGCTTTTAAAGATTGTATGGCAGTCTTATTAATGCATAGTCAGTGCATGCAAATCAAGACTATCCCCCTTTCATATTATGTGCCTGCTTCTTTTGGCCTGGGAGGGTCCACCAGCTGTTTGAGTGACAGGAGCAGTCTGCCTTCACATTTGGAGTTTATAATTCCTTGCTATACTGGGACAGTGTTCAGTTCCCCAAGCCCCACATAGGTCAGGACTTCAGTGGAAGAACTTGAAAGGCAGAGGGACGAGGCCTGTATGTGTCATCTGCTTCCTACTTTAGGCCGATCCAAACCAGAAGCTGTATGACAATGCTGATAAGATTTTGCTAACACAAAACTAAAGTCAGAGCATGTCAAGGATGTCCAAGGGAGAGAAAGCAGCTCTAAATTATGACCTGCTTCCTATCGAGCTTAAAACGAATAAAGAGACTTTGCCGCACCAAACTGTCATGAAGACATTTTGCATCAGTATCATTGCTCACGGGCTGCCGTTTTGTCGCAGGCGGGTAAGTACCCAAAAACCGTGTCCCTTGTAATTAACTAATTATAGTTAGGGGTTCTGTTATGTATGAACAGTATATTTTTCCTTTATCTTACATTTGGGACTATTTCAACACCCCTAATCCAAGGATTAACCAATAACAGCATTTTTTTAAATTAAATTCCCTTGATAAACTACCAAATATTTCTTTCTTCAGTTTTTAATTTTGCACACATAGAAGAGCACTTCTGTTAACCACTTAGCAGCACGTCTAAATAAAAATAGCAAGTCACTATGCAACGCATGCGATATAGTTTAAATATAGATAACCCCAGCCGCTGCGTGTCTGGGGGCTTTTCAACGTCCTTTACAAAAGTCTTGAAAAACCACAGTTGTTCCATACTGTTCTCATTATCCCTTGGAAGATATATATATGAGATATAATATCCAAACAATTTAAATTACGTGGGGTGCAACAAGGGTATAACCACAAAATTCCTATAGATATGTATGTATGATAAATCTTTTAAAACAACTATAAGCCCAGTGCAAGTGCAGTTTATTTTGTGTACTGAATTTCTCTTTCTGTCTGGAAGCTGTGTTATTGAGTGCAGGTATATATATATATATATATATATATATATATATATATTAGAAAATTATATGTGTGTATGTATATATAGAATAGCCCTGAAAAAGCATAATTATAATAGGTAGACAAATTGATATTGACATTAATGTGCACTGATGATCACACTGGCTGGAACAACGGAGCATATGGAAATGAGATTTCAATGGTAACCTTTAATACGCCTTGTTGGAAGTTGTATACACTGGTTTATATATACATACTCACAACTTGAGTATCATTTGCCTTAATTGGATTGTATATTACATGAATATTATGGCAGGCATTAAGGCCTGCAATCTTTTTTTTTTTTTTTGTCCATGGCAAAGATATGCATAATTGTGACGGTTCAGAACGTGTTGGGTTTCATGTACTTCTGTAGTACTCAATGAAATGACTTTGTATGTTCCATACATGTGACATCTCAGGTTGTTAGTATAACCTGGTACTAATAGTGCTGGTTGCTGAGAAGATAAGACGTGATCGCATTTTATCTTGCATCCCAATGAGAGGCTGAGGACTCCACACATAAATAATTATGTAAATAAATGATGACATGAAATGTATGCGCACATTATCATGATTTGCTTTGTGTGATGCCTCTTCTCTGCCTCTCAGCCTGAAGGAGTATTTCTAATCATTGCTGTGAACAAAGCTGTTCTCCTACAAAATAAACACATTAATGATTTAGGGAGCTTGTAATACACTTGTGCCTCAACATGACAATTTTGTAGAAAATGTAGCATAATTCTTAAATGCTTGCCTGGCTAGCTATGCATTATTGCCTCCTGCCTCGTAACAAATTGTGCTCTGATAATGTCATTAAACCCTTGTTTGTATGTGCACTAATTTTTTGACATTTTCCTAAGCAAGTGGCATAGAAAGTCAGGCCTGCTTAGAGCCTTATAATAGAAAAGTGATGCAAAGTGTACTGTTCATTTTCTGTGTGCGTTATTTTTCTCTATCATGTAGAAAATGGACAGCGTAATCGTGAGATATAAAAATACTCATGTTATGGGATCTGCCTCGTACATCTCCTGCATTAGTTATATTGAGGTTACATCAAGCTGTTGACTATAATTGGTCATGCGGCACATAGTCTGCCATCTGGAATATGCAAGTCATTTCTGCAAAAGAAGGGCTATATAGGGCTAGCCATGGTGTGGACTTCTTGGTATAGACAATTCATAATATATAGTGCACGGGGACACAGATCTAGTCCAACCACAGTTGAAAGGGTTTTTTCAACTTCCAGTACTATTAAACAGTTTGTCTAAGTTATTCATGTATTGTTAGATTGTTCAGACCCAGATTTACTACTCGCTTAGAATTATACATATGTATATCTGTCTCTATGTATGTGAAATCAAATATAATATATAACTGAACCGAGAGGATATTCAGTTACGCCATTTTATTGTCAGGTGTGGGCATATTGGCATTATTTCCTTGAAGTTAGTATTGGAATGTATTGGTATTAGAAGGGCCCAAAAGTTGATCATGTAATAAAGATTTTTCCCCTGTCCTTGTGTAACAGCATTTTTCTAAATATTTGCACAAGGCTCTATTAGGCGGGGGTGCAATGAGCGTGTGACCACAAAATACATATAATCAAATACAAGAGGTCCTCTGCATTCAACCCATTAAATATTAAAAATCTTAAATATATTGATAATGGGTTGAGTGCAGAGGACCTCTTGCATTTGAATATATATATATATATATATATATATATATATATATATATATATATATATATATATATATATATATATATATATATATACACACACACACACAAAATTAGCACACACTCCTGTTCATTTGCCATTTATTAGATTTAAGGCATCGTATCGATAAACATCAACGTTTCGGTTCATGGACTAGAACCTTTGTCAAGATGTATTGCCATGTATTGTCTTATAAGAAATCACAGAACTTTTAGGGGCAGATTTATCAAGTAAAAATTTTAATTTTCAATTTTTTTAAGTGAAATTTGACTAGGGAATAGTTAATTAGTTTCGATTTAGTTCCGATTTTCAAATTTATCAGGTACTGGTCCTTTAAGAATTCGACTATTCACCACCTTAGACCTGCCGAATTGCTGTTTTAGAGTTGTTTTCAGCCCTTCTGAAAATCTACTTTTGAGTTGATCGAGTTGACTTGAAATTGATTACAGTCGATCCCATTCACCCGAGTTTAAAAAAATTAAAAATTTTTATAAATTGTTGTTGGTCTAATAAATAAAATAAAGAAACCACACTCAGTGGAACTTAAAGGGGTTGTTCACCTTTGAATTAACTTCTAGTATGATGTAGAGAGTGAAATTCTGAGACAATTTGCAATTGGTTTTTTATTATTTGTGGTATTTGAGTTATTTAGCGTTTTATTCAGCAGCTCTCCAGTTTGCAATTTTAGCAGTCTGGTTGCTAGGGTCCAAATTACCCAGGAAACCATGCAATGATTTGAATAGTAGACTGGAATATGAATAGGAGAGGTCTGATTAAAAAGATGAGTAATAAAACTAAGCAATAATAATAGTTTTGTAGCCTTAGCGAGCATTTGTTTTTAGATGGGATCACTGACCCCTATTTGAATGCTGGAAAGTGTGTGAAGAAGGTGACAAATAATTAAAAAACAAAATAAAAAATGAAGACCAAATGAAAAGGTGCTTAGAATTGGCCATTCTATAACATACTAAAAGTTAACTTGAAGGTGAACCACCCCTTTAATACAAAGAAAAAATTATTTTTACAAAAAATCCAACATTTCGAGCACAAGTGGTACTCTTCCTCAGGGATATATTTAACTGGAGTCCTGTGGGAAAAAGTTCCTAGCCCACTATAATGTTGAGTCAGCTACATATTTCTTCTCAGCACTGACCAGTTTATTAGTGATAGTACAACCTTCTGCTTTCTCTCCATATAGTGACAGAGTTTATGATGGGCTGTATGCTATTTTTAGTCATTTGGTGGAAGCAATCATTGACTTTTGTAGTCCAGAACAGCCGTATGGTCGGGGAGAATGGAAACTGGAGCCTTTTTTGGCTTGGCGAGAATAGAAGCTGCAGACAAGTGCAAAGTACCAGACTTTTGGATTTCAAATTCCTATAGCTCACTCAGACCCTGAAAACTAAAAGAAAAATAGTATCCATAAAAATGAAATGAGTTTTTAATTCCTACACAACAAATTGTAATATTGAAATGGAACTGGCCTGCCAAAGTAACAGAAGATCTCCTGGTGGGTCCCAGCCAAGGACAATTGACATCAGTCCTTTCTAATTTCCACAATTGGTCTATATGACACCTGTTCTAGGTCTCACAATATGCCTTTGATGTCATGTTTTCTGGTGGGCTTTAGAGGTACAGTTAATATGTATCAACTTATAAATTATATTTATAATATTAGAGAGTCCAAAAACTAAACTCTGACAATATAAAGACTGGCAACTGTAATATATTGTACATAGCTTTAGTGTGTTTTAAGTTGTTTTCTGTAATAGATGCCTTTCATATTGAATGGTCAGGTATTTCTTAAAAGGGCCGGTGTCACGGGGGTGGGTTTAGTTTTAAGGGTTTAAGTAGATTCGTGGAGATTTAATAGTCTCTTCTGCGGGGCGACAATCTCCCCGAACTGCCTTCTGCCTGCTAAAATGAGAACGCCAGCGCCAATGCACTCACATCGCTTAGGTTTCCGAAGTTGCCTCACGAGGAAACTTTGGGCGACCTCAGAAATCGAAGCGCCTCGAGTGCATTGGCGCTGGCATTTTTTCCTTATAGCAGAGGGAAGGCAGTTCGGGGAGATTGTTGCTCCGCAGAAGAGACGATTAGTCACTAGGCGGACTAAATCTCCCGAATCTGCCTGTGTGTTGTCTCCCCTTAAGGGGAGCCCTGCTGCAGACTGAAAAGAGGTTTGAGTTAATTTGCTGGATGTTCTTTCCCCTGCAAAGTTATCTATACTGCTTGTTTTGTGACAGAACTTTAAGTCCCAGTAAAGCCGCATGGGATTGGTTTAGACTGAGGGGAAGTTCACACATCTCCCTCTAGCCCAGCTATCCCAATGCGCTTTAACGGGACTTAAAGTCCTGTCACAAAAACCATTAGAGAGCTTTGCAGGGAAAGAACCTCCAGACAGACACACTGTAAGCACACCCATTTCATTAGTCCTGCTCTAGATGCTGTATATGGTGTCTGTTGATATTTGCTTGTCTTCTTGGCAGTGCATTTTTTAATTGTTTCCCTGCAACCTTGGGTCACTTCAATAAGCTTGCACCTCAGTTACCACATTCTCTAGGACTGGGACCCAATCTCCCTAAACAACCCTGCAACACATACTGTGTGGTGTATAATATAGCAGCACTGTTAGGAGTGAGCCCTGCCATGAGGCATAGTTGAGGGGGAGGCATTACAGGAGCCAACCTAGGATGGTATAGGCACTCGAATCACCCCTGAGCACCTATTTTAAAATGAATAAAGTACCCCTCTTGTAAATTATAAGGACATTAAAAGTTACCAAGGAGTTTTCATGACCATATAAAAACATGATGCCGAAGGCCAAGTGTTTTTATACAGGTCATGGAACTCCGAGGTAACTTCTAATATCCTTATATTTTGCAACAAGGGTACTTTATTTTATTATAATACACAAGTTTCAGTGATTCATGTGACAGAAATGACATCAGTACTCACAGTTTATATATAATATACAAGATATAATTTACAAGATATTCATGGCTTTTGTGTATTATAAAACACATCCAGCCTCTCACATTGTAGGCTGATGTTGTGAGTGGGATACATCATCCAATAAATGATGTTGAAGAATAGGCACTCCTTTGTTTAATTCAGTAAGAAATTGTGTTTAATCCTTATATTCCCTCTGCCCCGGGCCCTTCTAATTTAGTAATATAGGGCCCCAGTGATTTTTTTCAAATCAGTGCATGGTTGCTAGGGTAATTTGGACCCTAGCAACCAGGTTTTGATATTGGGTTCTGTATATGCCTGAAAAAAAAAAAAAGATAATGCTTCACTGAGTAGTATAAACAGAAATCCAGTTAATTTCAAGACCAAATAGTAAACAAACCCTAAATGTGAATTTGCTGATTTAGGGGTCCGTTTACTAAAGTGCGGTAAATCTGACTTAAGTTTCCGCATGTTAACGCTGAGATATTTTTACGTCAGAATATTCGCAGCGACTAAGTTTACTAAACAGCGATGCTCTCAGAAGTCATTGCGATCACTTGCGGTAACTACGTTAAGGAACCAGCTTACATTAGCGGTAATTTTAGCGAGTTGCGAATTTTCTGGCCGAAAAAATTAAGTTTTTGCGAATATTTATTCTATAAAATAGTCTTGTTTTATGGCGGTTATTATGGCAATTTTTACTGTGACATTTATGGCCAGAAATGCATCTTCAAAACTCATAAACTTTATTAACTGGTAATTATACCATCCAGCAACATTACCAGAGTGCCAATAGAATCATAGGAACAAGAAATCATACCAGTCAATCTCTTTGCTTTATAGAAATGCACAGTTTAATGTAGGCCAATCACAATGAAACCAAAAAAGCGTTGAGGCTGACGAATCCTTGGACTGTGATGCCGCTGCCAATAATACGACTCTGAGCTGAAACTGCTGCTGTTACACAGATAGAAGCAGAAGCCAAAACATCCTGTCAGCAGTAGCTACAGATCTCTCTCCTGTCAGCAAAGAATGATGGGTAAAAAAAACTAGTATTATGGGATATTTCCTGCTCCTTGAGAATTTTCTGGTGAAAAAAATACTTTTACGCCACTACATAGGTGGCGGTAAAAGTTTGAGAATATTCTGGCGTTAATTTTGTCTTTAGCACATTTCGCTGTTTATTAAACCAGGCGTTAATGTATACGTATTGTTATTTTCAGTGAATGCGATAACTGGCGAACAATTATTCTTGCGCAAGAAAATTCGCAAATTTATATTTACCGCAGGTTAGTAAACTGGCGATAACATATTTGCCGAAAATTCTGTCTATATTTTGTGCGAATATTTTTAACGCACTTTAGTAAAAGGACCCCATAGTGAGACTGGCATGTAGAATGCTTTAGTTCAGGGATGATCAGACAGAAGCACTCACGTGAGATTAGGTGACATCCCGCCTGACCAGTTGCTGCTTAGACTTCTTAGTATGACATGATAATTGTATTAAGATCTGTATGTTAAACATGCAGCGTAGTGAGAAATCTGCTCTCTTCATGGAAAAAGTGACACAGCACTACTTCATGTTCCCAGCAATGTATTGACAATAGACCTTAATAAATATAATATACACTTAGAAGAGCATCTCTTCTCTTGTGGAGCTGCAAGCATTAAGCTAGCTCAATAAAACGGATTCATCTGATGTGTTTGCATTATTTTAAATAGTACTCATTTTCTACCTGACAAAAAAATTATAAAGATAATTATCTTCATAAGGCACCAAGCTGCTTTATTGATTTCTAAAAGAAGTCCATAAGACTTGCCATTGATCCTTCTTGGCAGGGTTACTGAGGCGTTAATCAGAGATATTATTCCATCTCTGCTGCAGTCATCCAAAACATTATGAGTACTTTAAGCATTATATTCTCACACTAGCATGGAATGAGTAAATGGATTTATTTGAATGCACTTAACCACTTCCATGCGTCTACTGCTTCTAAAGTCACCTTGCATGTCACATTAAAACTGGCCTACACTCACTGGGAACTTTCCATTTATATTTGATTCCATTTCCAGCATGCTCTTCTCTGGTTTAAAAGGCTTTGGTAGCAATAGAGTTAGTTGTAGTTTTTTAGGAACAGTTGTTTATTCCTTATCATTTACATTATACAATCAAGATACAGTAAAACACGTGTGTTTTTAGATTTCTTATTTTCCCTTAAATTTTAGATCAGTCGTTAACCGTCACAGCAAACCATTAGTGCTCACATGTACATTTACACAAGTTACTGTCCATCACTTGGCACACACATCCCAGCACAATTTCCCAGGATATCACTATACATTGACAAGTTAGGATGCGTGAGATTCACTCATGCACATTTTATATGATCTTGAGCCGCTTTGTTTCACTGGAAAATGGATAGAATGAGAAGATTATGTGTGTGTGTATATATGTATGTGTATATATCATATATATATAGAGAGAGAGAGAGAGAGAGAGAGAGAGAGAGAGAGAGAGAGAGAGAGAGAGAGAAGAGAGAGAGGAGAGAGAGAGAGAGAGACGAGAGAGAGAGAGAGAGAGAGAGAGAGAGAGAGAGAGAGAGAGAGAGAGAGAGAGGAGAGAGAGAGAGAGAGAGAGAGAGAGAGAGAGAGAGAGAGAGAGAGAGAGAGAGAGAGAGAGAGAGAGAGAGAGAGAGAGAGAGAGAGAGAGAGAGAGAGAGATATATTTAGGAGCACTCACGGATGGTTCTTAAAGTGTCTTTATTCAAATTTTCATATAATCCCCCACATCTACGCATTTTGGTTCGCCTTGAACCGTCGTCAGGAGAACCGAAATGCGTAGATGTGGGGGATTATATATATGTGCTGGGTGGAATGACAATCAACATGATGGATGGATGGATAGATAGATTGATTGATTGATAGATTGATAGATAGATAGATAGATGATAGATAGATAGATGATAGATAGATAGAAATAATAACTCTAAAAATAAAATTTTTAACCTTACAGAGCAACATCATTGGTTGATGGGGTCAGTGACCCCCCTTACAGCCAGATAACTTTTATTTACAGGTATGGAATGTGTTATCTAGAATAGTAGGGCCCTGAGGTTTTCTGGATAACAAATCTTTACATAATTTGGATCATCATATCTTAAGTCTCCTAGAAAATCATGTAAACGTTAAATAAATCCAATAGTTTTTTTTTTTGTTTTGCTTCCAACAAGCATGAATTATTTCTTAGTTTGGATCAAGTACAAGGTACTGTTTTATTATTACAGAGAAAAAGGAAATCATTTCTAAAGAATGTGGATTATTTGGATAAAATGGAGTCCATGGGGGATGACCTTTCTGTAATTCGGAGCTTTCTGGTTAACAGATCCTATACCTGTATCAAGATGGAAATACCAGTTAAAAATTTGCTGAAAAAACAGACCACTGCATACTCTACTGAAAAGGGTGAACTACTGCTTTAACTTTGTGCTTTACGTGATCAATCTCTGTCGCCTTATTTCACCAGAAGGGAATAATTAAAAAGTAGTTATTCCGGATTTATTTGTGATACAATTGACCGTATGATAGGGACCTTCCATTGTAATCTCCATGTGGGCAGGAGCTGTTGCAAGTGCTGTACATGCTGAATATGTCATTATAAATAAAGGATAATAATAAATGTGGTGTCAAATTCTCTTTGCTTTAATGGAAGGACATGACATATTGTTAGGAGTCACGTTATTTTGGGTGCTCAGATTTTATATTTTGTCCTGGCATCCGTTCTCTGAATACCTGAACGAATGATCCAACCTGTCCAGCTTGTGTGTATGATTAAAAAGGTGTGACAGGTAGATATCCGAGTGCTCATTCTGCTTTAATGAGTGCCCTATGGTTCATGACATGCTGAACAAGAGGGGACCCTAGTGCGCACAAACGATGTCTTGCAGTTGTGCCTAGCCATGGATTTTATAAGAAATAGTGTCCTCTCTTACTTCAAAATCATACATGATGATTAATTGGCTCCTGCTAAAATTGACCATTGTATGTGGTAGGAGGTCTAACAGCTGGAATGGCTGACTGTAATGGAAGATGGTGAACTTACCCCACGTGGTGTCCAAGATGGCGACCTCCTGCTCCACCATGCGGTTCTTCCTGGTCGCAATATGACTGCGTCAGAAACGAGTCACTCACGGATTGGTCGCCGGCGACGGAATGGACGCCGGCGTCAGAATGTGCGTCGGCGTCAAGACGCTAACGTGAGGACGCCAGCGTCAGCGTCATGACGTCATCGCGTCAAGTTTTGGCGCCAACTTTGGACTATTTATTCCTGATTGCCCCTTGCCTCCTTGCCCAATTATAGGTCTATCGTGCATAGTTCCTGGGTGTGATTTACTGCTTTGATTATCTGTGTACCGACTTCCTGCCTGTTTACGACTCTGATCCTTGCTGCCTGTATTTTGACCATTTGCCTGTTTTCGACCATCCTCTTGATAAATCCTTTTGTACCGCGAACTTGGTGTTATTGTCTCCTCCTTGGTCCGCACTACATCGGAGCCTTCGGGCCCTGACAGTATAATTGGGCCATGGACCCCTCGGAGGAGCCTCAAGTTCCAACCGATGTCGGCAGAGCCGTTCGTGGATTGGCTTCTCGCATGCACTCCTATGAAGCCCAGCAAACCCACTTCGGTCAGGCACTAGAAGCAATCTTGGAGAAGCTGTCTGCCTTATCTCCTGTGGCTCCAGTTCCTATGCCAGTTCCTGCAACCCCACTCCAGGTTTCCGAGCCTCGCATCCCTGCACCTCCTCTCTACAGCGGTGATCCGGAATCATGCCGTGGTTTCATCAACCAGTGTGAAATCCAATTCACCCTGCTTCCAGGTCAGTTCATCTCGGAGCGAGCAAAGGTGGGCTATATTATCACCCGCCTGCAAGGGAAAGCTCTGGAGTGGGCTTCTCCTCTTTGGGAGAAGGAGGATCCGGTAATCGATGATGCCAAGGCCTTCATCCGTGACCTTCGCACCGTATTCGATGCTCCTGGTCGGGCTACTTCTGCCTCTGCCCGTTTATTCCAGCTGCAGCAAGGGACTCGTTCAGTTCCTGAATATGCCATTGAGTTTCGTACTCTTGTGGCAGAAACCTCGTGGAATAACGATGGATACCATGCTGCCTTTTACAACGGTCTGGCGATGCGCATCAAGAGCGATCTCGTTTCCCGTGAGATTCCTCCTCGTTGGGAGGACCTTGTTGCATTGGCTGTAAAAGTTGACACCCGACAGAGGGAGTTCCAAGTCGAACTTGACAGGGATCGTGCTAGGAAGTTTTCCAGGTTTCAACCCACCCTGGCTCCACGCTTCCAAAGACCCCTACTCCCCAGTCCGGCTTCTAATCTTCCTCCTCCTCCTCCTGTGAATACTGCTACTTCTTCTTTGCCATCTGAAGAACCAATGCAGATCGGTCGGGCACGCCTTTCCGAACAGGAGAAGCTACGGAGAAGGGCTGCTGGGTTATGTCTCTACTGTGGGGGAAAAGCTCACTTCGCCCAAGAATGCCCAGTGAAGCCGGGAAACTCCAAAACCTAGGTAAGCTTGGGGAGACTTACCTGGGTGGAATTTGTTCTTCTCCCCATTCATCTGATCAACGTTTCCTTCTTCCTGTTCTAATCCAGTTCGGCTCCAAGAAGATTTCTTCTCAGGCATTCCTTGATTCTGGTGCTGCAGGCAACTTCATGGATCGTGCCTTTGCTAACAAACATGTCATTCCGCTTCAACGTTTGGCAACTCCTCTTCGTGTCCTGGCGATTGATGATCGTCCCCTTTCTTCTGCCATCATCTCGCAGTCTACTCAGGAACTTTCCTTCAAGGTGGGCACTATGCATTTGGAGAGACTGTCTTTTCTTCTTATTGATTGCCCTTCAACTCCTGTGGTCCTGGGATTGCCTTGGCTGTGTGTTCACAATCCAGTCATTGATTGGTCCATCTTACAAATATCTCGCTGGAGTCCATTCTGTGTACACAATTGTTTGCCTACTACCCCTGTCATCAAAGTTTCTTCAGTGTCTTCGAATTCTTCTCTTCCTCCTGTGTACCAAGCCTTTTCCGATGTCTTTGATAAAAGGTCCGCAGAAACTCTCCCTCCTCATCGCCCCTACGATTGTCCTATCGAACTTTTACCCGGCTCAATGCCTCCTCGTGGCCGCACTTACCCGCTTTCTCCCTCCGAAACTTCTGCTATGAAGTCCTATATCCAGGAGAATCTTCAAAGAGGTTTCATTCGTCCTTCCACCTCCCCTGCTGGAGCAGGATTCTTCTTTGTTGAAAAGAAAGACGGAAGTTTGCGGCCCTGCATTGACTACAGGGGGTTAAATAAAATCACTATAAAGAACAGATACCCTCTTCCTCTCATCTCTGAACTTTTTGATCAGCTCAAGGGGGCTAGTTTCTTTACCAAGTTGGATCTACGTGGGGCCTACAATCTCATCCGGATTCGTGAGGGAGATGAATGGAAGACCGCTTTTAATACTCGTGATGGCCATTACGAGTATCTCGTCATGCCTTTCGGCCTTTGCAACGCTCCTGTGGTCTTCCAAGAATTAGTAAATGACATTTTTCGTGATCTTTTGGGACAGTGTGTGGTCGTGTACTTAGACGACATTCTTATTTTTTCTCGAAACCTTTTTGATCATCGTTGTCAAGTACGTGAAGTTCTTTCCAGATTGAGGAAAAACAATCTCTTCGCCAAGCTGGAAAAGTGCACCTTTGAAGTTTCTTCTATTCCTTTTCTTGGCTATATCATTTCTCCTCAAGGTTTTAAGATGGATCCCGCCAAAGTTTCCGCAATTTTGGATTGGCCCCTTCCCACGAGTGTTAAGGCAGTCCAGAGGTTTATTGGCTTCGCCAACTATTATAGACAATTTATCAAAAACTTCTCTTCCAAGATCCATCCAATTCTGGCCTTGATCCGTAAAGGGAGTAAACCTCAAACCTGGCCTCCTCTAGCTCTCGAAGCCTTCAAGACCCTCAAAGAAGCCTTTTCCTCTGCTCCTATTCTTCGACATCCTGAACCCTTACAACCCTTCTTCATTGAAGTCGATGCCTCCGATGTGGGTGCCGGTGCTGTTCTGTCCCAAAGATCTTCCTCGGACGGGAAGCTCCATCCGTGTGCTTTTTTCTCTAAAAAGTTTTCTTCCCCTGAGCAGAACTACGATGTAGGCAATCGGGAGTTACTTGCTGTTAAGTTGGCCTTGGAAGAATGGAGACATTTGCTGGAGGGTTCTTCTATTCCTGTGACCATTTTCACCGACCACAAGAACCTTGAGTTTATTCAATCCCTCAAACGCCTCAATCCCCGGCAAGCCAGGTGGGCACTTTTCTTCTCCCGTTTTAATTTTATTATCACTTTTCGTCCTGGCTCCAGAAACAGGAAGGCTGACGCTCTGTCCAGAAGTTTTGCCCCTGAAGATTCCTGTCCTGAAGATCCTGTACCCATTGTACCTTCTACCAAAATTATTGCCGCCATATTTCCTTCCTGTGCCTCTCAATTACTTTCTGCTCAGTCTTCGGCTCCTGCAGAGACCCCTCCTGGTGTCGCCTTTGTCCCTCCGGAATTTCGTCATGACATTTTATCCCAAGCTCACAGTTCCAAACAGGCTGGTCATCCTGGGATTAAGAAGACAACTGAACTTTTGTCCCGTTTGCTCTGGTGGCCGTCCCTAAGGAGGGATGTCAAAGACTTTGTTTTGTCCTGTTCCACCTGTGCTGTTTCCAAGTCCGGACATTCTCCTCCCAAGGGTTTACTCTTGCCTCTTCCCATTCCATCTCGACCTTGGACTCATTTGGCGATGGATTTCATTGTCGATCTTCCTGTTTCTTCTGGCCACACTGTCATCTGGGTGGTGATCGACAGATTCAGCAAAATGGCTCACTTCACGCCCCTCCGGAAACTGCCTTCTGCTCCTGAACTCTCTGAACTTTTCATCAAACATATATTCCGTCTTCATGGTTTTCCTACCGAGATTGTGTCCGATCGAGGGTCCCAGTTTATTTCCAAGTTTTGGAGGTCTCTTTGCAAAGCCCTCAACATTTCTCTTCAATTTTCTTCCGCCTACCACCCACAGTCGAATGGAGCTGCTGAACGGGTTAATCAGGCCTTGGAACAGTTTCTTCGTTGTCATGTGTCCTTGTGCCAGGATGATTGGTCGGATCTCCTTCCCTGGGCAGAATTTGCCCACAACAACGCCCTGCATTCTTCTTCCCAGAACTCTCCTTTCTTCTGTGTTTATGGTCTCAACCCTTTGGCGTTTTCTCAGGATCTTCTTCTTACCAATGTACCTGCGGCCAATGACCAAGCTGCTCACATGTTGGCTATTTGGCACGCCACTGCGGCAAACTTGGAGAAGAGTTCCCTGGTGCAGAAAAAGTTTGCTGACAAGAGAAGGATTTCTTCCCCTCCATACATTCCCGGTGATAAAGTTTTTCTTTCCACACGCAACATTCGCCTCAAGATTCCTACACCCAAGCTTGGTCCTAAATTCATTGGCCCCTTCCCTATCATCGAAATCATCAACCCTGTGGCTGTTCGTCTTCAACTCCCTCCTGAACTGCGGATACCCAATGTCTTCCATGTGTCCCTGCTTAAACCTGCCATGTCTTGTTCTTCTTCTTCTTCCCCAGCTCCTGTTTTGGTTGAAGATCATATGGAATTCGAAGTCAAAAGAATCCTGGACTCTCGTTTTTCTCGGGGCATTCTTCAATATCTTATTGAGTGGAAGGGGTTCGGTCCCGAGGAGTGTTCTTGGGTGAGAAGTTCCGACGTACATGCACCTGTCCTGGTTCGTAAGTTCCACAGACTCTTTCCTTCCTCCCCTAGACTCGGTGGTCCTGAGGCCCCCCCTAAGGAGGGGGGTACTGTAATGGAAGATGGTGAACTTACCCCACGTGGTGTCCAAGATGGCGACCTCCTGCTCCACCATGCGGTTCTTCCTGGTCGCAATATGACTGCGTCAGAAACGAGTCACTCATGGATTGGTCGCCGGCGACGGAATGGACGCCGGCGTCAGAATGTGCGTCGGCGTCAAGACGCTAACGTGAGGACGCCAGCGTCAGCGTCATGACGTCATCGCGTCAAGTTTTGGCGCCAACTTTGGACTATTTATTCCTGATTGCCCCTTGCCTCCTTGCCCAATTATAGGTCTATCGTGCATAGTTCCTGGGTGTGATTTACTGCTTTGATTATCTGTGTACCGACTTCCTGCCTGTTTACGACTCTGATCCTTGCTGCCTGTATTTTGACCATTTGCCTGTTTTCGACCATCCTCTTGATAAATCCTTTTGTACCGCGAACTTGGTGTTATTGTCTCCTCCTTGGTCCGCACTACATCGGAGCCTTCGGGCCCTGACACTGAGCTTTTCTCTCCCTGATATACAGGTAGGTCCATAAATATTTGGATATACAACTTTTTTTTCTAATTGTGGTTCTGTACTTTACCACAATTCATTTTAAATAAAACAACTCAGATGCATTTGATCTGCAGACTTTCAGCTTTAATTCAGCAGGTTGAACAAAAAGATTGCATAAAAATGTGAGGAACTAAAGTCTTTTTTTAACACAATCACCTCATTTCAGGGGCTCAAAAGTAATTGGACAAATTAAAAAACTGAATAAAATGTTAATTTCTATTTCTTGGTTGAAACCCCTTTGCTGGCAATGACAGCCTGAAGTCTTGAACTTATGGACATCACCAGATTCTGGGTTTCCTCCTTTTTAATGCTCTGCCAGGCCTTTACTGCAGCGGCTTTCAGTTGCTGTTTGTTTGTGGGCCTTTCTGTCCGAAGTTTAGTCTTCAACAAGTGAAAAGCATGCTCAATTGGGTTCAGATCAGGTGACTGAATTGAACAGTCCAATATATTTAAGGGAGCAACTACCCTATCCAAAAATCTCCCTGTGCTTTCACGTGTTATCCTGACCCTCACAGGTATATATTGTATACGTAATGTCCAAACAAACACGAGGCAAAAAACAGGGGAGTATAAATAATTCGTAAAATATCACCTTTAATAGTCCATCTTTAAAAATTCATAGTAATTCCAATTCATCCCAACATTGTGGATCGCGCGCTCGACACGTTTCGTGGCCTCTCGCCACTTCCTCGCCTCTCGCCACTTCCTCAGAAGCGATCCAATTTGGACAATTTGAAACAACTCTAAATTGATCCCTGGACGTCTCCCATTGACTTAAACAGCAATTTGGCTGGTTTTAGTTGGTGAATAATTGAATTCAAGTTCTTAAAGAGCCAGAGTATGATAAATCTCGAAAATCTAATTCATATTTTTTATTTCTTTTTGAAAAACGCTAATCGAATTTGAATAACTGCCTAGTCAAGTTTGACAGTTTTGACCATTAAAAAAAAAAGAAAATTCTTTGAATTTTCAATTCGCCCCTTGATAAATCTGCCCCCAAGTGTCACTGCGCCATGATTGAACATTTTATTATCCCGTATGCTTCCTAAAGTTTAAATCATTCAAACAAGATAATAAAAATAATTGCCGAAGGTAAATCCTTTTAACTTATGGCGATCTTTACATCTAGGTGTTGCAGTGTCTCCATTCCAGATCAAATCATCAAGGTTTTCAATTGACATATTTAGATTTCGCTTTTAACTTCCCTGCTCAGTGGCAGAGCTGTATAGTGTGCCTATGGGCAGCTGTTTATTGAATGCAGGGATATGAGCTGAGCCAGCCCCTGTGTGATCCTTTAGCAGTGACTGGCTACTTTACAAAGATTACTGGAAGGAGATGGTATTTCCTGTAGCTCTGGCAGACACTTTAGATTCAGGTCATACCTATCAGCATTCTGCTTGTCGCAGAGCTGTAAACAGCCATTGCCTGAGAGCTGATTTGGCTCTTCTGTACATAGAACATTACTGCATTCACTGTGTATACTGAGGGGCCCCTCTGAGCAAGGACCATTGGGGATACAAGTCCTCTGCCTCAAGCCATTTATGAAGGTTTTAAAAATATGTCATGTCTCTAGAAATGAGAAATGCAATTATTGTCCTCTGCTTTTTTCAAGTTTGGTGAATTATTTCACAACGTAAAACACGTTTTCTTTTAAAGGGAACATATTCTTTGTTTCTAAGAATAGTTGGCATTCTTACATTTGAAAATGTTTAGTAGAGCATAGTGAATGTTCTGCACCTTGAGTCTGATTTTCCAGTGTATTTGTGTGCTTTTATATTAGCTGCCATGCAGGTTGCTTTGACATAATAGCTTAGAAAATAGTCATCTCTAGTAGCCAAAATATCTTGAGAAGGGTAAAATCACCAAGCTATAGAATTGCTAAAATATACCTTATATAATCTTAGACATTTTGTCATGCTTGTACTTTGTTCATTGGCAACCCCATAAGAATGTAATTGCATCATTATGTGGGCAAATGATTCTGTCGGGCCTGACTATAGTCACTGTATTCAAACAATGTACATCTATGAAGATTCTGATTTATCCAGGTCACGATATATACAGTATCTAGTAAAATTAAGTCAAAAGCAACTGGACATTTAGGGGGTTATTTAGCAAAGGTAGAATTTTAGAGTTATGTAAGCTTTTTTAGACCTCAAATAAACTTGAAAAAATTCACAACTCAAATGGTTTCTAATTTAAAGGAGAACTAAACCTTTAAATTAGAAACCTACCCCCTAGCCTCCATAGTCCCGTCCCCCCGCTCCACCCAGCACAGGTGTTCACATAATGTCCCTAAACTGGTAATTACCCCTCATTGTCAGCGGAGCTCACAGGGGGCCATCATTAGCATTTTGGGAAACTTCAGAAATTAAGCGTTGCAGTGGTGCATGCACAGTTGTAGCAATATTACTGTCCCAAACAACTGGGTATGCTCCAAAAGCCCTGGAAATTGCCAGAGATTCCTGATGCGCCGCAAGATGGCGTCCCTGAGCTCCGCTGCACTGATTCTGCAATGAGAGGTAATTACAGGTTTAGGGGCATTTACTTGTGTGAACACCTGTACAGGGGGGGGGGGGAGCAGGGAGGGGGGACTATGGAGGGTAGTGGGAAGAGGTTTTTTATTAAAAAGGTGTCTATTTCTCCTTTAAGAAAAACTTTAATTGAAAAAACTTGAATTCCGGGTAAACGACCCGCAAACTAGAATTGATTGAGTTTTTGGTGAAAAACAACTCAAACGCTCAAATCGGTAGTTTTTTCGATGAAAAAACTCGAACATCATGAAGGCTATTAACATTTTCAAATGGTTAAATGGTTAATGGTGGGATCTCTGGCATTGCCTCCTACATGACCTCCACAGATTTTAGATGGTGTATTTTCAGATTCAAGCAATTTACAGGCTCGGGGTATAATAAACCATGAAAAATTCGAGTTTTTTTTTTTTTAAATATGATTTTTGACCAAAAAAAATAACCTTAGAAACTCAAATTTTCATGGAAAACACAACTCAGTCCTTATTTTCCCCTAAATGTCCAGTTGCCTTTGACTTATTTCTACTTGATACTGTACAAACTATGTACAGCTTTGTTGCATGTGAAAATCATTTTTTCCAAGAAAGAAGAAAACAGCTTAACATTTAGTACTTTGGCCCTCATTTTCAGGAAGTTATTTCCAGCTCATGTCTTCATCCGGCCATTGAGGGTTTCATTATGAGAGGCTAAAATGAAAGCTATTGCCAGGCCCTTAAAGATTATTTATACACTTGCACTTACGTGTACAGTACAATGTGATCATTGCTATGGCTATAAATATCTTTAGAGGTTATGTGTTTCCTATTATTATTCCCAGTTCATAAGTAAAGCTAGCATAACGGATACTTCACTGAAATCTGCATTACATGCTTAAAGGGTATCTGTACCCCAAAATATGAATTGGTTTAACCTTATCCAGAGCACTTTTACAATTTGTATTGTTTTTAGTGGTCTCTGAGATATTCAGTTTTAGCCAGTTTCATATTGCTAGGCTGGCTCTTTAAAGGCTCAGAGTGTCTGCAGCTCTGTATATGCACTTTCTGGGTTCAGTTTAACCCCAGGCTTGCTGATTACTAGTTGAACCAAAAGTCTGGTATTAGCAGTCTAAAATTGCTTAATGTATAAGAAAATGAATGCAAAATGTTAAAGTACTCTGAATGCAAAATGTTAAAGTACTCTGAAATGCTTCCTGATTAACATTACATCAATTGCCTTGTTGGGTGCAGATCCCCTTTAAAGCTTTTCATGTCTGTTTTATTTTTAACCCTTACAGTTATATTGTGTTAATTGGTTGTAGACTGTCTGATAGGAAGCCTTTGTGCTAAAGGGCTGCATAAACCTATATGAATTAAATTATTGTTTTAATTAATCTGCAAACATGTGGTATGTGAAATAACTATTCCAGTGCACTGCACAGCACTGCACTGGAAAACTTGTGTTATAGAAAATTCTTGCCCTACCGTACCCCTTTGATACCAGCAGAGGGCAGACATACTCCATTATGTATTTAAAAGTGCCTGTTTATTCTTCTTGTGTGATGCATGTTAGCAAGCATTTTTTTAGCTATATGTTGTTGAGAATTGTTGCAACATTTGTTTTTATATAGGGAATGATATAATTGTTTTGAATTATAATGGACAAGGGTAGTGTTTTAACTGCTGACCCCTAGACCTTTTTAATTAGTGTTATTCTTTGTTATATATATCACAGACCTATAACCTAGCGCTTAAGGGAAGTAATGTCTCTACCCCAGGGACACAGACATGCACTGCACACATTATTAGGATAATTTTTATCAAAAGCAGACTACCCCTATCAATATATATTGTGACTGTGGGAACACCTTGATGAAAATACAAGTGACATTGATAGTAATTTATATACAAATAGCTTATATACAAATATAGTATACTCTTTCAATGTAATGGCATGGTTATAATGTATACCCACATGTAGGTAAAATCGTATTAAAGGGAATGTAATAGCAAAAAATAAAATCCCATATTTTACTTTCTTTAATGAAAAAGTAACCTATCTCCAATATAATGTCTACCGTTTTTATACGAAAACTCACTGTATGCAGTGAAATTCCCCCTTCATTTACTTGCTCTGACTGCTGTGAATAGGAAACTTCAGACAGTCCATAACTGCTCTGCAGAGAAACAATCATACTTTCAAACAGCAGGGGGAGCCCCCCTCCTTATTTCCCAGAACTCGAGTAGCTTTGTCTGTTTCCCTGTAGAGCAGCCTGTGATCATGTAGAGATTCATATCTACAGCAGTCAGAGCAAGTAAATGAAGCTGGAATTTCACTGCATACAGTCAGGTTTCTTATAAAAATTGTACAGATTTATTCACTTTTTCAGTGAATAAAGTAAAAATGGTATTTAACTTTTGCCTTTACATCCTTTTTTGCTGTTTCCAACTCCAGCTGCAGGGACAAAGATCATGGAGCCAGATTTAAACATAAACTGGGATTATATTTGGAGGATCTTCTTGCTGCAGCCACTGGTTCTGGAGAGTTGGAGAAAGTTTGTATTAAACAATACAAAAACTATAAAATCCACATTAGATTACATGACAACACAGGACCTAGTGTAATCTGCCTATTCCGATTATTAATCAGTCTTGTTGTATCGGCTTCTGAATGATATTGTTTGGCTGTTTTAAAGGAGAAGGAAAAGCTTGGTGCACTTGAGAGTACCAAATGTTTAGGCATCCATAAGTGATTGTATAGACTGAAACCCTGGGCCTGTGCTCCTATCAGCAGAAAACTGCACCGGCCCGGGGTTATACCAGGAGCAGCACGGAGCGATTTTCTTCTGTCATCCTCTTTCCTCGTGCGGCTTCACATGGGAAATTTGAAGAGAGAAGAAGACAGAAAAAGATCACTCCGTGTTGATCACTGGTATAACCGTGGGTTTCAGGTAAGTCAATACAATCACTTTGGGTTGCCTAACATTTGGGACCCCCAACTGCACCAAGCCATTCCTTTTCCTTTAATAATTTATGACGATCCCTAACTCCACAGCCCAGAACACACTGAGAATGTGCATGGTCTTGGAGAGATGTTTAACAAAGTTACAAGATGTTTGAAAGCATAAATCATTTGTTTCATTAGGCTTCTGGTGCAGCAAGTTTGTTTAGTATACAAAATACAGAATTTCTAGCATTATTCTATTTTAGACTTTAGTTCGCCTTTAAAATTATCATTCACAGACCACACATCTCTCAACATTTTGGATAGGTTTGACCTGCAAACAGTATATGATTGCTGTATCTAGAGTCCTATTTGACAGTCAGCAGAATCGGGGTGGTTGAGTACATCATCCTAGCAATATAATAATTGCATGGTTTGTGTCTTTTACATTTATTTCATTACATTTTTACCTTTATAGGAGTGAGCTTATGTAAGATCTGACACTGGCATAGCTATGCATGTTGGCTAATTCCTTGTAGATGTGACTGCACTTGTTGCCTCCTTTATTTTACTGCCAGCGATGCCCCCAGAAAGGTTAGCGAGTTCCATTCTCCTGGTACATTTCCACTGTTCCTGGCACTTTGCTGCTCTATATCAGATGAGTCACATAATGTTGGTTTCATACAGAGAATCCTCGGTGCTGTTTGTGTTCTTTTTAAGTGACATTCATTTTACAGCGTGTAAGCTGTGATTTCCTACTGGCGAGAATTAAAGACTGATCTGGCGCTCACCCATCATTTATCTCAATCATAAGGACACTGTCAAAAATGGCATCTTTTTTCAATGGGGGAAAAAAAGCAGATATAGTTAGTGACATTGGAGTACAGTAGGTGCACCCTGGTGTCCTTTAATAAAAGTAGGTGCTGCGGGTCACTAACCGAGGTCACTTTGCTGTAGGTAGCCACTGACCAATTGGGAATGTAACCTATTGTGCAGCCTGCACTTATTATTCCAAGGGATTTATTGGAATCAATCTTTCAGATTTATCTACCTGTCTTTCTATCTGATGTCTGTTGGTTAGTCATCTTACTGTCAGTTATTGACCAGCAGAAGAATATCCAAGTCCATATTGTATACCTCTCCATTCTACAGGGTAACGGAGAAGTCCCCTTTTTCTCCATATATCAATAGCTGCCTGTGTGACAAGAGCCGCAAGTTTGTGGTTTCTGCGACAGAATATTTCCAGGCTAAAATACATTATTGAAGTCAATACAAAAGTGAATATTTGCGGGCAGCAAGATATATGGAGATTCAGAGATAGTGTTGCCAAGCCACGTCATCCATAGCAACAGATAGCTTTACTAATCTAGGGCAGTTAGGCTAATGAAAGTTACATGGCAATCTTATAGGCCTAGGTAATCTGTTGTTTGAACATACCGCTCCTTTGCCTTGGGCTATACGTGTTCATAGAGGTACATCAGTCTGGTATCTGTGTGGGATCTTTAGCTGCAGAACTTACAATCAAAGGTTTTGTATATGTGTGTACTTTAAAAGGATTATGCCTAAACTTGTTTAAAGGAGAAATAAGGCCATCTTTGTAATTATAGCCTGACTTATTATTATTATTATTATTATTGACATGTATTTTTAGTGCACCAACATATTGCACAGCGCTGACTGGCAAAGGTATACGGTAGGTGTGCAGCGGAGTCGGCAGATCCCAAATCTGGTCGTACCATTTTCTGTCTCTGGCGGGGAGAATGTACAATAAGAATCCAGAACAGATCCTGTTCAGCAAGCAGTGCCAGGGACCAGAAGCCACATGGAAGTCATTAGCCCCACTACAATGCTTTGCCTTTTTTGGTCAGGTATTGGGGGAGCACGGCTGTTCAGGGCAATCTGTCTGGTGCAATTGAGGTGCCAGCTCAGGGGCCCTACACTGAAAGGCTGTTTTAATTCTCTTTTAAAGGAACAATTCACTGAACAATTCCTTTAAATCGTAATGTCTCAACCAAGTGTTGGCTCAGCTGAGACTGAAGGCTCTCTTGTTTTAGGAACCAAATCATTCTGGTAGAACATCTGAAGAGCTGTCGGTGCATTTGGGTCTAGATGAGGCCACTGCACCTGTTTGCATCTGCTTATTCCTGTACCTCTCAGTTGAACCTCTTCTCATACAGCTTTTTAGGGTGGGGCACCAAATTGTTTTTTAACCTATTTTCCTTCTGATGAGAAAGATATGTTCTTCTCACTGATACTCAAGACAGTGCTTTCATGTATTCGCCTCAGGCTTGCCATGCCTTCACATGTCAGATATTTATGGCACTGTAAATACCCTTTATAGCTTTGTCCTGTAATAACGCACTTCCCCTTCTTATGCTCCCATAAATACACGCAAAATCGTTTTTAGTTTTAACCCTATAAGAACCTGCTATTGTGTAATATGTGTGTCTAATATAAAAGTGCCATTATACTAGCCTTGTTCCTTATTAACCTGTGCAGTGCCGGGTGATTTCTGACCTCATGTGGTATGGCAAGATCAAATGACCCTGCTGCTTAAAGATCAAATCTCACTCTTCTTGGTTTTTCTCTACTTTGTCCGTTCAGTGGATTTTGCAACTAACTGCAGTGTTTCCATTCTTGTCTAGAGACAGGAGTCGACTAAGTACAGAGACTACCACTACAGACCAGATGTGTGGAAAACAACACCATATGTTCTCATACCCCTCCAGTCTATTGGTGCTGTGTATATATATTTGTGTTTGATTTACTAAAGAGCTCATATTAATGTCCATAGAAAGAGCTGGAATAAACGTCATCACTTTCTTGTTTGTTCTGAACTTATCAATGAGTTATGCTGATTTAAAAAGGGCAGTTATACTTATTTTACTTTCCTGTAAAACATATTCTGCAACTAAGGGGGTTTTTATTAAAGGTCGATTTTTAGAGTTATGTAGCCTTTTTAGACCTCAAATTAACGCGAATGAACTTACAACTCCAATGGTTTCTAATTTAAGAAATAACTTGAATGGGAAAAACTTGAATCAGCGAGTTCGGGGTTAACAACCCAAAAAACTCAAATTGATTGAGTTTTAGCGAGAAAAAAACCCTGGAATTACATTGAGTTATCGAACCCTCAGAAAAAAACTCGAACATCATGAATGCTATTAACATCTTCAAATGGTTCAAGGGACCTCTGCCATTGACTCCGACATGGCCTCGGAAGGTTTTAGATGGTGTATTTTCAGATTCAAGCTATTTCCCGGGTCAGTCTATAATAAATCTCAAAATCTTGAAAAATTTGAGTTTTTTTTTTAACCCAAAAGAAAAAATAACCTTGAAAATTAAGTTTTTCGTGGAAAACACAACTCAGTTTGTCTGCATGTTGTCTTATATTAACTTCTGTGGTAGCTGCCATGCTGGTTAACTTTGCAGAGATGATACCAGCATGTGTTCGTGGACTACAGTGAAGTTGTTGGCTCCACTTGGAACAATAGCCTTTACAAGATATTGTTTTTTGTTTGTTTTTTTATATTCTTCTGGATATTTCTCTTGGACAAAGCATCTGAAGTTCAGGCTTCTTTTTAAAGAAGAAGGAAAGTCATCCTGCACTTGGGGGTGCCAAATGTTAGGCACCTCCAAGTGATTGTATTGACTTACCTGAAACCCCAGGCTGGTTATACCAGTGAGCACCACGCAGCAATCTTCTTCCATCTTCTATTTCTTCTTGCGGCAGCACATGCACATTAGAGTAAAGAGCCGAACTTTAACTGAAAAGTCGGCTATTGTATTGACTTACCTGAAACCCCAGGCTGGTTATACCAGTGAGCACCACGCAGCAATCTTCTTCCATCTTCTATTTCTTCTTGCGGCAGCACATGCACATTAGAGTAAAGAGCCGAACTTTAACTGAAAAGTCGGCTATTTAGTTCTACTGTGCATGCTTTTGCGAGGGGAAATTTGAAGAAAGAAGAAGCTGGAAGAGGGTCGCTCTGTAGTGCTCACTTGAATAACCCCAGGCGGTGAAGCTTTCTGCCGATAGGAGCACCAGCCCGGGGTTTCAGGTAAGTCAATACAATCACTTGGGGGTGCCTAACATTTGGCACCCCAAGTGCAGGAAGCCTTTCCTTCTCCTTTAAGGTGTCCAGTACCTGAGTTGTTAAGAAGTCTACAGAAACACCATTCAGTCAATAAGTGGAGTACTGGGCTTCTAAAGAAATAAAAAAATGACTTTGCTTTATTTTTGTTGTCTTCTATTGCCGATGAGTAATAACCTGCTGCAGTTCTTCATTATCCTTGACCCTGCTCCTATTCCATATGCTCAGAATCGTGCCTTTATTTTTTTGCTTTGGGTTTCATTGCTTCCTCTTTTGTGAGAGCTCTGATCTGTAACTAAACTGTGCCTGCTGTGCTCCGTCTAATTCTGCTCATTCTCTCTCCTGAGAAGCACTGAGAAGAGAAGCAAGAGTACTCCACTGGGAGTGCAGTGTGTGTGTGGAATCTCAGCTTATCAGAGGATATCCTCCAACTGTGACGTCTGTAGGCTGTTGAAGAAGAGCAAGGAGGCTTGACACAGTTGCATTGGGCAAATCCGTTTCAATTATTTTCCTTCACTAATGTTTCGTTGAAGAATTCTTATGGTTAGGTTTGACTCTGCTAAGTGTATTAGATAATATATATATATATATATATATATATATATATATATATATATGTATATATATATATATATATATTAACTAAATGACTAATGTTTCGGCCTCTCCGAGGCCTTTCTCAAAGAGAGGCCTCGGAGAGGCCAAAACGTTAGTTGTTTAGTTAATAAAAACATTTTTATTTCAATTTAAGTCCTGAGAGTGCGGACCTTCTTTGTGGGATGAATATTTCAAAAATTTTGGACACTGCACCCAGGCAAGGTTGAACCGTTTGACGAGAGTGCCGGCTCCTCCATTGACTATATATATATGTAAGTGTGTGTGTGTGTGCGCACCCTACTGGACCCTCCAATGCATTTGTTTCATGGTGCCTTATAGTACCGGTATGGGATCTGTTATCTGGAAACCAGTTATCCAGAAAACTCTGAATTACAGAAAGGCCGTCTCCCATAGACTCCATTTTATCCAAATAATCCACATTTTTAAAAATGATTTCCTTTTTCTCTGTAATAATAAAACCGTACCTTGTAATTGTTCCAAACGAAGATATACTTAATCCTTACTGGAAGCAAAACTAGTTTATTGGGTTTATTTAATGTTTACATGATTTTCTAGTAGACTCAAGAGATAAAGATCCAAATTATGGAAATATCCATTATCTGGAAAACCCTAGGTGCCGAGCATATACAGGATAATACATGTAGTTATTTACAGGGTAGAGGAGAGCAAATAGTTTAGAATATAATACTGGGATCTGTACCCAGCTTTTTGTTATCAATCTTCCAATAAAGGGCAGTTTGACACTAGAGATTTATTGTTTCTCTCTTTCTGACTGTAAAACAGTGGCAACCAATGGTATGACGTTTGGAATTGCAGACTTTTCTTTTTCTCTTCTACTTTACTCATTTGCCTGGAATGCCCTTATTATGAATACTACCCAGCTTAGACCATGTGTAGACTGGTGTCTGGGTATGTGGTTGGCGTTGCTGTGCCCTGTGCTGCATTCTCCATCCCAATCAACGGTGCCTGAAATAGTCTAAAAATAGTGAATATGGATCCCTATGGGATGTGCCAGCCACTATACACAAAGCATTTTTCTGAAATGCTTGACAGACCAAAAATGGAGCAGGCGTATCATGCCTTTCATAAAAGTTCCATGTGTGCAGGCAGTGCATTTCTCATAGGGATTCATGTTCCCTGTTTTTAGCTGTTTTGATCTTAGAATGCAGCGCAAGGCAATGAGCTATATATACATATGTGAGCACATTGTGTATATTGCTTTATTCCCCCTAATTATTTGCCTTCTTCTTCTAAACTGTGTATATGTTAGACACTACAGCAAACCTCCCAACTGTCCCGTTTTTCGCAGGACAGTCCCAATTTTGACAGCTCAACCCGCAGTCCCGGGGTTGTTACTGAAATGTCCCGACTTTCTCTTTGATCTTCTGCTCTGATGCCTGAAAAAGATACACAGTTTGACTTTTGGCAGAGAGCTCAGAATAGATACTTTTGTAACAATTTAATATAAGCAGGTAGACTTAGACTCACAGCTTAAAGGGCAATTCCCCATCATTAGCAAAACTGTAATAACACATAAAAACCACAGAAATGTGTTTTCATAACCTGCCAAATTTTGTAAAATGAACATGGTAATTAGGGGTGTGGTGACAAAAATGGGCGTGGTCTAAGAAATTTTTCAGCGCTCCTCGCTGCAAATCTTTTACTACCTCTTTCTATTTCCAAAATTTTGGGTGGTATGTTACAGTGTATTTTATGTGGCCATTGGTGTTTTTTTTTTCTGGCTGACAGACCTGTTTTGCTTTATGGCAGGAATTCTGGTTTATAATTGGTAAACTGGTAGAACTGGTACACTGTCCTGCAGTATAAAGCTGAGTCAGTCTCAAGCTCAATTACCCTTTATATGAATGGTTAATAACATTTGCAACTGCAGTTTGGAGATACCTGTAGCCCAATTAACGTTGAGATGAGAGAGAAAGACACAAGAATCTTAGCATAAGTAGGATATGCAGTTGTACAATATTCCAATGAATCATGGTGAGATTTCAGGCATTTTGCCTGCCAATTTTTTTTTTCACTTGCCCAGACATACATGGCTGGTATACCCCAAATTGTTCTCCACTGGCTGTTATGAATATCATCTGATTGCATCATCAGGTATTATCACGGGTAGCCACGAAAAAGCTATTTCAGCCTACTGAAGAATTGGTGGGAGTTGTATTTTAAAAAGATTAAGAAAGCTGTGTGCTGCCTATCTGCTGTCTGCTTTTCCACAAGTGCAAGATGGGGAATTGATGCTTATAGGTGACGAGAAAAGTGCAGTCGCTAACCCAGTTTGGTGCTTGTGAGGCTTCATTGCTAAATCTAGAGCCATACAACCAGTTTCACCCATCTGCAAAATCTCCTGAATCAGATTAAAGTTAAACAGGAATGATCACGAAAAAGGAAAATTTAATATAAACTTCATCACACTGAAATAAGAAACTTTGTAAATGCAATCAATTACATTTTCTGCATCGTTTCTGAAATAATTAAATTTATATGCACTATCCCTCTCTCAGCATCTGTTTCTCTTCATTCTGTCTTCTTGCAGAGAGATGGGTGTCAGATTTTCATTGATGGTTAGATCCTATATATCTTATAAGGGGGCTTCCTTTCCTAGCAGATGAATTAGAGCTCACTCAAATAGCTGATTCCAGTACAAACAAAATCTAACAAAATAACTGCCTCCTGCACAAATCCTGCATGTAGAGAGACATGATGTCTGGTGATTTAAATAGTGAGCTTGAATACATCTTCTAGGCAAAAGGAGCCCCCCTATAAGATATGTTGGATCTAACTGTCAATGATTATCTGACACCCAACTCCAGAATGAAGACAGAATGAAGAGAAACAGATGCTGAGAGAGGGATAGTGAAGATTAAATTGATTATTTCAGAAACAGTACAGATTTTTTAATTGCTTGTATTTACAAAGTTTCTTATTTCAGTATGCGAAATCTTATATTAAATTTTCATTTTCGCAATAGTTTCCCAAACTTACAAATTAAAAAACTCAAAATATCCCACCAATATAGTGAAAAGTACTGTAACATATAGAAGAAACCAAAATACCAAGGCTTGGCGGACTGCAGTGACATCCTGGCTGCCTTTTTCTCTTTTGTCTGCAGAGGGCTCTGCTTAATCATTAGACAAATTTCACAATGGACTCCCCATGTTCCCCTGTTTTTGGCTTCACCCTTCTAATGGCAGCTCCTCTTCTTTCCCAGTCTCAGCCGTGTTCCACACTGGTTGGTGCCCAGTTCTGGTTGTAATTAGAAACTCCAGTTTTCTGGGTTGTCCTTAACCAGCGTGGAGCCAAAATAACCAGGGTGCTAACTGTTATTAGACATTCATTTTGAGACTTCATATTTGCCTGTTCTGAACACAGTGACTGTTGCCAAAGTAACTCAGAAACTAGCAAATGTCCTTGGTTTCTTCTTGCTATTTATAATTCTATTTTCTATTCCGCAGGCTGTGGGATTCTTTACCATACCAGATAATATGTTCATTTTCCTGCTTCTTACCTAAATAAGTGAGACGTTGTGCCATTTTTGCCTTTCAGTTACTGTAGTTAGAATGTGGTTTTCAATCCTTTTGATGTGGTTTTTTTCCTCCCTGGTTTTTATCCTACGTTTTCTTTAAATTTGAAGCTTCTGTCTTCCATGCCATTAACTTTTCTAAAACTTTTTAAAAGTTCCATAATTGTAGTGTGTGTCTAGGAATTTTAACACTCTGTTTTTTATTTGCTGTTCCATGGGAATAAATTGCATCTAAAGCCGTTCACTGCAGTATGGAAAATGGTTTCAATAAGTAAAAAGTTCAAAATATTATCAGTAACGCTGCTTTGATTGACTGGTGCGGTGATAAAGGCCATATTTTTGACTGAAGGCTTTCCTTTATAGAGGGTTAAAATAACGGAAACGTCCTAAAAAAAAATAATTCATGATAGTAATTCATTCCTCACAGGTTAGAGTTGATGCTTTTGATTTTTACAGCCCAGACATGGCAACGGAATAAAACATTTTCATTTTCAGAAGATCATCTTTGATCAAACAGGTTCATAGGATGATCTTTTGATACCGATCCTCAAGCCCCCATACCTGCCCCAATGGTTGGGCATTTTGGCTAAATTCTGTGTTTCTGTCTGACCAGATCTGATGCTTTTAACATAACTTTAGAGTAACTTTCCATAGTTAATAAGGATATTATAGATGCATGTGAATTTGTTCCCTTCAGATTCCAGAAATTCTGTTGTAATTCGAGTTTTCGAGGGTACTTTTCAGTCAAAATGTTGCTGGTTAAAAAAAAAAACTCAGAAAAATTAAAATTTTTTGAGATTTATTATACCCCGAAGATGGAAATAGCTCAAATCCAAAAATACACCATTTAAAACCTGTCGAGGTCATGTAGGAGTCAATGGCAGAGGTCCCATGAACCATTTAAAGATGTCAATAGCCTTCATGATGTTCAAGTTTTTTTTTTGGTGGGTTTCGGGTTGAAAACTTGATCAATCTGAGCGATTTGAGTTTTTTTCGCCAAAAATGAAATTTTATTTTTAAATTAGAAACCATTCAAGTTGTGAGTTAATTCGAGGTCTAAAAAAGCTTGCATTACTCTAAAATCCAACCTCCTAAGTTGTTAGAGGAAACATAATCAATTGGAGCATAGGGGTACATTTCATGGAAACGGTACAGAAAATAATTTGTTTTACAATCTTAAAGATACATTACTCGTTGGGGAAAATTCCTGTTGTGGCAAGGCTAATGTTGTCCTTTTCAGTTGCTAACATGAAATAAGTAAATGCCAGTGGAAGTGTTGAGCTAATAGGGACACCAAGCCTAAAGAATGCAAGCTTTGAGGAAAGCCTGACTTTCTGCTAATAATAGGTTCCTTTTAAAGAGACGGAAGTTAAGCAGTTCATGACCTGCCGGCTTAGTTGAATAGATGAAGCATGTCTGATATTATCAGCTGGACGGAAAATATTTGTCACCAGACTGAAGACAGCCAACTATAATCTGTAGCTTTGTATTTATTGTTGTGACTAGGTGGTGGGGTGTGTATATAACCCCACTCAGGGCCTACGTGCAGCCTTTCTGCCATTTCTATCTGGCACATGTTGCTTCGACGGCTGCAGTTACTCATCAATTGATCACTGCATATCCGTTGGTATGCCTGAGGTCCTGGCTACTTCTGCTCTACTATACTGTATCCTACCAATTTGTCCCATGAACCAACTAATTGGATACTGTATGGAACTACCCAGTATATGATGTCCTTAAAGGGATTCTGTCATTTTTATGATGTAGTTTTTAGTTCTCAATCACACTGTTTACACTGCAAAGAAATTACTCTACAATATAAAATTTAATTCCGGAACCAGCATGTGTATTTTTTTTTTTTAGTTATAATATTGGTGTGTAGGCAGCCGTCATTTTGCCTGGTTAGAAAGAGCCAGCACTTTAGGATGGAACTGCTTTCTGTCAGGCTGTTATTTCTTCTACTCAATGTAACTGACTGTGTTGCAGTGGGACCTGGATTTTACTTTTAACCACTGTCCTTAGATCTACCAGGGAGCTCTTGTGTTAGGGAGCTGCTATCTGGTTACCTTCCCATTGTTCTGCTGTTAGGCTGCACTGCAGCAATAAACAGTGACTGAAGTTCATCAGAGCACAAGTCACGTGAAAGGGGGCAGCTGGGAAACTGACAATATGTCTAGCCCCATGTCAGATTTCAAAATTAAATATAAAAAAATCTGTTTGCTCTTTTGAGTGTAGTATTCTGCTGTAGCAGCACTATTGACCAATGCCATTGTCAACTGTCCCATGACAGTATCCTTTTACAGTGTTGTGTGCCTAAACTATACTTCACACAACCAAGTCTGTTAGACTGCTCTCTTGCTCCAAAGGTAGAGACAATCAGGTCAAGTTACTGCAGTAAATACAGGATTAAACCTCTCTTAAAAGGGATTAAAATACATTATTACTATACATTGTTACCTCTTGTGTCTACTTAAGCAGCAATCCATACAAACTTTGCAACTTCTGCTTGACAGGTCAAACTCTTGAATAAAATCTGAGACTGGGCTGGCCACTACATTTTAAAAAAGGAAGGGCTTTCATACATCAGGCTAAAGGGAGTCACGTTTAAATGTGTAGAATTGAAATATGAGAACATTTTGAAGGTAGCGTGCCCATACATGATATATCTGATAATTGATTTCAAAATTTACTTCTATTTTATCGTGGGACAGGCAACTTTTTTTTAGTTTAAAGGGACTTGGCGGTTGAAAAACGTTTGTATTATTATAGTTTATAGAAGAGAAAAAGAGTAAAAAAAATATGATTGGTATAAAACCGTAGACTTATTTTGCTTGCACAGATAAAATGTGAGATAGAAAATAAAGGTGTTTTTCACCTTTGAGATATGATGTAGATTCTGAGACAATTTGCAATTGGTTTTAACTTTTTATTATTTGTGTTTTTTGCATTATTTAGCGTTTTATTTAGCAACTATTCAATTTGCATTTTAAACAATCTGGTGGCTAGGGTCCAAATTCCCCTAGCAACCATGCAATGATTTGAATAAGAGACTGAAATATGAATAGGAGAGGCCTGAATAGAAAGATGAGTAATAAAAATTGGAAATAACAATACATTTGTAGCCTTACAGAGCACTTTCTTTTTAGAAGGGGGCAGCGACGGCCATTTGAAAGCTGCAGAGAAAGAAAGATGCAAATAATTTTAAAACTAATATATATATATATATATATATATATATATATATATATATATATATATATATATATATATATATATATATATAAAACAAATAATTATAAAACTATAAAAAAATGAAATCCAATTGAAAAGTTGCTTAGAATTGGCCATTCTATAACAAACTAAAAGTTACCTTAAAGGAACAGTTCAGTGTACAAGTAAAAACAGAGTAAATAGATAGTATGTGCAAAATAAAAAAAAATTCTAATATAGTTAGTTAGCCAAAAATGTAATGTATAAAGGCTGGAGTGACTGGATGTGTAACATAATAGCCAGAACACTACTTCCTCTTTTTCAGCTCTCTAACGCTTGAGTAAGTCAGTGACTTGAAGGGGGGCCACATGGTACATACCTGTTCAGTGAGTTTGTAATTGATCCTCAGCATTCAGCTCAGATTCAAAAGCAACAGATATGACCCATGTGCCCCCCCCCTCAAGTCTCTGATTGGTTACTGCTTGATAACCGGTCAGTGGAAACCAAGAGAGCTGAAAAGCAGGAAGTAGTGTTCTGGCTATTATGTTGACATCCAATCACTCCAGCCTATATACATTATATTTTTGGCTAACTAACTATATTAGAAACATTTTTTATTTTGCACCGCCAATCTACTTACCCAGTTTTTATTTTAAAACTGAACAATTCCTTTAAAAGTGAACCACCCTTTTAACCAGATAAATGTACATATTGACTGAAATAACAAATTCATATTAATTGTAAAGCGAAACTGTTTAGTAATATAATATGATTTGAATGATAGCCTCCTTTAAATCAAGGCTTCCCTAAAAGAGAAATGTCTATTTTAATTTTTTTTTTTTATACAAGAGGTTTCCCGCACAAGCCTCCCCTCATACCACTCAACGTGACTGGTGAAAGAGCCCCCCCATCTGTGGCCATGTCACGTACTGAGAGATTGTGGAAGCTCTGACACAAATATACAATTTCTTAATTTTAACCTGCCTGTATGTTTGTATGAAGTATGAAGTGTGTAAGAAAAGCAGAGCACCTACAGGAGACTCGCAATAACATGATAAATAAAGACTTCATGCAAATCCAAACAACATCTTGGCAACCTTAGTGCTCCAAGGCAGGAGAGGTAACCACTGCCCTACTCATATATATAATAGATTATTTCAGTTGATGCTAGATAGGATAGGATTACCTTTAAGAGCATACTACACTCCCTGCCCCCCCCCCGGCCAAAGGTTGCACTCCTTTAAGGCATAGTTCACCTTTAAGTTAACTATTAGTATGTTATAGAATACTTATTCTAAGTAACTTTTCAATTGCTCTTCATTTTTTATTTCCTATAGATTTTTAAATTATTTCTCTTCTCTTTCCAGCTTTCAAATGGGGGTTGCTGACCCCATCTAAAAAACAAATGCTCTGTAAGGCTACAAAGTTATTGTTCTTGCTACTTTTCTACTACTCAACTTTCTATTCAGTCCCTCTCCTGTTCATATTCCAGTCTCTTATTCAAATGAATGCATGGTTGCTAGGGTAATTTTGATCCTATCAACTAGATTGCTGAGACTGCAAACTGGAGAGGTGCTGAATAAAAAGCTAAATAACTCAAAAACCATATCATAAATGAAAACCAATTACAAATTGCCTCAGAATATCACTCTCTACATCATACTAAAAGTTAACCCATTTCATTTAATTGCCATTGATTAGTATTAGTAAAACTGCATGGATGACTTTTTTTCCTTTTAATGTTTCACCATAAGCAGGAAAGTGGTTGATTAGTTGCCTATTTAGCTAGTTTGGGATGCACCGAATCCAGGATTCGATTTGGGATTCGGCCTTTTTCAGCAGGATTCAGATTCGGCTGAATCCCTTTCCCAGGCCGAACTGAATCCAAATCCTAATTTGCATTTCAAATTCAGATTCCGTTCGTTAATCGCCTGAATCTTTTGCGTAGGATTCAGGGTTTCGGCCGAATCCAAAATAGTGGATTTGGTGCATCCCTAGTATAAACTAAGCTTCATTGGGCAGGTCATATCTGTATTGCCTCTTTGAATGAATGTCTAGCAGTTGATTTCCCATCCTGAGTACATTGGGACATGAAAACAGGTGTTAAACACCAGTGTCCTGAGCATGTTAGTGCTAGAAGTTGTTACCACTGCTGGATGTCCAGCCCTAGGGTCTAAAGGATGACTGACTCTGCTAATCTGGCATTTTAAACTTGCGGTGCTGTCTACTGCAAACATATAGGAGCATTTATTTTTCAAAAATGGAATGTAAATGCAAAAATGGAATTTGGGTGTGTGAGAGAGAAATAGAGAGTCAATTGTGCTGGAACAGGAATAGAAACATCCTCTGTATCATTAGAAGAGTGAACAATACAATAGAACACTTTGCACAGTGTGTTGCGGACGTGTCGCTTAATGTATGCACACCCACTTAACAACACACATGGTTGCAGTGTCAGTGGTAATGACCTCTCTTAACATCTGCTGGGTATATACTGGGTTCAATAGGAAGCTTTTTAAGAAGAGAAAGGAAGCAATAATTCTGATTTTGAATGTTGAAATAATTTTACTAATACAGAATGAGGATAACGGAAATTGTACTGTCAAAAAAAAAAGGAAATGATAAAAAAACATTAACCGCACCACTTTGTCTAACACGCAGTTTATTAGAAGTAATTTGAAATGTCACCCGTATATTAAACCACCACCAAAATAATATTTTGCAAGATACCCTTGTACATCCCAGACTACACCTGCATTACAGGAGGTTAATTATGAATGGAATGTCTTTTATAATATTTACCATATTACTATTACATGACATTAGTGTACTAGATAGAATATCTAATTGCTTTTGGTAGTTATTATCCTTTATTTATATAGTGCTGACACTTTACAGTGCTTCACGTTAGTCCCTGCCCCAGATATATAAGTTATGTGTGGGAAACTAACAAACTTAGGTGTAAGTTAAAGGATATCTTAAATGGGTTGTTCAACTTTTAGTTAAAGGGGTTGTTCACCTTCAAACAACTAGTTGTTTTCAGATGATCACCAGAAATAACGACTTTTTCTAATTACTTTCTATTTTCTATGTGTCACTGGTTTTCTAATATTGAAGTTTCAAGTGTCATTGTTCACCTTCTAAGGGCTATTCCACACGGGGAGATAGCGACGCGTTTGCGGTCGCGGCGACAAAGCGCGGCGACAGTTTTGTATGGGCGCCTATGTAAAAACGCCTGTGCTAACCACACGAGGCAATGCGCTTTTCAACAGTCGCCTGAAAATGCCTTGCCAGGCTTTTTCAGGCGACTGTTGAAAAGCGCATCGCCTCGTGTGGTTAGCACAGGCGTTTTTACATAGGCGCCCATACAAAACTGTCGCCTGCGCCGGTCGCGGCGCTCTGTCGCCGCAAACGCGTCGCTATCTCCCCGTGTGGACTAGCCTTTAAGCAGCTCTGGGAGGGGGGGTCGCCGACCATGTAAACTGTTCTAAATTAATACATTTAGTTGATACGTTTCTTATCTTTGTCCCTGCTGAGCAGAATCTCTGGGTTTCATTACAGGCAGCTGTTAGAATTGATACAATAGTTGCTGATATTCCAAAAATACTGTATAAACTAAATGTTGCAAAATTGTAACAGTTTAGAGTGTATCTAAATTACTGAGCTGCCAGACTCAAACACCTGAGACAGGAACATTCAACTTTAAACTTAGATTTTGAAAAAACAGTAAAAAATAAATGGAAAAATAAAGTCTTTATTTCTGTGGAACAATCTGAAAACAACTGAACTGAAAAAAGTGTTTGAAAGGTTTGAAAGATTGCAATTTCAGCAATGTGGTTGCAAGGGTCCAAATTACCCTAGCCACTAAGCATAAGAGACTGGAATATGAACAGCAGGAGAGGGCCTTGAATAGAAAGATGAGTAATTAAAAGTAGCAATACAATAAATGTGTAGGTTTACAGAGCATTTGTATTTAGATGGGGTCAGTGAGAAATAATTCAAAAACTATATAAAATACATAATATAAACCAATTGTAAAATTGCTAAGAACTGGCCATTCCTACTAAAAGTTAACTTAAAGGTGAACCACCCCTTTAAGTCTTTAAAAAGATTATTACTTGTTATTATTACTAGGAATTCAGTGTACCAGCATAGAGGCTGAGCCTCTGTGTACGTTGATTCGTACGATCGGATCTTTGCGTCTGTGCCCAGCTTTAAGCTATTGCTTGAGTGTCGGTGACACTGCATATGCTCACAAATACGTAAAGAAGAAGATGGGTAGCTACTGAGGGCATCTTCACAGGTACATGTTTTATCTGCTGAAGGGATGTGATAGCCTTGGTCTGTTTCCAAATCCCAAAAACATAACGTGCAGCATCTCTAGCCTACTTCTTTATTAATCTTTTGGGGTGTATTTATCAAGGGTCGAATTTTAAATTGAAAAAACGTTGAATTTCGAATTCAAAAAGACCTACCGAAATTAAGTCTGTTTTTTGTGTCGAATAGGTCCATTTTCGATCGAATAGGTCTGTATTCAGCCGTATTTGAATTGTTCGAATCGAAGGAATAGCGCATCCAATCGAATTTGATTCAAAGTTTTTCCCAAAAAAACTTTGATTTTTCAAAGTCCACCAATTAACTATAGATAGGTTCTAGGAGGTCCCTGATAGGCTAAAACAGCAATCCAGCAGGTTTTAGATGGCGAATGGTTGAAGTGGAATTTTTTAAGAGACAGTACATGTTAAATTTCGATATTCTAATTTTCTAATTTTTTGCAAATTCTAATTGAATTTGGACTATTCCCTAGTTGAAGTACATAAAAATCGCTCGTAATTAGAATTTTTTAAATTCGAAAATTCACTTCGACCTTTAATAAATCTGCCCCTTAGTGTTGAGAAATAACCATAGCAGGTCAATTGTTTTATAGCCATTTACTAAAAATCCCTGGGCAGGAATTGAGTTTACAGGTCATTAATGTAACTTTTTATAAGACCCTTCCTCCTGTCAGTCAAGGAATAAACGAGGCATCTAAAAGACAGAGCACTCATCAAAGGGCAAGCATAAAATGGGTGAGTTCCGAGTAATCTCTGGTGGAGTCGGCAGATGTTACAAATTCATTGCAGTTTAAATCTTTTAAATGTCCAGAGCAAAATCTCTAACAGTTTACATACTAGCTTTCCAAGGGATGCATATGTATGGAAAGAGCGAGCCGTGCATTTATTAGTTCTTCGTTCTATAGAATATCTGACAATGTGAATCTATCCTAAAAACTGCTTTATTTTTATGCTTTCTTTCCTATATTGTGACTGTACCAAGTTAAATACAAATAATGATTTGTAGTTTACCCTACTGGACATACGGGTAATATGTTGGGATCTCTGCAGCAGCTGTATACTGTTTACAGAGGCCATGCACAATGCAATTCACGACTTTAACTAACCAATTGGAGCATTTACAGTATATTGCAATCTTTTCTTTCCCTTTGTTATAATAAAAATATGATTTATGTATATTTTGGGAAAACACAACAGAGTGTGTGCATGAAAGGCCTTGCATGGACAAAAAATGAGTATATTGACTACTGAAAGAAGTAGCAACACAGGGTTTGTGATGTTTTGCATCTTATAAAAGCCTTTCACATGCTACGGAGGATTCAAGCTCTTTGTTAGAGTTTGGAAAGGAACACACGTTTGCTGGCAGACCTTGGCACATATTATGCTCTCTTCTCAAGCAAAAAATATGTAATTACCTCTAATGTATGCTTGACAGACTTTTTATGACTATTAAAAAGGGCATAAAGTCTGTGAAGGTGAAGCAAAGCAGCGTTACATCATTCTCCTGCAGTGGTTTACAATGACTTGCATTTCACATGAGACACATCAAATCCCAACAATACTGTGGGCATTTACTTAAGATTGCACCTGCTTTATTAGAAATGGAAATATGGCAATTGTGTTAATAGTAACGATAATTACTATTAAGATGGCCAGAAAAGGAAGTCCAAGAGCGGAAGCTGTAATTATGTCAATTAGTGTATGCTGGAATCAACCTGTGACATGGAACCGAGTTTAACAACAGCTCTAAAATGACTTAAAAAAGTACAAAATATATGTGTCTGATTGGAAAAAAACTTGATTGGAGCAAGTGCTTTGGCATCTTTGGAGATGTGGCTGTCCGGTTACGACTAGAAAATATGGATTTAAAAGGAGGGCAGGGATTTGGAATTGCAGAACTGGGAAAGTTCAAAAGTGTGTTACCAAAATGGTGAGACACAGTCGATATTCATAGGTCAGGCGCTGGAGACAAACAGGATTAGTCGAGAACAGACCATAAATTAAACCAGCATAAACAGTCAAGGAAACCGGCTACATCGAACTAACAGAAAAGAGACCTACCTGGGCTATGGAAGTCTGAACTTGGTGCCAAAATGTGATTTTATTGTGGCAACAATTTCATAGCAACAAAATACTGCAGTTTCTGTACAATGCACCAATGTCACTACCTGCACATAGAGCAGTGCCTTACATAATGACACCGAAAATAATAACCAATCATTCATCTATTTCACGGTCGGGAATTGCTCTCAACTTGTGATTCAGTAGACAAAACACAGATCCTTGCCCATATGGCAAATGAGGCAAATAATTACTCTCCCTGTGTGCCATAGGCCTAAATACAACTTAATTTAAATGGAGAGAGAGAAAGTGAAACAAAGGGGATATTTGATGCTTGTGGCCAGTCAACCAGTAGAAATTACTGTTCCAACCATCGTAGTGACTTCTGAGGGGTAACATAACTTTGAGGTTCCTGTTGCACTATATGTGGCTTGTCATGACAGTGTAAACTGGACTCATGCCACAGACTAAACATGGCCAACCAGTATCCCTGAAGATCTGTTGCTTTGCTATTGGGGTTGGTGCAGGTTATAATTCAGTGACATTGGAAGGGCAGCACTTTACTTACCGGGGGCAAAAGATAATGCCACAAATGTTAGTAGGTTTTTTTGTTGTCTTGAAATTATTAAAGGTGCTGTGCACAGAAAAACAACCTAAGCTTTTTTCAAAGTAAACATAATTTCAAGCAAATTTGCAACACACATCAATTAAAAAAATATGTAGACTGTTCATTAATTTTAATGGTTTGGAACAGTTACCTAAGTTTAGCTCCCTGCTCTCCTGCTGATCTGGCTGACTACTATTACTTTGTATCAGCAGCCATCTGTCCTCAGCCAGCATCCTCCAAACCCCACAATTCCCTGCACACATGATTTCAATAAGGAACAGAACATCACAGTGCAATGCATTGTGGGTAATGTAGTTCCTGCATGCTGTTTGTAAGCTGTGGAGAAGTTGTTACAATTTATAACATCAGTGTTTAGTTCCTCCTTCACTGCCAGGATTTTAAATGATGCAGAAAGAGAACAACTGCTGGATTTCAGCATAGAAAATGACATTTATTCATACTTTTTGAAGGAACAGGTAACTGTAATGGATATATTAGGGGTTTCTGTGTTATGGGCCTCTTTATCAAATTTTGGTTTGGAAGACAGAGTTCCTCTTTTATTATGATGTAGATGGTGATATTGTAAGACAATTTGCAGTTGCTTTTTATTCAGCAGCTTTCCAGTTTGCAATTTAAGCAATCTGGTTGCTAGGGTCCAAATTACCCTAGCAACCATGCATTGATTTGAATAAGAGACTTGGAATATGAATAGGTGAAAGAAGAGTCATAAAAAGTAGCAATAACAATAAATGCGTAACTTGACAGAGCATTTGTTTTTTAGATGGGGTCAGTGACCCCCTTTTGAAAGGTGGAAAGAGTCAGAAGAAGAAGGCAAATAATTCATATATATAACAAAGAAAAAATTAAGACCAATTGAAAAGTTGCTCTGAACTGGCCATTTTAAAAGTTAACTTAAAGGTGAACCACTCCCTTTAACAGTCCCTACTGTTCTCCAGCACTTTAGGGATGATCTAGTAAATTTCTTCCGTTCATATTATGAAATGTGTTTCACCCGAGCGTTGGCACCATGCTCATTACCATACAGCTGGCCGGCAGAACAGAGGGAGAAAACATGCAAACGCTGCCCTGTCTGCAAGTGTGAGAAGCTGTCTCGCAAATGGGGCACTGGCAGATGGAGCATGTGTCAGGTTTTTTACTAGCAGCCTGCATTAAAAATCATCCTGAGAAAGGCTTTGGTCAGCCCCCATGGATTCAGAACTGAAGAGGTGTTTAGCATTTTGAAGGCCTTTAAAGAATATTAAATAACCCAAGTGACCAAACGCACAATGTGAAATGCCCTGCTCTCCCCTAGTCCCTTTTCTCCATTTGTACTTTACATATTTACGTTTGATTCAAGCAAGAATCTGGGATTTTATCAGGAAATCTCTAAGGTGTCTTCTTAGTAACTGCCGCTCTTAATGGGAATTTTGTTTGCAATATGTTTCTGCGCCTGACACAAAACAGTCTTAAATATCAGCATATATTATTAAAGGGAACTGTACTGGCAATTATGGATTTTGAAGGCAATAAAGATTTTCTATGGCTTTTCCAATGAGTGTAAGAGATGGTTAGTTTAAGAGTTACTGTATATAGGAAAGGGAAGCTGATATTTTTCTTCAGAATGTGTTTTGTGTGGGATCTCTGTTACACTGGAGGCATTTAGATATTTCATATTAACATGCAGTAACTGCAATATGGCATCTCCTGCTCGTAATGAAACACACCCATAGCTTTAATCTGATTCTCGGTGCAAAAGAGCCTCATTTACTTGTGCAAGTAGAACTTGGTTCCATTCTGTCAGACGCATGTGCCAGTCTATTTATTCCTGTGACACTTCTCTGTCGCATTGTGATTATAGTGTAAGTGTTGGAATGGGTTTGAACTTACTGCCAATGCCATACCAATTCTCTCATTTCACTGGTTAGCAAATTCTATAAATTCAAGTGTATATTTCCCACTCTGTTCTGTAGAACTACCTTATGCGTATTAAACGCGTTGTTCACCTTCCATACACTTTTTTCAGTATGATTTATTTCTGGAAAACAAGACTTTTTTCAATTACTTTCCATTTTTTACGTTTTACGGTTTTTCCAAAATCTAATTTTAAAGTTTAACGTTCGTGTCTCTGGTGTTTGTCTGACAGCTCAGTTATTTAGACCAGGGGTGTCCAAACTTTTGACTCACCGGGCCACATTGGAAAAAGAAAAATTGTCTGGGGCCACATATGAAATACACAAACACGTTTGATTTGTAAAAGTAAAGGAAATACACAAAAAAGAACTACAATGCCAGTTGGATAACCAGATGGAGCTATACACTGGAATATGGGACAACTGGATATTAAATAGACTTATTGTTATATTATTATTACTAACTGGGCAATGGGCAGAGTCCCTCCACCTCCTATATCCTTTGCGACATGACGTTTCCCCCGCAACCAAGCAAGGCCGCATTCATATGCATCCTGGGCCGCATGTGGCCCTCGGGCCGTAGTTTGGACACCCCTGATTTAGACGCATGAACTGTTACAATTTTGCAACATTTAATTGATACATTAGCAACTATTGAACATGGGCAGATTCGGGTAGATGTAGTCGCCTGGAGACTAATCGCCTCTTCTTTGGGGCAACAATCTCCCCGAACTGCATTCCGTCTGCTATAATGAGAAAACGCCAGCGCAGTGGCACTCGAGGGACTTCGATTTCCAAAGTCGCCCGAAGTTGCCTCATGAGGAAACTTCGGGCGACTTCGGAAATCGAATCGCCGCAAGTGCATTGGTGCAGGCGATTTTTCATTTTAGCAGGCGAAGGCAGTTCTACCACTGCCCTAGCAGCTGCCTTTAATGCATCTCAGGGATTCTGCTCAGCAGGGACAAAGCTAAGAAATGTATCAACTAAATGTATCATTCGGCGACCACTCAGAGCAGCTTTAGGAAAGAGGCACACAATGCTATTAGCGGGAGATTAGTCACCCAACGACTTTGTTTTCTGAAGTCACCCAAAGTTTCCTCGTGAGGCAGCAGCTTTAGTATAATATGAATAATTTCAAGCTTGGCACACAGTTTAGGAGTGGATTTGGATTGTGCACCTTCATTTTCACCAAGTTTCATAAATTTGGAGTTGTCATAGAATGGGCCATTATAGGAATTCAACGTTTTGTTCATGAGCCACTCCACAGTTATGTTGGCCTCGTGTGGCATTGTGCTGCGGCTGAACTGCAGGTATGGCCAGTGTTTGATTGCTCCACACACACACTGCTTTGAATTTTGGCCACAGTCTTAATACAAAACCTTTTCCTACATCATACCTTGTTGCTTTCTCATGGTTCTTTCTATACAGGCCACTTTATGGGGTTAAACCGTACAGCAGTCTATGGTGGTAAATAACTCAAGTAAATAACTCAAAACCCACAAACAATAAAATATGAAATCCAATTGCAGAATGTTAGTCTCTACATCATAATAAAAATGAACAACCCTTTTAAAAATAACACTGCATTTGCCAACGCATTCTCCCACACCTTGGCACCTCCGCTGATGCTGTGAATGAGGCACATACATGCACAGATGTTCAAGTGGGAAAATCCATGTTTTAGGAAAGCCCACAATGTGCCACTAAATGACTCGCTTGTGAACAGTATTGTAACGCATGGGGACAACATGCTACTCAGGCAATGTTGGGTTATAATCAACTGTTGGTGTCAGCAAAAAATCATAACAAAGCTGCAATAAGAGAACAGAATTACACTACATAAGGTGCCTTCCACTAATATTTGCAGAGTTTAGATAATGCTTGAAAAAACTGTCGATTTCTAAAATTCCTTTCCATTCATAAAGTATGAAATGATCTTGTTTCATTCTCTTTCATAACATACAGAAGCATTGCTGATCTTTGAACTTTGCAGACACACTGAAGCTTTTGTGATGGAACAGCCCCATAATATGCAGAACTTTCAGCAGAAATCCTTTGTTTGGAAGACATTTCCCTACTGATTATTATTTAGAATGATTTGAGAATGGTTGTGACAGCACATAAGATTAGAGAGTGCAGTGCTCTGCTTCTGTGTTGTGTCAAACAACATCTTAGTGTGCAACAGTCTGGTTTACAGTGCAGTCTCCCTTGAATCAGCGTTTAGGTAGGGTATGGTAAAGTATTTGTGCTGCCTCAAAGTACTGCAGCTTATTGCCGCCTGGTTCCGGTTGGTATTGTGGCCAAATGTATTTGATGAAGTCATTGAGAAACATTTCAAATTTCAGGTTTGGTCCTGTCTTTTATTTACTTTACACAAATGTTTCTTGGGGATCATTTACAATGTATAAAGTAATGTACAAAAAAAAACCACAAGGTTCTATTGAACGGAGCATTAATATGGCAGCTGGTGAGCAGCACGTGGGCAACTCCTGGAGGCACATTTACCAAGGGTCGAATTTCGAATTCATGTGAAGTTTTTTTTTTTTAAACTCCCATAAATTGACCAATCGAATTTCATTAATAAAATCTAAATTTCTCAGCTCAGATGATTTGAATCGACCTGCAAAACTCAAATCGAATTTGTTTTGAATCAGAAAAAAACTTGATTTAAGTTTATTTTCCCGAATGTCAGGAGTTTGGACAATTCAGTTTAGATTTTTAGAATTTAGACCAAACTCTAAACCCTTAATAAATCTGCCCCCTGGAGTCCCTCCTAGAATCATGGCTAGAGAACAAGGCGTGAAGAGCTCTGTAATTATAACCACTCAACATGAGTCCTGAGGCTGTGGTTGCCACGCTAGGCCCAAAGGTGGCCTACAGCTTTAGCTAAAGCTAGATAGAGTAAGATTTGGGGTGAACACTTAAGTGATCTCATAGATATTATTAAAACTATGGCTAATGAACTTTGTTCTTTAGTACCTAACATTTTTATGCAATCTTTTTGTTCAACTCACTGAATTAAAGCTGAAAGTCTGCTGTTCAACTGCATCTGAGTTGTTTCATTTAAAATTCATTGTGGTAATGTACAAAATCAAAATTAGAAAAAAGTTGTCTGTCCAAATATTTATGGACCTAACTGTATATTGCTTTGCTTTTAGGTGTTATAGGCACCTAGGAAGTTGACATTAGACATGCATTAATGGAGTGTGGACACCTGAAGTGAATGACAAAGGAATACTCAAGGGGTTACCATTCACTTCTGCCTTGAGTGAAACACTATAAGCAGATACTGTATAAGGTTGTTTAGCCTTTTCAGGTTTGTTTATCAATGAGATATATACTGTGTTGAAATTTGCACTGTAGACATGCAGTGCAAAAGTATATTGCTTAATAAACATAACTACCAAGTCATATATCTGTCTAGGCAGAATTTTATTGTACACACCTTAATGGCTGCTTATTCCTGGAGGCATAGTTTCCCATTTAGTGTTTACTTAGACTAAAACCAATTTAGTTCAGTGACATAACGTGCACCCGCCACCCACAATGCTAGGGTGATTGGAATCTCTGATCATGTGGGGCAGGTCCTTACCAGGTCTTCTCTTACTGAGGGGGGTCTACTCCCCTCTAGTTACTGCTTAAAGGGATACTGTCATGGGAGCAAACAGATTTTTTTATATTCAATTTTGAAATGGCTAGACATATTGTCATTTTCCCAGCTGCCGCCAGTCATGTGCTCTGATGAACTTTAGTCACTCTTTACTGCTGTACTGCAAGTTGGAGTGATCTCACCCCCCCATCCCCCCAGCAGCCTAATAAAAGAACAATGGGAAGGTAACCAGATAGCAGCTCCCTAACACAAGATAACAGCTTCCTGGTAGATCTAAGAACAACACTCAGTAGTAAAAGCCAAGTCCCACTGAGACTGATTCAGTTACATTAAGTAGGAGAAATAACAGCCTGCCAGAAAGTAGTTCCATCCAAAAGTGCAGGCACAAGTCACATGACTGGGGCAGCTGGGAAACTGATAATATGTCTAGCCCAATGTCAGATTTCAAAATTGAATATAAAAATATCTGTTTGAGAATTGGATTTCAGTGCAGAAGTCATCTGGAGTAGCACTATTAACTGATGACAGTATCCCTTTGAGTTCCTATATTTCATATGCCAGTTATGCATTATTTTGTGTTTTTTCTGTAACAGAAATATGTGGCAAAGCATGAGCTAATTTATGGGGAAAAAAGGACTGTGTTAAACAACCAGAATACTGTCTAAGAGAATGCTAATGCTGGGAATAAGGCTTTTGTCAAAAGATGCTATAATACTTTTGGATTTTAAATTATCAGATCCTGCAATCTCTGTCTGAGTGAGAATAACAGGCTGGGAATTATAGGCTTTTTTTTGCCTTTGTACTTAGTGTGTATTTGAACTAACCCTCATAGGATACTCTTCTGCCTTCCTTATTGCTGGCCTTGTACATGAGAAGACTTGTTAAAATGCAGGTTTCCTTACCTTTTGAAAAATGTCCTTCAAGTAACTTTCTGCACCTTTTCTGTCTGTGCTTTGAGCAGAATCCTGTGACCTGCGTTTTCTTTTATTTTGTCTTTGTCAGTCAAGTTTCTTAGTAGCTTCTTTAATGAATATTAACAGTTTGAACTCCATGATATACAGTAATACCTGTGCAGTTTCTTGCCATTGTGGGTGCATAAAATGTGAAATTGAGCACTTTTGTACATTCTCCAATGACAGGTTAATCAAGCGTCTTCCCAATTAGGTTATATATTAACATGGGCACATTTTGGCATTTGTGGTAACCCATAGCAACTAATAAGCAGTTACAACTTTTATGATCACTTTTAGGAGAGGAAACGTAGTAATGGAGTAATCTTTGACTGCAAGTGTTTATTGTGTTTCTGGAGAACACCCACAAACCCAATAAACACTGGTTATCAAAAATGGCAACGTAAGTTTCTTTTCAATGCTACTACCTTCCATTGGTTTGGGATGGAACAAGGGTGTGTTAAATGTTAACATTTCAGATCAGCTTTTGCCCTTCTGTTTTTGTTTGTTTTGGAGGTTTGATTTTCTTTTCTAACTTTGCAGTCACATAGAAAACTGTATAACGATAGAGATTTGTATTTGCCAAAGCCAGTACTGGCAACAGTGTCCTTTCCTCATGCTGGATAAAAAAAAAGAACCCTAAAAAAGCTGATTAAATAAATACCTTATGCCCATTATGAGAAAAGAAAACGAAATTATCGTATTGTTATTTTATCCTGCTTTTACTTAGAGCAACTTTGTTGCTAGTTAAGTCTCGTGTGTGAATGAAGGTTGTGATTTTAGTGAATGAAGGTTGTGATTTTAGCATAACCCCATCAGATTTTCATGGAAGTCACAGGTAAATAAACTGTATGACAAATAAAAAGAAAAGTGTTGTGGCAGCTGCTCTGTACCATTTGGGTACCACCTGGGCATGTCTGGTTTGTCTCTCTCTCTCTCTCTCTCTCTCTCTCTCTCTCTCTCTCTCTCTCTCTCTCTCTCTCTCTCTCTCTCTCTCTCTCTCTCTCTCTCTCTCTCTCTCTCTATATATACAGTATACTGTATATACATAATTCTGGTCTATTCCTGCCTCCGCACAGATCCACTGAAACCCGATCCATTTATTTTAGGGAAAAACCTGTTTTTTGGGCAATGTGGTAACACAGACTTTTTTTGGATGACAGAACCTATCATCTGTTTGACTTGCTATGTAATCATGTTACAGATTGTACTTGCAAGAGTAACATTTCCTTAAAGCCATGAGAATGCTGAGTCAATAAGAGCAAAGCTGTAGAAGTTTTTGAACTAAACTCTTTAATTTAATTTAATCAGGGGCTGGTGCGACCAGACAGCTTGAAAAGACGATGAAAAGAATGTGGGACTTTTCCACAGTGATATAATCAAATCCATTTCAGCGTTTCACTTTAAACTGATAGAGAGACACTCGGTAAAGGACCAAGAGACACTTGGTCCTTTATGGTGTAAGTTCCTGCTACATCTCTGTAGTCAGAGTGGACTGGCAGACAAGCTTTGGTGGAGTGAAAGTAAGCCTAATAGAGCTGACTGATGGTACACTACAGTATCACTCATCTTATGTACTGCTGACCCATGGACAAGCAATGGAGGGTTACTGACTGCTGGATTCTGACTGCCTCTTCTGACACTTATCGTCCTTTTTTGATAGTGGCCCGTACAAGTCAGCCAGGACACCTTTTCAAAGGTGAAAGGCACTCACCTTAGCCTCCCAGGGCTGCCATCAGAAATTATGGGATCCATAATATAGTGAATAAAGTACCCCCTCTTGTAAAATATAAGGATATTATAATTTACCATGACCATATAAAAACACGAGGCCACAGGCCGAGTGTTTTTATACAGGTCATTGAACTCCGAGGTAACTTCTAATATCCTTATATTTTGCAACCGGGGGTACTTTATTTATTATAATACACAAGTTTCAGTGAGTCATGTGACAGAAATGACATCAGAACTCACCGTTTATAACTGATGACATCAGAACTCACCGTTTATAAGGATATAATTTACAAGCTATTCATGGCTTTTGTGTATTATATTAGGTTATCATGGTCCCTCAAGAAAGCCCCAACTATTAACCCATTTGTCACTTGGGCCTCTGAGCAGAGAGCCCTGATAAAAAGTAGAATATGGCACAGATTGCAAAAAAACCCACAAAAATATGGATACATGGCAATGACCCCTATCTATCTATCTATTCCACCCATGACCTATCCAAACCCAGCCTACTATCATGCAAGCCCAACCACCTACAATACAGTGCCACCTTTTAACACGTTCACATCCGTTCATTTGCTTTATTTTCTGGAACGATTTTTCAAAACCCAATACCCCTCTCACTTGCTCATTTGTCATTTGGTTTAGTTGTTTATGTCTAGTTCTCTTTCATGATGTAGACAATGAAACCATAAGGACAACAGAAAACTTACTGCCCACCCCCAAGCAATCAAAAGAATAAAAGATAGAAAATTTCAACTGTTATTTTCTTTTCTTTATTTTAAGAAGCTGTGACTCATGCAAGGGAGCTGTTACATTACAGTATGCTTGAGATCCATGTCACACAATCCTCTGAATAAATAAATATATATACATACATATATATATGCGTCACTCACAGGATTTATGGTGCAAAAACAAAAAAAGGTTTATTAGCCTCAACGTTTCAATCCCCCACAGGGATCTTCGTCAGGAGCAACGTACGTACTACCCAGGTAGTACCTGAGTTACCTGATTTCCTTCTCATAGATAGATAGATAGATAGATAGATAGATAGAGATATCGATAGATAGATAGAGATATCGATAGATAGATAGAGATATCGATAGATAGATAGAGATATCGATAGATGGATATTATCCTTAAAATAACATTGATGGCTGAACAATATCCACCTGTAGAATGGAAGAAAGGGCAAGCTGTGGAGTGAATATCATGCTCCCAGTGGATTGTGCTTGGTTGATGTGTTATATAATTCAACATTGCATGGTAAAAGCCACATCAAGCCTTTGTATCATTCATATTTATCTTGTTCTGTCATGTAATATGCATCAGGGAAGGGATGCACAACCCTTGGCCCTCCAGCTGCTTGTTCAACTGCAGCAACAGCCTTCAGCTGCCTGGAGATTGTGGGAGTTACAGTTCAACAGCAGCTGCAAGGGAACCATTTTTTTCATTGGGATTTCTGAATCCTTTGACACCATGTAAAATGTCAGGAATGCAAATTATGTTGAATGAGAATTTATAGATTTATATGAATGATGGGATCTTTACAAATGAACAAATTATGCTCACTGTAAAAAAAAAAAATCCAAGAGACCAAAATCAGAAAATAAATATCTTAAAGCCCATTATGTGTGCTGTTTTAACAATATGTAAGTCCATTAAAGAAATTGATAGTGACACCACTCCACAAATCACTCTGAAATGTTCAGACCAATTTCCTCATAGTCACCATAGAAGTAGAAAGGACTCTTCTCGCCTGTTTGTCTACCTAACATAGTTTGTCGCATGAAATTGGTTTTAGGCTGGCGGCACCTGTTTGTGGAAGTGTCACCCAGGGTGAGGCTCCGTTTCCGTGTTGTCCTGCAACAACTGAAGAGCTCACCACTGTGAAATAGCCCATGGTAAGGTTAATGACAATGGGTTAAAAGGAATCAAAGAGAGAGGTGTGACCTCCGCATACTTCACATTCCTTGCTGCTATGTGAGGGTTGGCTGCCTATTCTCAAGGCAAGGGAGCAAACTAAGGGCATGAATGAGGGAGAAAGAACCTTTAGAGAGCTACTGTTGTAGGTATAATGCTGGCGTGTAGATTGGATACTTTACAGGCATACTGTCATGGGAAAAAATGTTTTTTTCAAAATGCATCAGTTAATAGTGCTGCTCCAGTAGACTTCTGCACTGAAATCCAATTCTCAAAAGATCACAGATTTTTTTATATTCAATTTTGAAATCTGACATGGGGCTAGACATATTGTCAGTTTCCCAGCTGCCCCCAGTCATGTGACTTGTGCTCTGATACACTCCAGTCACTCTTTACTGCTGTACTGCAAGTTGGATTGATATCACTCCGCTCCAGCAGCCTAACAACAGAACAATGGGAAGGTAACCAGATAGCGGCTACCTAACACATGATAACAGCTGCCTGGTAGATCTGAGAACAGCACTCAATAATAAAAATCCAGGTCCCACTGCGACACATTCAGTTACATTGAGTAGGAAAAAACAACAGCCTGCCAGAAAGCAGCTCCATCCTAAAGTGCTGGCGCTTTCTGAAAGCACATGACCAGGCAAAATGACCTGAGATGGCTGCCTACACACCAAAATTACAACTAAAAAAAAATACACTTGCTGGTTGAGGAATGACATTTTATATTGTAAAGTGAATTATTTGCAGTGTAATTTAGAAATAAAAACGACATCATGACAGAATCCCTTTAAATAAAGCAAGGATATGAAATGTATTGGCTATTGTGGCAGCCTACAATAGCACTCCTTCATTGGTTCCTTAAAAAAGGGAGATACATGAGAAAAGGTTATGTTTACTAGCCTGGAGTCATCACCACCTCGAATTCCCCCTGCAAATGACAAAGCCTATTTGTCTGCAGCTCCAAAGGTGCCAATACCAAAGTGACCGCAGTTTTGTCCGAGACTCTTTGTCATTGTTCAAATGTGTCCACTTAGTCTGGAAAGGATATTGGCTACATAATGACTGCCTTTGGAAAAGAAAAACCAATACATAGAAACTTTATTTAACTTTATCCATTTCACTTTTTTTTTTTTAATTCTAATTTTATTAAGCCATTAAATGAAATTGGCAATTCAGTAGGGGTGGCGGTTCAATAGCTCTCTATGTTGCCTATTATCTGTCCTCTGGGAATTTAAGATCTGTACTGAGAGCAAGAAGCAAGGTGCTGCAGCCCTCTAGTTCCCAAATGCTGTTAATTGGGCCGCTGTAAGCAGTCTAAGGGCTCTGACAGACGACCATTTTTAGCTGTTTTCCGGTTTCATGCGTTCAGCTGCAGGGGAACGCATGAGTAGACGCACTGAATTCTTTTTAATGGGGCTGTAGTCACACAGACGCATGTAAGCACCGAACGCAGGTTGGGACACAGCATGTTGCATTTTTACATGCGTCTGTGTGACTACAGCCCCATTGAAAATAATTCAGTGCGTCTACTCCTCCAGACTAACTTTTTTAGCTGCGCTCCCCTATGTTCCAGTTTCATACATTCTGCCGTGCAGCTAAAAACGCTTGTCTGTATGAGCCCTAACATAGACTTGATGCTTTTACTCACTGTGGGAAAAAAAAAACTTTTTTTTAAATCCCTTTCATATGCAAGTGTCACTCATGTACACACAGTCTTTGTTAGGGCTCTCACATACTCACCTCTAAAAAATAATCACAAGACCTGATGGGTTGACTCTCCACGGGAAACTTGAGCCCAAAAGGTCTACCTCACAACTCCAATCCTAAGGGCTCTTGCACACGGGCGTTTGTGCGCTCCCCTGCATTGCGCTTTCTTCCATTCAGCCACAGGGGTGTGCAGGAGTAGACACACTGAATTATTATCAATGGGACTGTACTCACATAGACGCATGTATGCGTTGAATGCAGATAAAATGCAACATGCTACGTCCCAACCTGCGTTTGGAGCTTACATGCGTCTGTGTGAGTACAGCCACGTTGACAGTAATTCATTGCGTCTATTTCTGTGATCCCCTGCGGCTGAAGGAAGGAAAGCACAATGCAGGGGAGCGCAGGTAAAACCGCCCGTGTGTATGATCCCTTAATGTAATAATATTTTGCAGTAGGTTGCTTGTTGTTAAATTAAAAAAAAAAGGTAATCATAACCAATTAGCATTTTGCTGTGATCAGTCAACTGCAGCAAGACCACTAAGTGAAATTGTTATTGGTTGCCATGGGATTACTACTCCCCCGATCATCTGGCCTTAAGCATTTGGGTAGTGTCTGCATATACAGGCAGCAGTGATCATGTGCCTCACTGTAAATATAACCCTAAAGACAGAAATCCAATAGGTGACCTCACTGTGCAGTTTGGTAGACATTGATATCATCTCAAGATGGCAGTTTGGTGCCCATGTGTTAAACAATTCACAGCAGCAGAGAACAGTAGAACCTAGCATTTTATACTCAACTCCTTGGAGGGCAAGAGCTAAAAAGGCCAATTGTGTTTTGAATATTTACTATTTTTGGTGGTTTATGGCTCTTCAAATGATTGTGAAGTGGCATGAAACCACCTACTCTAGTGAGCCATAGAACAAAGCCTTTCTCCTGTAACTTAAAGGGGAAGGAAACCTAGTCGGCGCAAACCCCCCACCCCCCTCCCGTTTGTTGCCCACCCTCCCCCCTGGCCTACCCGTCCCGCTGGGCAAATGCCCCTAACTCGTTACTTACCCTTCTGTGCAGGTCCAGTCCAGGGAGTTCACCGACAACATCTTCTTCCACGCGATCTTCTTCCTGCTGTGATCGGCGTTTTGGCGCATGCGCAGTAGGATCATTTCGCCGGTACGGATCTACTGCGCATGCGCCAAAAGTCACGCGCATGCGCAGTAGATTGTACCGGCGAAATTATCCTACTGCGCATGCGCCGTTCAAAGCAGGAAGAAGATCGCATGGAAGAAGATGTCGTCGGTGAACTCCCTGGACTGGACCTGTGCAGAAGGGTAAGTAACAAGTTAGGGGCATTTGCCCAGCGGGACGGGTAGGCCAGGGGGAGGGTGGGCAACAAATGGGAGGGGGGGTTGGAGGTTTGCGCCGACTAGGTTTCCTTCCCCTTTAAGGTGGCCATACACTATTAGATCAGCTTGTTTGGCGAGGTTGCATAGCGAGCGGGTCTTAACCCGATATGCCCACTAATGGCCCGGGCGATATTGGGTGAATCTGAACAATCCGATTACAATGCTGCGATTGGGTGTCAATGGGTCGCAGGACCGCATCAACTACCCGATATGGTTCTGGATTGCAGGAAAAAATCAAACTTCACAAATCGATATCTGCCCGATTTCTGGCCTGCTATCGATAGGGAGGAACCGTCAGGAGCCCCCACACACAGCCAGATTTTGTCAGCTTTAATATGCCCGTGTATGGCCACCTTTACTGATCTATTTTCAGAACAAATGGATAGTGTTTTGCCTGTGTTGCTGGCATGTTTAATCAGTCGGCCCTGTAACTGATGGGTATTACTGGTGCTAAAATCTAGACAGTAGGACAGAGCAGAGAATGATAGGGAACAAGAAGACAGTTGCAAGTTGTAGATAGTTTGCTGCATGGATATACACAGTCAGACGATAGACAACAGACCGTTGTTGGTCTTCAGTGGTCATCATCACCTTGGTGTTCTTTAATGGGTAGGGCTTCTGTCACATTGCCCAGAGAGTGTCACAGCTGACAGGTTTGCATCTGGTTGCAGCCATAGAGCAACTAAGAGACTTTCTTACTAGTCTCCCATCTGGCCTTAAAGGAGAAGCAACCCCAAAAGTTAAAAAAAACCCTACCCTACATAGACCCCCCCTCCCTCCAGTCTGTGTTACCCTGGGCAAATGTCCCTAAGTCTTTACTTACCCCTCCGTGCAGATTCTTCGGTATGATACCAGCGGAGTGGCGCATGTGCAGTTGGAGTAATTTTCTGTTTCACGAAAACTGCGCATGTGCCGAAAACCTGCAAAAAAGTTGCCGAAGTGCCGGTCTCATTCCGAAGATTACCAAAGCGGCTGAAGATGGCACCCGTGAACTCCGATGCCTGAATCTGCATTTGCCCGGGGTATCACTTAGGGGAAGATTTATCAAGGGTCGAATATCGAAGTAATGGGAGTTTTTTTGAAATTCGAATAAAAAAAGACCAACCGAGATTTATTAAAACAATCAAATTTTTTAATGGTGAATAGGCTTTATTCAATCATTCAAATTAAAGTAAGATTGACTTAGATATGAAGTATTTTCAAAAAACAAAGAATTTTCAAAGTCCATCAAATGACTCCAAATAGGTTCTAGGAGGTCCCCCATAGGCTAAAACAGCAGTTTGGCGGGTTTTAGATGGTGAATGGTTGAAGTCGAATTTTTGAAGAGACAGTAAATTTCGATATTTGAATTTTCTTCAAATTCTCAAATTTGGACTTTTCCTTAGTACACAAAATTAGCTAGAAATTCGATTTTTTTTTTTTTACTTTTAATTTTCAATTCGACCCTTGATAAATCTGCCCCCCTACATGGGCCGATAAAGGCTGCCGACAGACCGAGTCAGCAGCTTATTGGCCTGTGTATGGGGCCCTCCGACGGGCGTTCCCCTGATTGATATCTGGCCAAAAGTCGGGCAGATGTTGATCGGATGGGACTTAAAATCCCGTTGGATCGCGACCACATCTGTTCGTTGATGCAGTCCCTTGATCCTGCCCATTAGACATCGTTAGTATACGATCGTAGGGCCCTAAGGCCCACGATCGGACCAGCCCGATATTGCCCACTTCAAGGTGCGCATATCGAGGAGAGAACCACTCGTTTTTTGTCCGATCGAAGTCGGCCAGATCTCGATCGGTGAAGCCCGACACGGTCTGTCGACAGCTTTTATCGGCCCTTGTATGGCCACCTTTAGTCCTCCTGGGACAGGAGAGAGGGGGAATCTGTGTAGGGTAGGGGGGTAGGGTTTTTTTTTAACTTTTGGGTTTGCTTCTCCTTTAATAGTAAGACAGCTGCAAGGTGAAGCTTGGATGTGTTTAATTACGTCCCATGTATTTGTTTTTTAAGAACTGATTTTGTTGCAGGAGCTGCGGATCGTTGAACTCAGATAACTTGGCTGCGTCAGATTTTCTTCATATGTACGTGTGTTTGTGGCTGATGCTGCTCTTGCTCGGGCTGCTCAGTCTTAGCTTTGTCTGTGCGTTTAAACGGCACTTTGCCATGTTATTTGCTGTATGACTATGGAATGTGCCGGGGAAGCGCAAGTGATCGCTCATGGTTTTGCGCCTGTGAGAGAGAGAGCAGCGCCACTGCATCAGCCTGGCCTCAGACAGTTGCTAGAGACTTGCGCCTATCAGTCAGTGAGTGGGTGGATATGAAGAGAGAGTGAGTGTCACCACCTGCCCCTGATGGCATCATGGATCGTCCCAGTGGAAGGAGTTACCACGGAACAGCCTCGGGCAGTGGAAGGCAGTTATGTCGCCCTCCCCTCTTCCCCTGGTGCCGTGCGCTAAGAGGCTTCTCTGGATCTCCGTATAATTGATGTGTGGGCTGTGTTGCTCAAGCTCGAGCCCAGACTGCACCATTGTAGCTGCTTAAAGGAGGGGGGAATGTAATCCGATCCACTAGTCGTGCGGCTACAAACCAACGAGTGCAGCAGCGTTTAGGGAAAGGCGCTCCCTGGTTCCCCCCCCCCCTCACCATTCAATGTGGGCTGTTCGCCTGTCCCTGTAGCTGCTCTCAGCGGGCTTGTGTGTGTGTGTGAGAGTGTGTGTCGACCGGAGTTTGAGCCACAAGCCTCCTGCTCCCGTTCCTCTCCCTGACGTGCCCGAGCATGTCCGCATCACATCGTGTGACATTCCTACCTGCACAGGACACCAGCGAGACACTGAGCTGCAGCGTCCAGTCATCCACGATCCACTGATCAGGGCACATCCTGCCCGTACACCTGCCGGCAATATGGGCTTCTACGGCACTTTAAAAATGATCTTTTACAAAGTAAGTACCGACATTGATTTCTAGGTGTTTTGTGCTGCCTGTGAGTGCTACTGTCTCTGCTGATGGGCAAAGTGTGGATTGGAGCTGCTGATGGGCATCATAAAGTCATCACTTGGCTGCTGCTGTCTGGATGTCGCACAGTGATTCCCAGCTATTTTCCAGGCATTTGCACACATGGTGGAAGGATTGTTGTCGCACATGTGCTCGCATCTATATGTACCAACCTGCGGCAAGTCGCTAGTCCGCATCGCGTCTCTATGTTCTGTGCGGACATACAGTGTCGCCAACTTCCAGCATGCGAGGCTTTCTCTGGCACATCTGCGAGCACAAGTCTGCTGTGATTCTTGGCAAGGTTAAACTAAACGCATCGCCTGCATTCACAACAGTGTTGTTCAGCCTCTCCTCATCCTGCAGCTCCCCAGCTGGGATTCCCTTACAACTCCCTGCACCCCCAACACCGTGTAGGAGTGCTGCAACTTGTAGTTTAACCAGAGCTGCAGTGCTACAGCCATTGAGACGTGCTTCTTCTGTAGCTTACTGATCAGCATCATATTCATTACTGACATTGCTGCAAGTAGCCAAAACATCCAACCCTTTTCTTTAAACCCCTTTCATCCTGAACTCGGGGATCCCCCCTATTTGCCTGTTCCCTCTGATTCATGGAAACATTTAGTGAATTCCAAATGAGACCCTTTGCTCATATTTTATAAATGTCCAGTTCCCTCTGCAGTATTATGTTTGTCACCTGATCTTTTATAAACTTTTCATTGTCCAGGGCTTGGAATCTTCCGTATGGCATTTAAAGGCTCACTGTGACCGTTGGTTTAATTTCTTTTTTTTACAAAAAAACAGAGAATGATTAATAATAGAGGTCTAGATCTTTGCAGCGTTGCGTAACTGTATTTTGTCCAGTTAATGCCTAGAACCATACTTTTAGGCATTTGAGCTATATGTGGTCTATGGAAAGTCTGTTTTTAATGTAGCCATAGGTATGTAATATAAACAGAAGGGGTACTACAGTACTCATCATTAATTCAGGTGTGCCATGGGTTTGTGTGCCTACCCCTTTTATTTTATACAATCATTTTTAGGTTGAATACACATGGTCATGAAGGTGCCACAAATAGCCAATTGTTAGCAATATATTAACAGGTTTCCATAAAGACCAATTCTACTTCTCCTTCCAAAAGGAAGTACTGTCAGCAAATGGTTACAGTTAGAATAAGGGCTCTGCTTATAGCTACATTTTAAGATTACATAGCTGATGCAATTTCATGATTGTAAAACAAGGGTTTTTTTTATTTTCCTTGGCAAAGGAATTGGCAAACTGTGGCTAAGCATGGATCCTAATGGCAGTTTACTGTTCATTCACCAAGGGTCACATTATTCTAAATGGAAGGCAGATCATAGTATTTTTGGAAGCCTCATTCTCTCTGCCAATCCTAAATAGCCTGCAGTCAATAAAAAAATAAATAAAAGTGAAGTCGTTTGTGTGATTGTATTCTACTCTGAACATTAATCACCGTTATAGAACTGGCAAGCAAGTCTATATTTTTGGCCATTGCTTTAAAGCTATTAAAACATGTCAAGCATAAATTCAACAGGTACTTTAACAGCAATGCTATGATTTAAGTTTATTGTTTTCCTTCTAAATTTAATGCCATGGCAAAGGGTCCCTCAACCTGGCCCCGTCTCAATTTACTTTATTCCAAGGGATAGAGAAAAATCAGTATTTGAAATGCTTTAGTTGATGGTTTACACTAATAATTAAATATTCCTCCATAAATCTTTTTCGTTAAGACACATTAACTCAATAGCGGCTTTATCTTGGAATAATATTTCTTCAGACACACTGTTTTATGCATTGTCTCTCTTTATTTCCAGATGAAGAGAAAGTTGGATCATGGATCCGAGGTCCGCTCTTTCTCTTTGGGAAAGAAACCGTGCAAAGGCTCAGAGTACACAAGGTAATTCCATTCAATAATAGCCCTTTTGCTCATGACTGAAATGTACATCCCCTCTCACCAGCTGCTGAGCCTCTTCTCCAATTTGAACACAGCTTTGCTTTCATTACTACTTCGGGGGGTAGATTTTCATCCCAAAGAAGAGCACATTAATTGGGGGGTTGTGGAAAATCCACATTTCTGATGATATGTTTTAGGCTGTTATTGTGAAGGAAATATAGAATGACACAGGAGTACCTATTTTTTTTCTTATTACCCATGTAAATCTGCCATGAGAACTGAAGCAAATGTTCATCGTGCCTGGGATTCAAACAGGAGTTGTGGTCTGTTTGTTTTTCCCTTTTGGTTGTTCAGCCGTTGACCTCTATTTTGTTGAAGCAGTAGGGAGGCATTACACAGACAACTAGGGATGCACCGAATCCAGGATTCGGTTCGGGATTCGGCCAGGATTCGGCCTTTTTCAGCAGGATTCAGATTCGGCCGAATCCTTCTGCCCGGCCGAACCGAATCCAAATCCTAATTTGCATATGCAAATTAGGGGTGGGGAGGGAAATTGCGTGACTTTTTGTCAGAAAACAAGGAAGTAAAGTTTTCCCCTTCTCACCCCTAATTTGCATATGCAAATTAGGGTTCGGATTCAGTTCGGTATTCGGCCGAATCTTTCACGAAGGATTCGGGGGTTCGGCCGAATCCAAAAAAGTGGATTCGGTGCATCCCTACAGACAACACATCATTTTCTTCCTGCTGTATTATGCCAAACCATGTAGGATATGGGCATGGATTTTATAGTGGAATTACTTGAACTAACTATAGGAGGAAAATGTTCAGTCTATACATTTGAGCCTGTTAGCCTTTAAAACACAGACCTCTCTGAATTTCTATACACAAAGGTTTTTTGCTGACACATTTATGTTTAAGCTTAGGAATGATAAGCCTGAAGGCCACTGAAATACTTTAATATCCCTGGAGTAATGTTGTAGTGTGAATCACACTTCTCTCCTGAAGGCCTGTAGAGCAGGTTATTTACCATATAAGGGAGCATACCTACATTCTGATATCTGCTTATTCTTACTGTACACAATTTCACAAACTGAATGTATTTAGGGGATACACATGGTGTATTTGAAGGGGGTTGCTGGGATACAATTTGCTGCCTCTCCTCTTTGCTGTCAGGTCTACTTCAGACAATGGCACTGCTAAGTCACACTTGTTCACACTCAAATCCGTATGACCTCACACTTATCTGCCTTGTCACATAGGAACATAGGAATGCCAGGAGATCTGCCAGCTAGTCTTATTAGCGTTTCATTTATTTGCAGTGTATCTTGTTGCATTCCCTGCTGTAGTCATGTGTAATTTAATTTTGTCTCTGAATTTTGGCGCTCCCTCACTTTTCACTGTGCGCCTTGTCTGATATTATAGTGCATTCCTGTTTGATGGTTGTTTGTGGAGTTATGAAGATCTTTCCAGTCGGTGGCCTCAAGAGAAATCTATTTATCTTTATTCATTGAAGCCCTTGCTTCGAAATTAAATCACTCTCTCTTTATGGCCATTTTTTTGGGTGAACCCTAGAGTATTTCTGTGTTGAGATTGAGACACATAAAGATATCATTGTAATTAAAGTTTCTTGCATAAAGATAATCCCAGAAGGGATTCCTTGTCCTTTATCAACTGGAAGCAGTAATCAGTGGGAAATTAAAGACCACGATGGGCTCATGTTGCTTCAAGAGTTTATTTTTTTCACAGTATAATGGGAATCAATGAGGCCCTTCGTTTCAGTCATGCCTCCTTCATTATCCAACATATTATAGCCTGAAATGAAGTAGGTTTCAGGATAAGACGTCTATGTAGCGTGCACTTTTAGATCACAAAAATAGAGTTGGCATGCAGTTTAATTTAGTATTTACGTTTTTTTGTTTTTTTTTTAGTTTTGGTTGAAAAATAAAAAACCTGTTCTACAGTTAGCATCCGTAGCACTAAAGGACAAAGTATTAAATTAGTAAGGGGTAGAGTACGTGCCCTCTGGGAGTGTTAGCTGTAAATGAAAGTGCCTGAGAAATCGATTACATCCTTGAATAGCATGACTTGGGCAGCCAGTGCTCTAAGGCTGACAGTTTAGGCTTCTGCTAAACTCATCTATTGAATGAATTAATAACCAATATCAAGCTTACATTTTTTACATATGTTCAGTTTGGGTGCAGCTGCCTCTTGATATTTTGGGCCTACAACAAAAAAACGTTCAGTTCTAAATTATGTACATAGTGCTGTTAAACAACAAAATAAACAACAAAGTACAGGTATGGGACTTGTTATCCAGAATGCTCAGGATCTGGGGTTTTCCAGATAACCGATCTTTCAGTAATTTGGATCTTCAAACCTTAAGTCTTCTAGAAAATCATTTAAACATTAAATAAACCCAATAGGCTGGTTATGCTTCCAATATGGATTATTTATATCTTAGTTTGGATCAAGGTACTGTTTTATTATTACAGAGAAAATAATATTTTATAATATTAAATATTAATAATTGGATTATTTGGATAAAATGGAGTCTATGGGAAACGGCCTTTCCATAATTCAGAGCTTTCTGGATAACGAATCCCATACCTGTATATTTTTTTGACGTATTTGGGAATCCTGATAAGTTGTTGCACTTTGTGAGAAATGTTAGACAGCACAGTTAGTGGTTCATCATATTCCTACAAACACACGTGATCTCATGCATAGAGAAGCATGCATAAGCTGTAATACATTCAATTTGAAAAATAACTGCATGTTTCTGTCAACATTGATTTTGTGTGTGAAGGATTTAATGCTACAGTGGTACAACCTTCTCTTGGCAAAACAAACGGTTCTAGGGTAAACCATGTAAAGCAAAATGTAAAGCAAATTAAAATAGTTAGTAGAGGAGGGGTGGAAGCTTAATTTGTTATCTATATAAAATAACCATTTGTTATGTGCCAAATAAAATTTTAGGAAGCATGATTTTCTGGCTAATTTGATTTGCTGTAAACAGATTTGTTGAGGAGATGGTTTCAATTTGCTATTGCAGGTTTTTCCATGCAGTGCCACTTCTCACCTAATTCTTGCATGTTTTGCAGACCACCATTGCACCACTGGTTGTGATTTCTGTTGCATCTCAAACACTGCCAGGAATGGTGCATTCTACCAAATACTTTCATTTTATTTTAAGAAATCCAAGGGAATTTCCTTATAAGGCCTTTTTGTGTTTACTCCACTGTCAAAACAATTGAAATATTACACCGTTATGTTTTTTGTTTATTGCCTCCTCTCTGTTTGCCCTTTGTTCTCCACAGGCCCAGATTTCTAATGCGGCTGGGCGGCATGTCGCCCTAGGCCTGGGCCTTTTTGGCCTTCCCACAAATCCTGGCCTGGTTCTGCAAATATTTCTTACCGGTAGTTTTCTTTTTGCATACAATTCCCAGGGAATCTGCAATTATATTGTGATCAGTGGGACTGATTAAAAGCGTTGATGCTGTATTTTGGACAAATTCTGCATGGCCTATCACAATACTTGATTCTGACATAAGTTCTTTGTTTGCAGTACGACGGGGCTTGTGCCATGTTCAGCAACACCCACTACATTTGGGGACCTAAGAGCGGCAAATGGACAAGGTCAGCAAAGACGTCGCATCACATCGGTGCAGCCACCAACAGGCCTCCAGGAGTGGCTAAAGATGTTCCAGGTACAAACATTTCTAGTCATTTAAGAGATTTTTTGGAGTTTCTGTTTTTTGGAGGCACCTCAGAACTACACTGAAGCCAGCTTGTCTTTCCTAAAAATATGTATATACATGTATTCATGTAGCATTACTTCTAAATACAGCACTCTATGTTTTTGCAAAACAATAATAATGCAGCCAAACATTGCAATAGTACAAACATTGCAATAACTATACATTGTAAACATGGCCCTAAGGGCCTTGTGATAAGACAGGAAGGCCCCTGCTAGTCTGTGTCCATAATAAACATGACCTTAACAAGATTTGTTTTCCATCATGCTAAACAATAGCATTTATGTGATCTCCTCTTTATTCTGTTCACATCTTCTTGACATGTTTATTATGTCATTTATGAGATACAGTTATACCCTGCCCATATTCACACTTATGAATGCTGTTCTACTAGCCATGCCATCACCAGTTCTCACAAGACACGCCAGTAAGGCCTGATTTGCATACCCATTGTTTATTCTGTGACCCACTTAGACAAAACTAAATCCGCTTAGCCTACATAGAACCCCTACACAGGCCCCTTTCCTGAACTGTTGTACAGTGAAGTTGATGGCTGCCATGTTCATGTGCTGCTCTAAAAGCACTGATAACCTTCCAGGGTTAGTATGGTGACAACCATATCACCTTTTATCCCACTTGTCCCTTTTCAGCACTCTGCTAAAGAGCAGAAGATAAGTAATCAAACATGGCAGCCACCAACTCCAGAGTACAACTACACCCTAGGAAGACTAGTATGGAGAAGCAGGGAAATTTTGGGGAGCAAGGTTCTTGCAATTTAGGAATGGACATTTCCAGAGGTCTGTGTTGGCTAATTTGGGTTTCATTTTCTTTAAATCACAGTTCGGCTAAATGACTATTATAGTTGCTAATTTGCGCAAGTGCAGTTACCCATAGCCACCCATCAAGAATTGGTTATGTACATGTCAGAAAATGAAAACAAATATCTTATTGGTTGCATTTTGGCACCTCTTTTAGTTAACCATACTGTGTTTTAACCCAGCTTTTCACATATGATATAGAGGCAGGTTGAGTTCTTTGTTTTTTTGTTTTGTTTTTTGAGAGAAGTTGTTTGTTTGTACCGAAACCTAAGTGTTAAATTGTGTTTAATATTCTCATATGGTAAATCTGTGCAGTTTCCAGCTTTGTGATTTTACCGCTTAATGGAAATGGCAAAGATACCTTATACAGTTTTGTTGCAGAATATCAAGTAGCAAAAATACAAGCAGCTTTTCCACAAGGCTTTCTTTATAATAGCATTAACGATTTAATTTATAATAAATTCATATTTTATTTTACATTGTATTTGCTGCCAGGCCCTGCCTGGCAGTTTGAAGACTCTGGGGCCGCTGCAAAATGCCATAGCCAATCATTGTTCATTGGGCCTGGGGGAGCTGTATGCACCTCTGTCTACTGGAAATGTCAGGCCCAATTTTCAATCTCAGTCCAGACCTGTTAGAAGAATGCATTGTTTGTAGGAACACACATTCAGCAGATTATTTAATGCTTCATTTTAGCATTGGGATGTAGCTATAGCGCTGAAAAGGGTGGGAAGAAAATACATGGTGTAGTTCATAGCTGGCGGCCAATGGGCCAGGTGTGGCCTTCTAAACATGTTTTATGGTCCCTGCCTACCCTAGGGCTTTTGTATTTACAATGTAAATGTTAGCTGGCCTGCAAATGTAATCTGTTGGATAGGGAACAATCTGGGCAGCACTGGATTATTGCTTCCATATCACAGACGCATAAATGATTTATTTTGCAGGGAGCAAGCTGGGCAGCACAGGATTAGTGCGTCCCTATCACAGATGTATGAATGATTTCTTTGTGCTCCCATCTGTGTTTTGACTTCATATACTCCATGCCAGGGTAAAGAAGCAGTTTTTATAGTTTGCAGCCAAAGCCTGTACATTTATTCTGAATTGATTTCTATGAGAGTATCTATTATTCCATCCTGTACCAGTCCCTGGCAGTGCACAGCCATTGCCTTCTTTGTTTATGGTGTAAACACCGAGATCAAGTAAACTGCACTGACCCTTTTCCCACTTACATTAGCTGATTGCCTGAGCTGTTCTGCATAAGTGGGCATTGTACTAAAGACCGAGCCCCTGTATCCGTGTAATACTGATGGTGAAAAGGACACAGATGAGAGCCGAACATATTTCCACCTTTCACAAAAATGGCACAACTGCTAATGTGGCACCAGTCTGCTGTGTGGTAATTTTTCTGCAGGTGGCTTTAAGGAAAATTTTACCCCCAAAATGAATATTTAAGCAACAGTTGGTTTATATCCTATTAAGTGGCATATTAAAGAATCTTACCAAATTGCTATATATATTTAAGTAAATATTACCTTTTTACATCTCTTACCTTGTACCACCATTTTGTGATGTTCTGTGTGCTGCCTCAAGAGATCACCTGACCAGAAATACTAAACTGTAACGGGAAGAAGTGTGGTAGCAAAAGATAGAACTCTGTGGGGCTCGTATATAAAAACTGGGCAAATTTGCACCTGGGCAGTAACCTATGGCAACCAATCAAATGTATGCTTTCATTGCTCAGCTGCCTGTACAAAGCCATTCACTGATTGGTCGCTATGGGTTACTGCCCTGGGGCAAATTAGCCCAATGTTTATAAAGCAGCCCCTGTCTGTTAATTGGCTCATGTGACCTAACATATATGGTTTGTTTGGTTTATTTGTGTTCACCGTGCATCCTATTATCCCAATGGGCGGCCCTGGCAATTTTCTGTTTAGGCTAACGGCTAACCCAATGGCACACAGTATTAAAAAAGTATATTTTTATGAAAATGGTTTATTTACATGAAACAGGGTTTTATGCAATATCTTTTTATATAGACCTAGATTGTTGGGTGGGGGGGTATAGTTTTCCTTTAGTGCAAAAGCCCACTGTTAAGCTTGGTAAATAAAGAATGCCTCATCTGTTGAGAACCTCTTATTTCTTGCTGTAGATATTGTCAAGCCAGCCTGCCTTCTGTGATGGTGAGGTTAAAATGGGTACATTGTTCTCATCTGGTTTTATGTTGTGTGTTTCTGCCTCAATCGTTTCTGTGTCCGCAATTAAAGCCTGCAAGCAGCCTTGCAGTACTCCTTTTTGTAACCTGAATGGAAGGGAACAATTCTGTGGTTATAAGTGAAAGTAGTGGATGTAGACGGACAGAGAAATCAAGCAACGTTAGGGGGGAAATATTTGTAACGGTTGTTTTTCACTTTGAAGTAATATTAGATGCTTAGTGTGTCCCATGCCAAACTCAAGGGGTTTATTTTGTAATAAAAGGAACTAGTGTTGACACACTGTTGTGTAGAAATGCAACAATATACAAGACTGAATTATTTTCCTCCATTTATCTACATTCATTTGATATCTGCTGTTCTGGGTTCTGCAAGCTCTTACACACACCCAACATTTCAACGAAGGGGCATAACCAGTGAATCCAATTATTTCACTTTTATTACTGATTGTACTAATAGTAATCTGAAATTGGCTCTCGGAAAGACAATGTCCTGGAGAGTGTTTGCCAAACAGCAAATGGGTGTGCACATGTTCTCTTCATTGATAGGCTCGCAAATTTTATAAGCTTTGTAGGCCTTCTACTCATATTTTTAAGTGGCTTTATCCTGCCTTTTTTCCCAGTAATACATAAAGGGATTGTTTTTGCTCTCCTGCAGCTATATTGGGTTAAAGGGCATGTAGTGACATCATTTTATTCTCAAAATGCATATATTCTGATTGTGGATGCTCCACATCATCCAGGGCAAATAATGAGCATGTTTGATTCTAAGTTAACTGTTTTTGTTTGTATTGTTATTATTGTTTATGGAAAATATAGAAAATGAATCCCCAGCACTTATCTTACTTAGGTGTAGTGGTGCATATGGAAATGGAAATATCACCACCTTATCCAAAAGGATTCTAGATTTCACCAAATATCCTTTTTTTCTTATATTTATTCATGTACTATATATGTTGGGGGGAAAAATGAACCTTCAAGATTTTTATATAAAACAATATTTTATTGAAAATGTACATGCATGTAACTCTTAATAACATGATTGACATTGCAAAAGTGAAATCATTTGTTTATTCATGCTGGACTTCTAATAAAAGTGGATGCTTCTAACAAATTAATCTAACCATCTAATAAAAAAAACAAAATTTTAAAAAAAATGCATATATTCTTAAGCGCTTTAGCTGATTTGGATCACCAAACTTGGAGGTTATTTATCAAAGGTCGAATTTTAGAGCTTTGTGAGAGCTTTGTTTTTTTTTTAGACCTTGAATTAACTCAGCTAAAATGGTTTCTAATTTAAGATAAAACTTGAATCAGTGTAGTCAGGGTGAAAAACTTGCATTGAAAAAACTTGAATCAATTGAGTTATTGTGCGAATCCCACCAGAAAAAAAAAACTATTTTTGGATTCAAGCTATTTCCAGCTTTTGGAGTATAATATAGCTTGAAAAATTATTTATTTATTTATTTATTATTTTTTTTTAAATGCTTTTCTTCAACCCGCAAAATCAATTTTTGAGTGAAAAATACCCTCGAAAAGTGGGAATTGTGCTACCCATGGTGAGTAGTTTACCAGAACTTCACCAGAGTCTAATTTAGGGATCCAGTCGAATCTGAGTGCCTGGTCAAACAGAAGCTGAACCCTGTATGAAGCTGTAACCACATGACAATGGAAGATGCCATTTTCACATGCCTTTTTGCCCCCATGAATTTCATTAATTTACATATGAAAATTAGTGTTCATATTTGGTTCGGTTTGGTTTTGCATCAACTTGGATTTGATGCATCCCTAGGCAAAAAGATGAAAAGTAATAACTTTTGCCACATGGCAGAACCCACATAGTAACCTCTAATACAAATATATTTTGTTATAGGTTACTAAAGGGTTATAGAGGGTCAGTCATTTTAGACTTGGGTTAGTCCTGTACAATTGTCATCTTAGTACATTTGTGAGCTACACTGTAAACTGTAGTAATATTAAAGAATTGACCATTTTCACTAGAATGATTGCATAACATGGCTCTTTGTGAATGAATTATGTTGTTCATTATGTTGTGAATCTCTACCTGAACAATGTACATGGTTTGTGAATAATGTGGCGTTTAATTTGATTTACTTTAATTTTTAAGTTTTGGGCAGTTGTCTGTTTGCAAATTTCCTGGTGTACCTGGAAAGGAATTTTTGGGCGTTTGATCCCCATGGCTATGAAGGAAGGGCACAGTGGCTGCAGATATTTTCCAGGTGATAATAGCCATTTAATAAGATTAGTTCCAAGAAGAGGGCATCCCAGAAATGAGAGAAATGTATGATGATTGTACCCTGTGAGGGAAAATAAAGTGCCCTGGATATAGGATGGATAGAACTCCCCAAACATAAAACTGCTTTTTATAATCTGCAGAAGATATACGTCTACATAGGAATGTAATGCCTTCTCGTCCAAGGTGATTTTATTAAAGCCATGTACTTAATTGGTGATCTAACAAGCCTGTGATCTATCGGCTAGTTTACAAATCAGGTGTGCTCTGGAAGCCACAATGATGATTGCCGTGCTGCTTCAAGGCTTATACTAGTCCTGTGCCCAGGCATGTCTATCTTTCAGCCCCCCAGGAGCTGGACTATGATTCCCAGCAATTCCACTCCCCCAATGCCTTCATCAGAAGAGAATGCTGCAGGCACTAGTAATCTAGTCTCTAGCCACCGTATACATCACGCTTGAGCTCTGCATGTGTTTTGGGCCAACAGATAAGTAGCTGACCTTACCAGGCTTGTGTTACGCACTCATGTTCAAATCAAATAAGTTCTCTTTTTTCCCACTGTCATAATTCATTTTGTGCTGGGGAAAAATAAGTTAAGAGGCTTTCAAGTTTGGAACACTGAATGGGAATTTATAATTGAGATGAATGGCTCATTTTGCCATGCCCCAACATGTAATCTAAAGGGAGGGATGTGCAGGTAATTATTCAAAGCATCTGGGCTACTTGCCAGCTGTTCCTCTGCTGTATCCCAAGAGAGCCCGAAGGGTTTTAGTGCATACCACCTTTCAGCAAAGAACTACTGTTTTTATTTGCATGATCTGACCTTCACGGTTACATTGAGTAAGAAGCTATTCACTCTGCTATCCACTCCCTCTCTTTCTATCTATAATTGCTGGTTCCCATTCATTCAGGCTGTTTGGTGGAGCACCAATATGCAAATTCAGATTACAGAGGATAATAAAGCACTGCGTTTTGGGCACGTATAACGCAAACGGCACGATGGAGAGTATTTTCCCATGCCGCTAGAAACAGATTTGCTGTCTAGTGCTTACAAAAGTAAGAATATATTATCCCCATGGCTGTAAATGCTAACTGGACAAGCAAGGTGCCTATTTTCTGGCTGAGCTGCGAAAACACCATTTATTTTTTATTTTGCATCTAGTGAATACAGAAGGGTTGCCTTGAAGTGAAATAATGCCCACTGAATGCAAAGCCCACTGATGTGTCTATCTGGAAGACTTTCAAACTCTTAATTGTATGTATTATAGAGCAGGGCTGTCCATCTGGAGGCCTGTGGCTAGGATGTGGCCCTCCCAGGGATCTTTACAGCTCAGGGACTCTTTGTATAACATCATCATATTAAGATAATCAGGCTTTTGAACATGCTGTACATGTATAAAGTTGCACAGCATTGTTGAAAGGAAACAATTTAACATACTACTAAGCAGAGCAGGGTCCAACTGAAGACCATTTGACTTTAAGTATAAGGGGTTATGTATCAAAGGTTGAGTTTGTGAGGTTTTTTCTACCTCAAATAAGTTCACTCACAACTCAAATGTTTGCTTATTTATGTAAAAAAAACTCAATTGAATGCAATCCAGGGGAAAAACTAGAATACTCGAATTGATTGCGTAATTCGCAAAAACAAAAACCTCAAATACCTCCAATTAATAGAGTTTTAGGGTGAAAACCACTGAAAAAAAGGCTAAAAACATCTTCAAATGGTGCCTGCCATTGACTTCTACATGACTTCCACAGGCTTTAGCTGGATTATTTTCAGATTCGGGCTTTATGTGGCTTCGGGGCATAATGTTTTTTTTTTCTCCCGAAAAACACATTTTTACTGAAACTACCCTTGAAAACCTCCAATTTTTCAGGAAAACACAACTCGACCTTTAATAAACAATCCACATGTTTCTTCTGTATTCCAAAGACCTAACACTGACCGTTTATGGATTATGAAAAATGTGCATGCTTTTGAATTCTTTTTATGCTCCGTAAAATAACAATTGTCTCATGTCTGGTGAAACATAGTAACCATGCTGCCGTTTTATGTTAGATTGGCCTCTTGAGACTATTATTCCATTAGTGTCAATTGATGAGGTTAAATTCCTACTCATTGGAGCAACATCTCCCATTCATATTAATACATGCAAATAGCAGATCAATAGGGCTTTGCGCACAGACTAACCTACACACATGTTTATGGAACATATATGGAATAATAACATAAACTCGTTTTTTTCTAAAAAAAAAAAAAAAAAGGCTAATTTTACAATAAACTCTTTATTTCATAGTTAACACTTCACTAATTCAAGTACTTAAGAACTTGTTTAACTTCTTTGAAAATGCATTTAAACATATTTGCCAACTACACACAAAGTTGTCCAATTTTAGTACTGGTACAATACACTGACTTGATGAGGCCAAGGAAACTGTATTAATATTTTAATTTAACGTTGCAAACAAAAGAGAGGAATTTTGTTTGTTAATGATTGTTTCCTATTCAAGATACAACTCGTTATTTCAAGGAGTTGTTTGTTACAGTTGCTCATTATAAATGCAGTCTTGTTACTGTGTAATCTGACATTACTCCACATTTTATGGTTACTTTCTTTGTTTTTATGTTAATTATTTGTGTTCATGGTAGAATTTGCAATCTTGGCTTGTTTTATACGTTAGTATGATGTTAAAGTAAAACAGCGACACCAAAAATTCAAGGCATTTATAGTGAAATATAATGCACGGGTAAATGTTGTATTTGTTACAGGACCTGTAATATAGCTTATATAAACAAGCTACTATTTACCCACGGAAGCTGCCATTTAAGTGCAAATAGGGCTGTTGGTGTAACATTTATTAAGAATTGTAATTAACACTTCTCAGACCCATGCTTCTATAAAGTAATAGCAGCCCCTGATATTCCCATGTTGGGGGGGGGGGTGAATTGAGTTAAATGAGGGCCTGGAGTGAAAATTTCAAAAATGCTAAATCAGCTGCACCTGGGTACATAAATCAATCTCTTGGGGTATAGTATAACTTTATTTATTCACTTAAAACAGATAAGGAGACAGATGTAGTAGTAGCTTTAGATGCCTTAGGTTATATTAAAATAACTTTATTAAACAAGCACATATCGTGTTGCCTGTTCTATCTGCATTTACCTGCATTTTTTTTTGTTTTAATGAAAGTGTAAAAAATGTAATATATATATATATATATATATATATATATATATATATATATATATATATATATATATATATATAATACACAAAAGCCATGAATATCCTGTAAATTATATCCTTATAAACGGTGAGTTCTGATGTCATCAGTTATAAACGGTGAGTTCTGATGTAATTTCTGTCACATGACACACTGAAATTTGTGTATTATAATAAATAAAGTACCCCCAGTTGTAAAATATGAGGATATTAGAAGTTACCTCGGAGTTCCATGACCTGTATAAAAACACTCGGCCTTCGGCCTCGTGTTTTTATATGGTCATGAAACTCCTCTGTAACTTATAATATCTTTATATTTTACAAGAGGGGGTACTTTATTCACTATATATTGCTCCACAACCTTCTTGGGCTGTCCATTTGTCCTTTGTATACTCAGGCTGCACGCACAGCTGTGACTGACATTAAGGACAGAGCAGGGCTAGATTTAAAGGGGCAGAGAAGGCCATTTGCCCAAGACCCTCCCTCTCACAAGGTGGTCCTACGAACGAGAATATTCCTGTTAAAAAGTTCAAACTGTGTGTTGTTACACTTCCTAATAAAAACATTTTCAGGCATTTTCAGCTCAAAGCCCTTCAGCTGCTGGTGGACTTCCAACATCCTGAGTAGCAGGTTGGATAGTCTTGATTTAGGTAGAATTTAATTTGGGGTCCTCAGACTTGCTCAGGGCGTTATTCATTTGCTCTGTTTCTGGGGCTAGCTTTCAGCTCATTTCATTTGCTGTTCTGGTAGGTAAATCCAGTAACCCTCAGCCTTTCCCTCAAACACTCTTGCCCACTTGTCATGTTTATATTCTTTTCTGTTTGCACTACAAATGACAGTCGTTTGATAAACCGTTTTCTATGTAAAAAGCACTGGTGGCTTGCATGCTATATTTTGTTTTTTAATGGTTTTGTAAATACAGCTTTTATTTGCTGAGCTTTGTAATGTTCATCCTCTAAAGGTGGCCATTGTTTGCAGTATGCTGGAGATCAGTATCTGGATGTTATTTGTTTTGGATTTCCTTATCCAGGTATTCCAGTGGTGAAAGTAGATGTTACTGGGCCCCACAGCAAATTAATTTATGCCCCCAACATATGCAGAGGTTGTCCTGTTTTACCAATCCATGTTGAAATTGGTCATTAATTAGGGCCTCGTATGGCCCCCTATACCTCCTGGGTCCCCCTGCAGCTGCTGGGTCTCCTTCCACTGTAGTTACGCCTCTGGGGTATTCATTACTCTAGCTTGAGCAAAAGATTCAATTGTTGTAATGGGTATTTTAAAGGGAAAGTATATCTTTTTCACGTAGGGGTTTTTTCCCCACATGTTTTTACTTAAAGGGGTATTGACACATGAACTATTAATTTTCTGTGTTGACTCCATGCCAGATAAACCTTCCTGTAGGTCCAATCCATGTGTTTGGTGGTTTAAAGCTGGCCATAGATGTTGAGATTTTTAAAAGATCAGATCGTCATCATGAGAGCACGATTTTCTCAGAACGATCGTACGAATTGACCATCAACAAAAAGACTAATTTGCCAAGAAAACAAAGGGGAGCTGCCTGCTTGGTCGAGATCGCTCGAATCCCACTAACCGCACGATAATTTCGAAGGATTGGTCGGACTTCGCTAAAATCGGTCGTTCGGCAAGAAGAATCGTCGTGTCTATGGGGAGCTTAACTCTGTATACCTGACTAATCTGTGACAGTGCCATCTGAGATATTTCTTGCTGTTCAAGATCTTATTTTGATTCCAAATCCAATAGTTTCCCTTCCATTTCTCTAACGCATTTCCTGCTTTAATGATCTATATTTACAGATCTGCTTAGTGAAGCCTATGACTGCTGAGTATAAGCTCAACACCATGAGAAAAAGAGATTTTCATTATAGTATTTTCTTTTGCTACATGATCATCCTTTAGGAATTGTTACTTGTCCTGCACTGCATCCTCCTATCCTCCTTTAGTATATGCTACATTTTTCATATTATTCACATGAAGCAGCATTCTTGTTACTGCGCATATGAATCATACATTTATTTGAAACAGAAAGTTACTTTGTCATTTCATCGTATAACATACTTTTTATTATTTTAAAGCCTGAGTTAAAAGAAATACTATGATTTGATACATTATGTATTTATATAGGATATTCGCTGCAAAAGATGGGGGATTAGACCGTTTCTATTCCATCCTCAGTGACTCTGCAGTACCAAATTGATTTAATAAATGTCAGTATAGTTTGCGAAGACATTTTAAAGGAACAGTTCAGTGTAAAAATAAAAACTGGGTAAATAGCCTGTGCAAAAAAAAAAAAAAAAATCTAATATAGTTAGCCAAAAATGTAGTGTATAAAGGCTGGAGTGACTGGATGTCTAACATAACAGATCAGAACTCTACTTCCTGCTTTTCAGCTCTCTAACTCTTGAGTTAGTCAGCAACTTGAAGGGGGGCCACGTAGAACATAACTGTTCAGTGAGTTTGCAATTGATCCTCAGCATTCAGCTCAAATTCAAAAGCAACAGATTTGACCCATGTGCCCCCCCCCTCAAGTCACTGATTGGTTACTGCCTGGTAACCAATCAGTGGAAACCAAGAGAGCTGCAAAGCAGGAAGTAATGTTCTGGCTATTATGTTAGACGTCCAGTCACTCCAGCCTTAGTACATATGCAGTTTACATCTGAGGCTGCCACTAACTTTAGCTGCAGATCTCCATATAGAAGTCTGCTTTTATTTCACACATCCTTAGAATAGCATGAGCAGCTAGCAATGGATTGTGGGCACTATTCCCCTAACTGCCATTATGTTGCTGAGCAAGTAGATTCAGCACTTAAAAGTAGCTTCTTACTAAAGATGGAATTATTATTGAATGATGGATGTGTTTGAAGTAGAGCAGCAAGAATTCTGCGCCACTCAAAAAGTGCCAGTTTTACTACCACAGGACAAATTCAGGCTAAATTACTAACATGCATACAAGAGCATAGATATAAAGTAACTCATAGCAGCTAGACATAGTCTCATATTATAACTGCACCACACTGTACGTACAAAGCTTGGTTGGTTTGAGATTTACAGGCAAATCTGTCCCATGTTGCTTCGACTAAAATTACCAACAAGGTTTTGGTTTTTTTTGTTGCGGAGACTGCCAGCTTTTTAACACTACTTTCTCAGCACACAATACATTTTAGTCTATGGGTGTTTTTTTGCAGCCAATCCTAGTGAAAAAATTTCGCACATCACTCTTTTACTGCTCAAAAAAGTTTCTATTTATCTAATTTATGAGCATATTACTGTTTTCTACTGTAATTTTTCTCTTGTGGTATTTTACAATCACCACTAAAAATAGGTTCTGTTTTGCTTTAGAAAACTATACAATGTTTATAGACCATGTACATAAAACGGATCAGGGGTGTAACTACAGAGGAAGCAGGGGGGGGCAGGAGTAATAGGGGCCCCATGAGGCCCTAATTCATATACAATCCAATAAATATTGGTAAAACTGATCAACCTCTACACATTTTGGGGCCTAAAAAATAATTTGCTGTTGGGTCCATTAATATCTAGCTACGTCACTGTAATGGGGAATGGATTTCTTTCACAGATCAAATTAAAGAGATACTGACACCAAAAATGAAACTCTTTTTACATCTATCATAATATTGCCTTTGAAAGCTACTTATAAATTTGTCATAAAGTATTTGCACAATGCTTTTACATTACCTGTCTGATGCCCCATGTTTCTGTTTGAGGGGGCTGCCATATTTGTGCAGCAGGAGTCTGTTCGCATTAGAAACTTTAACTGTCACGTTGGCAAAACAGTCAGGTTTAGAAACTTCAACTAACAATAACTTAAAAAAACTCTCGACAAAAAACAATAAACATGACCTATAGGTAACTTTTGATGTACATTCATATTTTAGAAAGTCGTCAGTATCACTTTAAGGGCCTTTTGTTATAGGGATTCTGTCATGGAAAAACATGTTTTTTTCAAAATGCATCAGTTAATAGTGCTGCTCCAGCAGATTTCTGCATTGGAATCCATTTTTTCAAAAGAGGAGACATTTGTTTACATTTAATTTTGAAATTTGGCATTAAGCTAGACATATTGTCAGTTTCCCAGCTGCCCCAGTCATGTGACTTGTGCTCTGATAAACGTTAGTCACTCTTTACGTCTGCACTGGCAGTTGGCGTGATATCACCCTTCTCCCCCCCAGCAGCCCATCAGCAGAACAATGGGAAGGTAACCAGGTAACCCCTCCCTGGTAGATGTAAGAACAGCACTAAATAGTAAAAATCTATGTCTCACTGCATTGAGTAGGAGAAACAATAGCCAGCCTGAAAGCAGTTCCATCCTGAAGTGCTGGCTCTTTCTGAAAGCGCATGACCAGGCAAAATGACCCGAGATGGCTAGGAATTAAATTTGACATGGTAGAGTGAATCATGTGCAGTGTAAACAGTGTTATTTTGAAATAAAAACTACACCATAAAAATCATGACAGAGAATCCCTTTTAAAGGAAACCTATACCCCCCAAACAATGTAGGTTTCTATACAAATATATTGCATAAAACAGCTCGTATGTAAAACCCTATTTCATGTAAATAAACCATTAATATAATGTAACCAATAATATAATTTTCTAGTAGTATGTGCCATTGGGTAATCATAAGTAGAAAATTGGCATTTTAAAAAAATTAAGGGCCGCCCCTTGGGATCGTACTATTCACTGTGCACACAAACATACCAACAAACCATACTTGTTAGGTCACATGAGCCAATTAACAGACAGAGTTCTGTCTTTTGCTTCAACACTTCTTCCTGTTACAGTTATAGTTGTAGTATTTCTGGTCAGGTGATCTCTGAGGCAGCACAGAGACCATCATGAAATGGTGGCTCAAGGCAAGAGATGTAAAATGGCAATATTTACTTAAATATATATATATATATATATTCCAGTTTGGTAATATATATTTAATATGCTACTTAATATGATGTAAACTATCTGTTGCTAAAGTATTCATTTTGAGGGTATAGTTTTCCTTTAAAGTGTTGTACTTATGTATGTGGTACATTCATGTTCATTACCCTCAGTTCTATTGCTGAAATAAACCTAAAAAGCTAAAAAGAAAACCTGGCATTTTGGCTCATATATTTGCTCATCTTACCTTTAATACCAGGGCTGCTTTTCTTTTACTGTGCATGAAGATCTCTGCATTGCAGAAACTGCCCACGTTTCATAGCCAGCAGATTCCAGGAAGCTCTTATTATATCTCACTTTATTGGTTTGCCTTTAAAGAGAAAAAAAATATTCCTAGGCCTGTTAACCAAAAAAAAAGGTATTCACTGTATTGGCTTTGCACATGTACTGTAAATCCATCAGATGAGGAAAGCAATTGCAGGAGAACTAATTGATCCTATGTTGTTCTCCTTTATGGGATGTTTCTTCCACATATGCAGCCCTTGTAAAATGAAGAAAATGAAATGAAAGCTCAATGTGAAATTAAATGAACCCTGTTGGGTATTAATCTTTTCCAAATGTTCTTCTTGTTAAAGGAAGTTCACATTCTCTGGATTTATGTATATAACTATGGACTATGGATATTTTTGAATTTTAAAGTAATTGTTCCACCCCTGTAAACTGACATCTTTACATTCTGTGAGCCATGTGCTGCCATTAAAGATGTGCCTATAAAGGCCAATGCAAGTACAGTGACTCCAGAAGCAGCATTTTATTGCCTGTATCAATCTGACCTTAGCTTAGCTACATCATCACCTGGACATGCGCCCTAGTGAGAAGATTGGGATCATAAACTAAGGGCCACTGATACAGTATTATGAGTATATGTTTCACAGACTTAGGCAAATGTGAATGGCAAATCTACACTTCAGGCATAGGGTTCAATTTAATTTTAAAGTATAATTCTACACATTTGATATTGTGTGTAAATCTGTATTTTAGCTGAAAGCCACTTTACTATACAGCCTTAAACACAATTTAAATGAAAACTACACCCCCACAATGAATACTTAAGCAATAGACAGTTTATATTATATTCAGTGGTATATTAAAGAATCTTATCAAACTGGAATATATGTTTAAGTAATAACTGCCCTTTTACATTTCTTGCCTTGAACCATCATTTTGTGATGGGTTTTGTGCTGCCTCAGAGATCACCTGACCAGAAATACTGCAGCTCTAACTGTAACAGGAAGAAGTGTGGAAACAAAACACAGAACTCTGTCTGTTAATTGGCTCATGTGACCTAACAGATATGGTTTGTTGGTGTGTTTGTGTGCACAGTGAATCGTACGATCCCAGGGGGCGGCCCTTATATTTTAAAACGGCAATTCTCTGTTTATGATTACCCAACGGCACATAATACTAAAAAAGTATATTATTATGAAAATGGTTTATTTACATGAAGCAGGGTTTTACATATGAGCTGTTTTATGCAATATATTTTTATAGAGACCTACATTGTTTGGGGGGTATAGTTTTCCTTTAAATGAAAATATACATAATTTCCCTTACTAGATAATTGTTTGCTCAGTGTAGTTACAGATTTGGCAGTTTCTTCATATGGAAAGCCTTTCTGAAGGGCTTGCTCTTATTTTCTCTTTGCATATGACATGTCATTCTAACATCTCCTCCTATATACTTTTTTTCCTTTGCTTTCAACTCTATTGGAACCACTAAAGGCATGCGCTCAAATCAGTCTGTGTTTTCAGACACATTTGATCTTTTTAAAAGTATAGCAATTAACTGCACATTATTGTTTCTGGGTGGATCACTGCCTGATGCTGTGACATTATTCTACTTTTGATCCAAGATGAAGTATCTCTGAGAGAATAGACCTCGATTCAATCAAATGGGATGGTATTCCTTGTAGCCAGGATTTATTCCATGTATTTTCATCATCGTTGCACACCACCACATTGTCACATTGCTACTGTACAGCAATATTATGTGCTATCAGAGGGACTGGGTTCTGCAACTGGTTATTTAAATAAAATACACATATATTGCTTACTGCTTATTAAATAATATGAGCATTGATATTTGGAGGAGTAGCGGCTGCAATACTGATTCCCCTTCTGATGCATAGTGATGATGTGTTGCTGCTGTGTCGTATTTGCCAAATCATCATTCCATATTCAATAGATAAGCTTTGTTTTCAAACTAAACATTTATCATGCGTACACTTATTATTTTACTAGTGTAAGAACCATAAGCTGCACCAAATCCATAACATAGTATATAGCATAATCTCCTAAAATAATGAAAAATTAAGATTTTTTTTTTCCTGGGGAAACAAACCTCTGTACCAAATTCTCCTGGCCTTCTTTTGCACAGTTTACAGTATTTTTGATAATTCATACATTTTCCAGTACAAAACTTTGTTCACTCATTACCCTCGCATAAGTAAATGTAACTTTTTACTTATGTTTTTATTCATTTCTTTGGGACTTCTTCTTCCCAGGGACATAATAATTGAGCCCTATAGTTTATTTATATTGAAGGTATGCTACACTAGACAAGAATATGCATGTATTATAGTGTGTACTGAGGCAATAGTAGGCTAGATGAGGATACCACATAAAGCTTTCAGGTAATTTTTGGCCTGTTTGGTCCCAAGGCACTATGTTTCAGGGCTGATTTTACAGAACTGCAGAATCACACCCAAGAAAATGTACAACTGTGAGGTCCATTTTACTGCTGTTAATCTCTGTATATTCTAACAGCTGACATTCCTAATACTCAAGGGCCGCACTAAAGAATTGAACTGCCCTGCCCATGTCTCCTCCATTGTGCCATGTGTGGGTTTCTGTAGATGCTTTATCAATTCAGTTATATAGAACACACTTTCAATATGCACTTTCTAATTGCTGGTTATCTGCTTTCCCCCACAGAGCTGGAGTGGACCAGAAAAGCTGCTGGCTTTAGATGAGCTTATCGACATTTGTGAGCCAACCCAAGTAAAGCATATGATGCAGGTCATCGAGCCCCAGTTTCAGCGGGACTTTATCTCCTTATTACCCAAAGAGGTGAGGCTTATCAGATGTTATACAGCTCAGATAGTTGCTTCAACTAATCTGTCGCCTTTAACTGCTGCAATGCTAATTATGATGTTCAGCAAAGTCACTTAAATGGTGTTAATTGGTGTTAAAGAGGGATGCAGCCTGACGCGTTTCCATGGATTATTACAGTAATTTGAAGATTATTTTATACTTAGGATTTAAATGGCTTGGCAATTGGCATGTCCAGCTACAATCACCCTTGCTGCTTGATATATTTTCCCCATTCTTTTACACAGAGGCAGTGTAGTTTACCTAACCAAATTTATTGAAGCTGGAGTACATTTTTACAGAGAATTTCTGGTTTATTTAATAATCTTTTGTCATGCACAACAAATCAATCCACAGTAGATTTTAGAGTCCGTGTACAGAAGGTGGTGTCTCTTTTAGGTGCACCAGATCTGAAGGGTTACCTGCTAAAGAGTGGAAAAATATACACAGACTGTAGCTGCCACTGTTTGCATTATCTGAGCAAGGCACAGCTAATGGAAGCTTCTCAGAAGCTGTTACATGGGAGTTATGGCAGGGCAGGTAAGACACTGGGGTGTTTATACTTAGGGGAAGCTACAAAGTAAACAATGTTTCAGTCACTTACAAGTGAACTGCCAGTCAATGGCATCAACATACAAAGCAAAAATGCTGCCAATCCAATGATATCTAAAAGGGAATTATTATTATTATTGGTGTATTGCATTTTGATGTTTTCTTCCAGATTCAGGGCTAGTTATAGGGTTCCCATGGCTATCGCTTTAGCTTGTGAAAGGTAAACAAAATCATTTGAATGAATTGAAAATGTTTTCTTAACACTGAGTAAATCCTTCCTGATTAGAAAACCTTTTCCAGACTAGGTGCCCTTTTCCAAAGAAAATTAAAGTAGATTAACAATTTACCTGCAATTTAATTTATAGTTACTAGTTTGTTTTGTATAAAACATTCAGCTACTTTAGATTATTTGTGATGGTGATATACAAACAGTCTGAATTTGCCACCACATTGTGCCAAAGACACATACAAATCTGGCCCAGCCAACAAGAGATGAGTGTTGATACTCTATCACAGCTTTGCACAGATTTTAATTGAATTGTACTAAAAGTGAAGTGATTATTCCAGGGTCTAAACCTCAAATATGGGATTACATTATCTACTGACTCAGCTCCTATTTATTGCTCCATATATGTGGCCCGTTTGTCTGTATATATGGTCAACCATCTTAAAAAAAATCTCTTTGGCAAAGTCTGCTTCAGGTTTTTTTATGTAGTCCTTTCCCTGCAGGGTTGCATACTGGCCCAGGGACTTAACAATCCAGTTGGTGGCTCAACCAGTAGGTTGTCAAACAAGTAAATCTTGTATGGGTAGCTCAGCTCTCCAGTGTTTCCAGTGGAAAATCTGATAATTATACTAAGGGAAAAAAAATAATTTTGTTTAATCTCTGACACCTCAAACTAAGAATATTTTTGATTTACTAAACTAAAGATGGACTTTTAGTCAGGCCGTTTAGCAATTTGATACCTTTATCACCAGAGGGGCATTTACCTATTATTACTTGTATTTACTTGAAAGGGTTAGCCTAGTGAGAAGAGAAGCCTACTTCTAAGGGAAGTTTGAGCAGTGGTTTACTTTAAGCCTTTGGAAGATCCTACCTACAGAGAGCTACAATTAGAAATAAGGCATTTCCTTCCTGTTTTAATGGGTTTCATTTAACCGAGCCAGCTGTTGGTTTCAGTCTGACAGTACACCATGCTAGAATACAGATTCACAAGTCTGTACAACATAGAAACACTTCCAACAGCCACATCAAAACAGTAAGTTAGCCTCCAGGGGGAGGCCAAAGAAACCTGGTGGAAATTCAAAGGGCAAGAAAAGTATTTGCTTTTGTATTGTTTGAAGGAGACATTAATCCTAATCGTGTTTCCATTGCTATGCAAATCATTTTGTACTTATCTGTGACCTGTAAAAACTATTATAAATAAAAATAAATGATGCGTTGCCCAGCGGTATCCAAAAGGTAGATTCGGATCTACCATTAGACCTTTAGTTGGTGATCAGTAGATCTCAAGACACTGTCAACAAACAGCTTGACTAAATTACCCTTCTGTTTTATTATTTTAATTCAGATATTTATTCTGTTACGGTCACATAAGAAATAATTGTTTTTTAAATATAGTAATATAAATTCTCTATCAATATAATATTTAATGGGATACTGTCATGGGAAAACATGTTTTTTTCAAAACACATCAGTTAATAGTGCTGCTCCAGCAGAATTTTGCACTAAAATGCATTTTTCAAAAGAGCAAACAGATATTTTTATATTCTATTTTGAAATCTGACATGGGGCTAGACATATTGTCAGTTTCCCATGTTTTCCCATGACCTTTAAGTAATTTTTCCATGGAACAGGATGCTGACAGTGATATTATGGATGTAGATCATAATGGGACAACATCATTAAAAGTTCATTAGAAAATTATGGGTACTCCTGTGCTAACCAAAAGTATGGGCTATGTTGTATTTTGGGATGAATGCTTATTTGATGGCTTCAAACTTCTGGAACTATTGGATAGGGACTTTTACGGGCAGCGCTTTACCATTTCAAAGGGGGCTTTTGGGCTGTAAAAGGGGCATTTGATCTCAAGTTGTCTGAAAAAACAACATCATTTATTTACCCACAAAAAGTCCTTTCAATGTTAGTTTAAAAAATATCTGGAGTAAAGGTATGTGTGGGAACATGATCATAGCAAAATGGCATGAATCATTTAAATATGCTCTTGTATCTTGATTCAGGATGTGCATTTATTTACAAATGTCAGTTTGTTCTATTACTGTGCAATTGACTGAACCCCATTCAGGGCCAAGTTGTATCTTAGCTTACTTTTCTGTTTGTGAGCTGCTTCTCCTGCCTCTGTTAGATATGAAAGTAGACTGATTCCTCCATGCAGTTATTTGTTTGGGCTTTCTTTTAGCTCATTCTGTCTCATGTTTTCTCTGTGAGCTTTCCCATTTAGCACTCACCATTGATGCCTGCTCCCTGCTGCTCTCAATACATTGAGGCTCTCTCGGGTACCAGCAGGAAGCAGACAACTTTGAGAGAGAGTGTTCCAATAACAAGGAACGGAGGGTGAATAGAGAAATCCCTCTGCCCCAAACAAAGCAGCTGTGAAATGTAAAGATATTTAGGGCTACAGTTTTCTTGTTAATTCTTGATGTCAGTTGAATTAAAGGAATAATAATGTAGATTATTGTAGAACTCCTTCATCCCTCAATCATGGTGGTGCCTTGGGTATTAATTGTATACAGATAACCAAGAGGATCAGTTTTATCACTTGATTGTGGTGGCTCATAAATCACACATTTCTTTTTATTTTCAAGTGTTTCTTCTTAAACCTCCAGTGTAAAATTCAAGTGTCACTTTTCAATGATTTTGATTAATGTATACAGTTTATCGAAAGAACGGACAATTTCAGCTTTATTTCATTATTCATACCTTTTTTTATTTCTCTTTTGCAGTTGGCGTTGTACGTACTTTCGTTTCTAGATCCCAAGGATCTTCTGCAGGCAGCACAGACCTGTAGATACTGGAGAATCCTGGCGGAAGACAACCTTCTCTGGAGAGAGAAATGCAGAGAAGACGGTGAGACTCTATAAACACTTGCCTCATGTGGCTCTCATTACTTCCACTTTGCCTATTTAAGTCTGAACTTAGTAATAATTCCCTAAGATTTGCTCTGACCTGTGTACATTAACAAGCATTATTCTTTGGTTGTAGGGATCGATGAGCCCTTACACATAAAGAGAAGGAAAGTTTTAAAGCCAGGCTTCACACATAGTCCGTGGAAAAGCGCTTTCATTAGGCAGCACCGAATCGACACCAACTGGCGACGAGGCGATTTAAAATCTCCAAAGGTACGGTTTACCCTTTTGCTATTTTATTTGAAAAATAGCACAAGGTCCTTGCCATGCATGTGTATTGTCCTTTTTGCATGTAAAGAAACACAGGTATGGGATCCGTTATCCAGAAACCCATTATCCAGCAAGTTCCGAATTACAAAATGCAGTCTCCTATAGACTCCATCATAATTTTATAAAATTTTTAAAAATGATTTTCTTTTTCTCTGTAATAATAAAACAGTTTATTGTACTTGATCCAAACTATGATACAATTAATCTTTATAGGCAAAACCAGCCTATTGGGTTTATTTAATGTTCACATGATTTTCTAGTAGAGTTAAGGTATGAAGATCCAAATTACCGAAAGATCCGTTATCTGGAAAACTCCAGGTTCAGAGCATTCTGAATAACAGGTCCCATACCTATACAAAGGTAGGGTCAGAAGAATAGAACCAAACGCAACAGTTGCGTTCTACTAAAACACTGCCAGTGATGCACTTAAATTTGAGTTTCAGCTTTAATCATGGGACTTTCTCTCTACCCCAGATTAAATGCATATCTTGAATTTGCAAATGTATATAATTTCCTTTTATTTCCCAAAGGCTATAGGAACTATGATATCATCTTTTTTTTTAATCTGCTAACCGCTTTATTTTCTCATGCCAGGTGCTGAAAGGTCACGATGATCACGTCATAACCTGTTTGCAGTTTTGTGGTAACAGAATAGTTAGTGGTTCTGATGACAACACATTAAAAGTCTGGTCAGCAGTAACTGGAAAGGTAGGTTCATTCTGCTGCATGATTTCAAGGCAAATAAATACTTTTATCCTGTGTACGTCACTATTTGGATGTAATCTGTATGATTTATGTATCAAACAGAATTGTGCAATATGTTAGTGCATCATAAATGGTTGATAATAGTAATAATAATAATAATAATAATAATAAAGCAAAAACACTTTATTGGCTATTTGCCCTAATTCCTGTTGCGGGAAGTTGTGATTTTCCCTATTTTATTAATCTGAGGTTGTTAGAATCCTATTTTCCTCAACTTTTTGTTGGTTTCCTTCTGCAAATTTGCAAATTCACAGGTCAGACTGCTTTTGAAAGCTAGTGTTAGAAGTGACAGACATAACTGCAACTCATGGATTGCATAATAACTTAGCAATTAAAGATAATTAACAAGCTTAAATTACTTAATCTTTTATCCGGTGCAGATGTACTTTTCTGTTTACAGCTCCGGGCCATGCATACAGCAGATGAGTTCTGTAGGCTGATATTATATGCCTAGGTAGTTGACGAAGTACAGTATATCTATCGACATTCCTCAGCAAAGGCATTTCCCATGAAGCAGAAATCACACTTGTAATTAGGGATCCACTGAATCCTGGATTCGGGCATATGCAAATTAGGATTTGGTTCGGTATCCTGCCGAATCTTTCAGGAAGTATTCGGTGGTTCGGCCGAATCCAAAATAGTGGATTTGGTGCATCCCTACTTGTAATGGTTTCATATAAAGAGAATACTGAAGCTTGAATGCCACCCTACAAAGGTTTCATTGTTCCAACCCTATAAACATTACTTTTCTAAGGCAACTAATGCTTGTAACAATCATTTATGGAAACTGATCATGTTGGTTGTCCTAGTTGTTTTTTAACAGCATGACCACAAGTTTTGGAAATATATAACTTGCCTTAACTTTAGTGGTTTTCCAATAACATTTGATTGTTGCTGAATTCTTATAATTTGAAATTCAAATGTTCGCCACCTGTGTTGGTCAATCACGGAATAATGATGACACACATGGGAAGTATAGATATGGGAACCATTTGCAGATCTGGTTTATAAGCTCTTATTAATGATTTAATGAGTATTTTCTTTTTTTCTGCTTGGCCTCCTTTGTTTTATAGAGTGGTGAATAGATAATGACAACAGTCTACTTCAGATTGTCTCACATAGCTTTGCCCAAGGCAAAGTTTTAAAAAACGAGTTTTGACTAGTAAGAAGACCAGGAGGCATTTGCTTGTTTCCCTACATATTTATCTGATCTCTACAACATATACACTTCTGTGGAAGAATAGCTTTCATCTAGGCACCAGTGCCCGTTTAAATACACTTTTGATAAATCATCTATGAGGCTTGCAGTAATAAAAGAGTCTTTGTGAGTCATTAATTAAAGTTATAAATAATCTGGTGCACTAGTAAGTCGCTGGGCAACAGGCTTTAGAGCTCAGCTCTGATACGTAAGTACATACAAAGTACAGGAAATGTTCAAGGCCAAGTGCAGCATTCATTAAAACCTTAGTCCATTTCTACTACGCAACAGTCTCTTGAGGTGCTTGATAAATACTTGTGAAATGAAAATGAGAAACATTATTGCCTATTTTTGCGTAAATCATCAGCCCGTATTCTGATCTTCCACTGCTCCACAGAATACATTACATTCAGTGCATGCTTAATGGATCTAGTGAACTGTGAGATGGCTTTTTTTGTAGCTGTGTATTTGATTGGCAGTAGCCACAGATAAGCAACATGTTGGCTTTGGGTGTCATGTCAGCCTTGACAAAGAATCTCTGGGAACAGAAATTTCAGAAAGAAATACGAAAGGTCTAAAGATCTGCACACAACATAAAGCCACTGTTTATATTTTTGGTGTAAAAAATATAGTTTTGAAGTAAACCAAATCCTTATTTTTCATCACACAATTAATAGTTCTGACACTTTTCCACTAGTCCTGGCCAGACCTTAAACCAAGAATAGACAGCCTACAGATTTGCAGAGGCTGAGCTACAGACATGTTTAGAATAACCACTTCACAGCTTAATTTTGTTATACAGGTATGGGATCTGTTACCCAGAAACTCATTATCCAGAAAGCTCAGAATTACCGAAAGGCCGTCTCCCATAGACTCCATTTTATCGAAACAATCCAGATTTTTAGAAATGATTAATTTTTTTTCTTCTTTAATAATAAAACAGTAGCTTGTACTTGATCCAAACTAAGATATAATTAATCCTTATTGGAAACCAGCCTATTGGATTTATTTAATGTTTACATGATTTTCTAGTAGATGTGAAGATCCAAATTTGAATAAAATCCATTATCTGGAGAGCCCCAGATTCCAAGCATTCTGGATAACGGGTCACATACCTGTAATCAATGGCACCCACATTAGTGTGGGACTCCGCTTTATGTCCCAATAACTGAGTTAGAATTTGTTGCAGTGCTTCTTTTAATTACAACTCTCTATTATATACAAGGATTGGACCTGTTATACAAAATACTCAGGGCCTAGGTTGTTCCGCATAAGGGAATGTTGATCTCCATAATTTAAGTCTACTAGAAATAAACCCAATAGGGTGGTTTTGCTTCCAATTAGTAAAACTGTATCTTAGTTGGGATCAAGTACAATGTACTGTTTTATTATTACAGAGAAAAAGGAAATATGTTTCAAAATTTTGAGTTGTTTGATTAAAATGGAGTTTGTCCTTCCCGTAAATAGGATCTTTCTGGATAACGGGTTTCCAGATAACAGCATATATGTATATTATATTGTATATTTATATTTAAGGGAAATATGAATATATTAAGGGGATTAAATGGGTCATCCATTTTCATGTGGGCCCCAATTAAGTCCCGACCCTCAGGCTAAGATGCCTTGTCTAACTGGTAAGGTGACATTACAGTTTCTGGCTGTCATTCACTGGTCACATTTCTTGCTGGAGTGGGGACAGTGACCTTCATTTGTTTCTGCAGCAGCAGTAATATAGGAGCACATCCTCTCTCTTCCCCCCCCCCCCCCCAGGCACATTACAGATAAAATAAGAGGTAGCCTGGGCATCTTAATACTGATTAAACACTGCTATTTGTGCCAGTGAACACTGTATATACAAATGTAACATGTTAACCCTTTGAGTCTTTTGGAGACTATTCTAATTGCAATAAGAGCACAAGTCACAACTAAGCAGCACAATTACCTATTTTGCAGTGTCTAAGAACACTTGTCGGCCATACGGGTGGTGTCTGGTCATCGCAAATGAGAGACAACATCATTATTAGCGGTTCTACAGATCGGACACTGAAAGTATGGAATGCTGAGACCGGGGAATGTATACACACTCTATATGGCCATACCTCCACTGTGCGATGTATGCATCTCCATGAGAAAAGGTCAGTACATATATATTCTTATATACAATTTGGCAGGGAATTTAAAAAAATAAACTTCACTGATTACATGTGTCAGTTCCTCATGCTTAGCCACACATGAGCCAAATTTGAGGATATCAGGTGGATCATGCTATATGACTATATGACATGGAAAAACAACTCCACAGCAGCCTTTTTAAACTCAAAAAGAGGTTTTGTTTGGCGTTTTCCCCAAAGTCTGGTGAAATACAATCATTTAGGGTCCAAATGACCCCCAATGAACTAAGTCGTCACTGATAAATTTTGAATCAAGTACACATTATGCAGACTTTTGTTTATCACTTGAAAATGTAAATTGAACAAAATGTCTTCACAGAATTACACTGGGCCCTTTCATGGAATTTCAATTCAAAGTTAATTTAAGGGTGTTTTGTTCCCTGCCCAAGGAGATGCAAAACTTTGGGTTGCAGGGGTCAGTGGCCCAAAGAACTAGAAAGCAGCATGGGAATAACATAAAAAAAAAACATAATATATAATATATTTATTACAAAATAAATAATAAAGATCAAATGAAAAGCTGATTAGAACTGCATTATAACATGCTAAAATTTCATGTAAAGATGAATTCTTCTTTTAAAGGAAAACTATACCCCCAAAATGAATATTTAAGCCACAGATAGTTATAGCTAATTCAGTGGCATATTAAAGAATCTTTTCAAACTGGAATATATATTTAAGTAAATATTGTCCTTTTACATTTCTTGCCTTGAGCCACCATTTTGTGATGGTCTCTGTGCTGCCTCAGAGATCACCTGACCAGAAATACTGCAACTCTAACTGTAACAGAAGAAGTGTGGAAGCAAAAGACACAACTCTGTTAATTGGCTCACGTGACCTAACATGTATGCTTGGTTTGTTTGTGTGCACCATGAATCATACAATCCCAGGGGGGCGGCCCTTATTTTTTGAAATGGCAGTTTTTTATTTATGATTGCCCAATGGCACATACTATTAAAAAAAATATATATTATTATGAAAATGGTTTATTTACATGAAGCAGGATTTTACATATGAGCTGTTTTATGCAATATCTTTTTATAGAGACCTACATTGTTCGATGGGTATAGTTTTCTTTTAATTATTACAGAACTTTTATGGCTGATTTCCCCAGGGAAATGTCATGTGACAACAGTCCAGGCACAAAAAGCAAAGAATGTATTTTGCATGCATGTGCACATTCCAGCAGGTTATTAAGTATACACTGTGTGTTTATAAGGCAGAAATAGAGTATTAGTGCCAAGGTAGGGCTCTATGGGGGTGAACTTTATCAAGAAGTTTTATTGCACGCACTATACACTGGTGCCACGTTAAATTTATATATATATATATATATATATATATATATATATATATATATATATATAATGCACTTTATTCCATGGCTGTTTTTTTTTTTTTTTTTACATATCTGTTCTTCTATGTCATCCTACAGGGTTGTGAGTGGATCACGAGATGCCACTCTTCGAGTGTGGGATATTGAGACTGGCCAGTGCTTGCATGTTCTTATGGGGCATGTTGCAGCAGTCCGATGTGTTCAGTATGACGGGCGAAGGGTTGTCAGCGGAGCTTACGACTTCATGGTGAAAGTTTGGGATCCTGAGACAGAGACCTGTTTACACACACTTCAAGGCCACACTAACAGAGTCTATTCCTTACAGGTATAAACAGTTAGGGGTGGATGATGCTTCATTCTCTGTGTTCTGTATGAACTTTATATGCTCAGACATTGATTGTAAATATATTCGCTATGTCCCCTCCATCCATCTTACCACGGGTACTGGACATAACTAATATATTTTGAAAGGAATTTTGCTACCTTCTCGTTCAAGGAGCAATGATTATGATTCATGCTTTTTCTTACCGTTGTACCTTTTATAAATCCAATTAATTAACTCTCTCTATTGTAAAATGCTACTTAAGAAGACCAGGGCAGATTCTCCCAACATGAATGTAGGTCATTCCATAATAATTTCTATTTACTTTGCTTCGGGCTGTTTGTTATATGCAGCCTCGCTCCTTGCTCTTTTTTTTTTTTTTTTTCTCCCTGTCCCCCTGTCAGCAGAAATGCCCCCCGGTTATGAACAGCTTCTTACTGTTTAGCAATTGGTTGTGCTTTTGTAGGCCACTAATTAGCCACTCACTTATGTCCTGCTAATGCAGAATGGTTCCTTCTAATTTTATTTGATCTCGCAAAAAGGAAACCCAGACTATCATCAGTTTTTCTATGTCATAAATCACATTGCTTTGATTGATTAGTTTTCTAACTAGGAAATCGTTATAAGACAGCAGCAGCTCATCCAACGCATGAGGCCAATACTGAATCTGCTTTGTTGGGTACACCAATATTTATGGCAACAATTAGAGGATTGCTTAACTATAGGTTTTATTGTATTAGCTGTTATCCAGAGTAACAAAGGGCTACCAAGGATATTCAGTTATAGTTCAAGATACAGTATCAGTACATTGCTGTGTGTGTGATCATGTGAAGGTCAGTCATGCTTATGGGAAGCTTCTTAAAAACAATAGATTATTTGATATCAATTAATCAAATGTATATGGGCAGCATAGGTTTTTTTTTTGTGTTCGGGGGGGGAGCTTCTATTCTAAAACTGTATTCGCACACCATAAACAAGATCTTCAGGTATGCTTGCAGGTATGTGTAAACGTCATTTTAACTGTCTTTTTTTTCCCTCCCCACTTCAGTTTGATGGCATTCACGTTGTAAGTGGTTCCCTGGATACCTCAATAAGGGTTTGGGATGTGGAGACTGGGAACTGTATCCACACGTTAACCGGACATCAGTCCTTAACTAGCGGAATGGAGCTGAAGGATAACATTCTAGTTTCGGGAAATGCAGATTCTACTGTTAAAATATGGGACATTAAAACAGGACAGTGTTTACAGACATTGCAAGGTGAGAGCCCAGTTTCATCTGTTTAAGCATTGCCTGATGTAAAGCCAGTAACTTACTCATTAATTGCGCTTGTGTTTAATAAAACATTCTACTCAAACTATAATTAAAACACATGCAAGTTGTAGTAGAATTCCCCCCTTCCCCAATAGATTGTGAGATATTTACTGGTGAAACAGTGTGTTCCCTTAGCCTAATGTTCCCTGCTGCACACAATTCTGTCATACTGTTAAGCATTCCAAATTACTCCAAATCCAAATGTTCCAACACAGACGTAAAACCAGAAGGAAAAAAAGATTTAGGAAAGTGGCATCCACTATAGTTTGGTTCATTTTTGTAGCAATTATAGTTTTCTTTTAATTTAGTACTGGTACTTTTTTGTTCTTGGCACCTATAAGAATGTTTATTATCGAATTTGTATATTTTAGTTATAGCGGGAGGGGGTCTTATTTTATTGGATGTGAAATGGTGTCATTGATTATTTGTAAAGAAAGCATTAAAATCACATGACAGCAGAAATGATTGCAAAAATATTTTTTGGAGAATGCCATTCTGGCACACAGAATCCCATTGTCCTGTCTTCCTATTTGTCTATTTTTAGATAAGACTGTTTGCCATTTTGCCTTACTTGATTTATCTGACTCGACACATTCAGCTGCCTCGCAGCCCAATTAAGTAGTCGCTCTTTTAAAATGCTAATAAGCCATGGATAAACACAAGGAATGGTTGTCTGACCATTGAATTTTTATGGTCTGCTAGTCTGCCATCATTACAGTCATTTTATACCACAGAAAGATGTGTCAATTCATTGTCTTGAAATGAAGGGGGTTTTAACATATTTAATGCCTCAGATATTATAAAAAGTACAAGTAATTTACTTAATTAAATGCTTTCAATCATGAACTGGCCTTGGGGTTTTTTTTATATGTCATTGGACCATTGTTAAACTGTGTATACACTGAAGGGAAAATGTCTACATTTAGGCACATTTATCAAGGGTCGAATTCATGTGAGGTTTTTTTTTTTAACTCCCTCGAAATTCAACCTGCCGAAATGTATGAATAAAATCGAATTATTAAAACTTGGACGAATTTAAACGACCCGAAAACTCAAATCGAATTCCATTTGAATGTCAGGAAGGCTGCAAACATCTCCAAAATGATCCCTGGACCTCTCACATTGACTTAACAGTAATTCGGTAGGTTTTAGGTGGAGCATAGTCGAGCCAGAGTATGATAAATCGCGAAAATCGAATTTGAATTTAAAAAAAATAAATAAAAAAAAAACTCGAATCGAGTCTGGATAATTCCATAGTCAAATTTGACAGTTCTGATCATAAAAAAACTCGACCCTTAATAAATTTGCCCCTTAGTTAAAAAAAATAACCACATATACATACACATAAATACTCTGTGTGTGTGTGTGTGTGTATATACACACGTTTTTCTTTCTCAACATGGATAATTGTGTGTTGCTGGCTGTTTTTTTTTTTTTTATGTTTCACTAGAAAACCTAATAATTAAATTTTGTCTAATATCTCTGTAGGTCCCAACAAACATCAAAGCGCCGTGACCTGTTTACAGTTCAACAAGAATTTTGTAATAACCAGCTCTGACGATGGGACTGTAAAATTGTGGGACTTGAAAACAGGTGAATTTATTCGGAATCTGGTCACGTTAGAAAGTGGGGGAAGCGGAGGTGTTGTATGGAGAATCCGAGCCTCCAACACAAAACTTGTTTGTGCAGTCGGAAGCAGAAATGGGACAGAGGAAACAAAATTGCTGGTGTTGGACTTTGACGTGGACATGAAGTGAAGGCTTAGGAGACAAAATTGTCCATATTTTTAGACTGCTTATCCCTCCTTTTTTCTGCCACCCTTTTCCTTCCAGTCCTTCCCCTCCAAAAACATCAGTTGGCCTTGGTGAAACAGGATTGGGGCTTGGGGCAACAGATCACAAAGACCTACGGATCGTGGATGTGAAGGCATGCTATCTTGTTACGAAAAAAAAAAAGACTTCCTTGCGGGGTTCCTTTTTCTTTTGCAAAAAGGAGGAAGTAATCTAATACCAGGTGAAATAATTTTTTGATTTCTCTCAACCTGATCTTAAGACGGCACCATCACTGTTTTGGTGGATGCCAGAAAATCTTATCTAATGTCACAAAGCTACATTTATTCACAAAACTCAAACAAATGCTGGTTGACTTTAAGAATGAAAAAAACAAGAGCATTTGAAACAAAAGTCATTTTCTGGTTTTAGAAATGCTGAAAAAAAAAATAACTGTGAATCGTTTTTGTACAGTTTTATCAATTTTTGCCGACTTTTGCCAATGTCAATCAATCACAGTATTAGCCTCTGTTATTTTACTGTTGCTTCCATCTACACTCTTCAATGCAAGTCTAGTCCTTATGTTCTCAGATGGATCGAGATCTTGATGCTGGTGCTAGCAGTAGGTCTTTACTATTGGGATTGTTGTCCCACAGCTGTACTGTATTCCCAGTGGCCAAACATATTTATGCTGCTAACTGAAAGGAGAGAAAAAAAAAAGCAAACTTTTTTTTTTAATTTTATTATTATTATTTTACTGCTGTGACGTTTTAGTCCCAGACTGAATTCCAAATTTGTTCTAGTTTGGATATGGAAATAGATTTTTTTTGCCACTGAAATTTGAACCCTCTGTGCCTCTAAGAGGCCGTTACTGGGACAATTTCAGACAATTAAGAGTGAAGTTTGCCTGCAAAAAAAAAACAAAATAACTTTTGAGAGTGTGCAAAGCTTTTTTTTTTTCTTTTTTTTTGAGCAAAGTAAAAAAACATTCCTTAGAACAAAGCTATTCTAGCTTGTTCTGTTGGGAAATTTTTATTAGATTTTTTTTTTTTTTTGAGGGCTGTGGTGAATGTAATTTACGTAACACAACTGACAAGATGTTTGAAAAGTACAAAACACGAGATACCTGAAAATAAAGTCGCTGGATAGCCTTGATAAATGACAGTATTTGGGTGGAAAAACAACTGTTACAGTTTTATAATGGCGATGCACAAGCCAAAAGGCTTTTGCTGCGCAAGCTTCACGTACAAATAAACAATACCATACAATTGTCAAATAATTTGCCTCATGTTCCAAGAGTCACAACTCATGCTGAACTGTGAAAGTGGTTTAACACTGTATCTAGGCAATCTTTATTTTTTTTTTTATTTTCTTTCCTTTTTTTTTTTTTCTCTTCCTCCTCATCCTGTATTTTTATTATTTATAGTCTGGTTTTAAAACAATCAGATTCCATTTGGTTCATTTACAGTTCTGTAACAACCTGACATAATGGAGGAAAACAATGTTTAAAGGGATTGTGTCTATGGTTTGATTCACTTAGAAATTTTATTTTCTTATAACTTAAGTGCAATAAAATGTGTTTTTTCATGTTCATGAGCGTTTGTTTTTTAATGGTGCCATTCTGTTAAGACATATATATTTCTATAATGTTCTTTTATATGCCAGATACTGCATTTGCCTTATGATGTAAAGTCCTTAAAGTTATTAAATATAAGCTCTAGTTATTAAATATTGCTCTTTAATTTAAGAGCAATTTGTAATATGTGTACATATGTATAATATATGTGTGTGTGTAAATAAAGTATCCCCTATTGTATAATATATACAAATATTATAGGTCACCAAGGACTTTCATTCGCCTTGAGCTTTTATAAAGGTCATGGAACAGGTCAGGGTGACTTCTAGTATCCATATTTCAAATCCATATTTACAACAGGCAGGACCGGAACTAGGGGTAGGCAGAGTAGGCACGTGCCTAGGGCGCAAAGCTTGGGGGGCGCCAGGCACATACCTTCCACTACTGTCCAGTACGTGCCTTCCAGTCCAGGCATCTGAATCCGGCTTTGCTGTTGCCAGTGAGTGACGCGTGTGTCAGTGCATGTGCACGCTCAACCGGGAGGGAGTGATGGTGTGGGTCAGTGCACAAACGTAGGTGCGCACACTCATGTAGTGGCTCGCCGCGGAGGGGTGATGTGGCTGGCTGTGTTGCCTGGGGCGCTCAGCTGGCCTGGCCCTGACAACGGGATACATTATTATGATTGTAAAGTTTCGGTGAGTCATGTGGCATCACTAAGCACTAATTATAAGGGAAAACCATCACTAAGCAGTGTTTATATAGTGAATAAAGTACCCCCTCTTGTAAAATATAAGGATATTAAAAGTTACCGAGGAGTTTCATGACCATATAAAAACACGAGGCCGAAGGCCGAGTGTTTTTATACAGGTCATGGAACTCCGAGGTAACTTCTAATAGCCTCATATTTTACAACAGGGGGTACTTTATTTATTATAATACACACATTTCAGTGAGTCATGTGACAGAAATGACATCACTACTCACCGTTTATAACTGATGACATCACTAGTCACCGTTTATAAGGATATAATTTACAAGATATTCATAGCTTTTGTGTATTATAATGATATAATACACAAGAGCCATGAATGATTTGTAAATGATATCCTTATAAACGGTGAATTCTGATGTCATCAGTTATAAAGGGTGGGTTCTGATGTAATTTCTGTCACATGACTCACTGAAACTTGTGTATTATAATAAAGTACCCCCTGTTGGAAAATATGAGGATATTAGAAGTTACAGAGGAGTTCCATGTCCTGTATAAAAACACTCGGCCTTCGGCCTCGTGTTTTTATATGGTCATCAAACTCCTTGGTAACTTTTAATATCGTTATAATTTATAAGGGGGGTACTTTATTTGCTATATAATTCACAAGAGCCATTAATATATTGTAAATGATATCCTTATTAATGCTTAGTGATGTCATCGGTTATAATCTGAGGTTAGTGATGTAATTTCTGTCACATGACTCACTGAAACTTGTGTCTGGATGAATCTGTAGATTGGCAGCACAGAGCAGAATGCAGATTCAGAAGCGGGAGGAATCCAATGCCCTTAATGGCAGCAGCACAAAGATAGTTTGGGGTTTTGCCTGATCCAGTCTTTCCTGGCCATATAAGAATCACTAGAAAGCACCATTGCACCATTTCCTTCAGTGATGCGGATTTGGAAACTCAAACTGTTAATCCAAAGTATTATAGAAGTAAAGTGAAGCTGCACCCAGCATATCAAACCTCTGCTTCAATCAGCAATGAATACCTCCCTTCCTAGAAGAGTAGAGGATGAAATACAAAAATTGTCATAAATAAGAGAGCACGAAGAGTGAAGGAAAACTGTGATTAGACAGAGAACATTTTTGAAAAATGGCAGTAGAGTTCATAGGCATATGCATCTGTACCATATAGTGCACATGCCAAAATACGAGGTCTTTTTTTTTCTTGTTTTCTTTATGATGTTAGAGATAATCTTTAAATAATGTGGTGTAGTTTATTGGATCCTTGTTCCTCTCCTGAACTTGCAGGATGGTTGGCTATCTAAAGACAAGCAATCCCTGAATCAAGCAGCAGAAGGAGTGGGAAAGGCACGAGCATCAGGTTGTCATGTTTTTAAGGTGGTACTGATGAAGAAAGGATAGTGTTATTTTCACTTCAAACAAATACAGTTTCAGTAGTTTAAGACCAATGTACACAAAAAGGGGAGGGGTGCGTTGTAGGATCTCTCCAAGGCCAAGTAAAATATACAAGTACAATGGAGAGTGCAACTGATCTGGCCTAATTCGCTACAAACCTGCCAAAGAGAGAGGTTTCAATGCATTCCACATTCCCTAGTCCCCAGTTTCACTAGTCATTTAGTTTATGTGCATGTATTTTCGATAACGGGTTTTCACAGTTATGTAATTTATGATCATAAAATTGATAAGCCATCATGCCACATCTAGATAAACCCTATATGGTGGTCCTAACTAATTACCTCTGGTCACATTTTTCATAGGCCTGCATGATAGCATTTCACGGGAAAAGTATCTTCTTACCAAGGCACTGGTCTTGCCAATATAAGACAAATGTATTTAGGATTTGCAAAATCAACCTCAAACTCCATTGAAAACTTGCTTCCCCCAAATATTACATATGACATATGTCACCTACAAACAATATAACAGATAAACCGATAACATATATAAAAGTGTGCCTCTGATATGAGAAAATAAGACCATTGTATAAACTTGTGAAAAATATGCAATATGTTTATTATGTTAAGCAATAACAATCCTCTTGCCCATACTGCAGTCTTTTTATTTAGCCCAACAGGTCTACCTACCTGTCCGATATCCTTCTCTGTTTCTTTATTAAACCGCAATGGTTAGGCACTGTGCAGAACGGGCATATGTTTATTTTATTAAAACGTATTTTGTTGGTCTGTCTCCAGTCTAATATATGGTCCATTTAAGAAGGCATTTCTAGAGCACTTATCAATAACAGCAATAGTAATCCTATGTGAAAAATATGAACAGATGCTAGTCGGACTCCGGTTGCTTCTTTGCTGTTATGGACATTTCGGCTCTTACCTTTATTGAACAGAGCAGCATTTTTTTCCAAGAACCAACATTTTGGGAGCTGAACAAAAGAAGTACAAACAGTGCAGCAATTTGTCATGTCTGGCTGATTTGGAGAACAAGTCAAACACAAAGCTGCATAGCAGATATTTATCATGTAAAATTGACAACCCACTATTTGTTGCCTTCATTTCCAGCATGCTGTGTATGTTTGTAGGTTTGGATGGATTGTGATTGGGCTGCTAAATAAAGATGCGTATACTGTGAAGAGGAGGGGACCAAGGAGAGCAGTGCGAAGGATCGGAATTGGCTGTGCTTGGTAAGTGGGAACAGATATAAAATAGGAGCCAAGTAAGATCATTTTCAATGATCCAAAAACAATTACATTTTTCTAACAATTATTGGCTGTGCCAAAAGCAAGAGAGAAGTCAATAAAGATAAGTGATTTGCCTCTTGCACTTTACTACAGCAAATAACATCACACTTATTATGCATCTATGGAACCCATTATCCAGAAACTCCTAATTATGGGAAAGCTGTCTCCATTAGACTCCATTTTAATCAAATAATTCACATTTTTAAAAATGATTTCCTTTTCCTTTGTAAAAATAAAACAGTACATTGTACTTGATCCAAAGAAAGATATAATTAATCCTTATTGGAGGCAAAACACATCCTTTGGGGTTTATGTAATTTTTAAATTACTTTTTAATAAAGTATGGACCTCCAGATTCCAGAAAGACAGCTTATCTGTGAAAACTCCAGGTTCCCGAGTGTTCTGGATAACAGGTTCTATAGCTGTATCTAGTTTAAGTTCTGTACTATGAGCAACTGTAAGTAACATGCAGATATAAAGGAAAGAGTGTGCAAGATCAAAGCACTGTTGGGATGCAGGAATGTGCACTGACCAATCCCTTCTATTTTGTATTTTTCCTACTACATGAACTAGAAGTATATTGTATAAAACAATGTAATACAATAAGGGGCCGATTCACTAAATTCGAGTGAAGGTTTAGAAGTATTTTTTGGGCTACTTCGACCTTCGAATCGAAGGATTGGAACTAAAAATCGTTTGACCATTCGATAGTTTAAGTACTGTCTCTTTAAAAAAAACTTTGACCCCCTACTTCGGCAGCTAAAAGCTACCGAAGTCTATGTTAGCCTATGGGGAAGGTCCCCATAGGCTTTCCTAAGTTTTTTTGATCGAAGGATATTCCTTCAATCGTTGGATTAAAATCCTTTGAATCGTTCGATCTAAGGAATAATCCTTCGATCGCAGTATTTGCGCTAAATCCTTCAATATTCGAAGTCGAAGGATTTTAATTCCTAGTCGAATATCGAGGGTTACTTAACCCTCGATATTCGACCCTTAGTGAATCAGCCCCTAAGTCTTTATATCCATTTTCAGTCCATCTAGGGCACTGCCAGGGTTTATATGCTCTCCCTGTGCACTATGGTTTCATCCCACAATCCAAAATCATACACCCATTTCATGTGTTCCCCATAATCGTATATTAAGGTTTTTATAGCAGGCAAAGCGGGTGATTTCCTTTATGCACGAGTTATGCAGCAGGGAATGATTTCGGGATCCCCTGTAGGGGTTTGGGTAGCATAATTCTGTAGTGCACTGATCAGATGTGTAGAGTGTGATGCATAAAGACATGCACAGCATGTTCCTTTCCTCCTATTCTTTATACATAGGTTTGGTATCAAAATTCCAACTCACTGCTTAAACCCTCTGCCGCTGGCAGCCGTGCCTGCGCATTTTCCCTCGCTCCCCCTCCCTTTTCCCTCGCTCTCCCTCCCTTTCCCTTGCTCTCCCTCCCTTGCTGCAATCAGAGCCTAGAGTGGAGCCTGCAGCCAGAGACGAGGCAGGGAAGTTACCTCACATAGAACTGATATGGTGGCTGCAATCTTAAGCAAAGAGAGAGACATTCTATGGCTCAGGTATGGTAGAGCATTCTGCAGAATAAATATAGTGTTCTAGCTTGCACTATTAAGACTAATCTATTGGTCAAAAAATGCATCACTAGCTTTCCTTTAAGGGCAGAGACACACGTGCCGGCTAGAATTGAAATCGCCGGCGGGATGGCACACGGAGCGCTTCTTTTTCCAAAGGTGCCTGAAGTTGCCTCATGAAGGCATTGCGGGAGATTAGTCGCCCGAAGAAGAGGTGATTTGTCGCTGGGCCACTAATCTCCCCGAATCTCCACATGTGTCTCTGCCCTAAAGAGGCAGAAAGATAAGATGAAAATAAATGTAGGAAAGTGCAAACAGTTGGCTGTACATATGATCAAGATGGAGCATCATGTCCAACATGTGGTCCTCTGACTGCCACGTGCCCCCCACCCATACACCAACCAGCCAAGCTTCACAACTCCTACAAATGAAGTTAGATGGCTTTTCATAACTGATACCTTTATGCCCATTAACGTTTACCCCATTAGCTTTGCTTTGCATACACAGACCTTATATGTCAGCTATCTTGTATATCAAATTGCTTTATCCTGCAGCTGAAACTGTCAAGCACAGCAGGTTGCTAGGCAAGTTTTTATATAGTCAGTAGTAAAGAGACAGATTGCTATAGAAATGTGATGCTTTCCCTTCTACAACATACCGCATCATTTAGATATCAGCACCCAGGAATGGGATTGTTGCTATGGTGATCTTGTTCTTTGATTTCCTATTTTCCACCCATAAAGTTAATTACTTCACTTATTTCCTGCTTTTGTAAATGAAGTCCCAGGCATTGACATAAGTTAATAAGCTGCTCAAATGAGTTTCACACAGTTATCAAGTCTTTTTCTGGTCGGGTCTGCATTGCTAAGAGCAAGCAATAGGTAAATTAATATGCTTCCTGCTCACTCGTAGATATGCTATGCATACAGAGAACAAGTAATGCTGCACTTAATCCTTTTAACTCCACTTTCCAGCTGGATCAGCAGACACCCTTTCCTGACCGGAAACCAAAGACTCCTGTGTTCCTCTGTGCTCCAGTTATTCTGGTCAGTTACAGAGACTGGAAGGTGTAAAGGATGAGTTAAAGGGGTCCTCCAACCAAAAACTTTTTTTTGCATGAAAAAAATCATTCTAAGCAACAGTCTCATCAATTATGCTTATTTTTTAGTTGTAAGTGTACCTACTGTTAAAAGTAGTATTATTTTCTCCTTTGCTATTCTCTGCACTGCTGGTTCTGACTACATGTACCATTGAAACATTACTGACATCCTTCTTCGAATTCAACACCCTTTTGTCATCAACCTTTGGTCTGACACACCATAGCATATTGCAAGTTACCAGTATATGAAAACACTGTTGTATGAACCATTTAACCATACTTTCAAGAATGTTTAAATCAGCAGTTGAATATTCATCTATAGTTTCACAATAAATATTTTAGGCAGGACATCTAAAAATACCTAGGACAGTGCCACCCAAACAGGCCTCTTTAGTCTGGTTCCCTCATCCAAGGCTTTGGGCACACAATGCCAATGGCACAAGAGGCAAATGAGAAAGTGCAGCCTTTCATTTACCTTACTGGAATATGTCACTGAAAAAACTCGATGGAGAATATACCATAGGACTGTGTGTGGGGGGGTCTCTGCCTGACTCCCTGACTGTGGGGTGGACTTTGATGCACCGAATTTCATGAAGGCACCCTGAGATTTTATTTTTTTTGAGGAGGGCCAGGGCTCCCGAAGTTACACCATTGTCTATAGGGGACAGACCACAGTCTAGGAGGGTTTAAATATTTCTAAATATTGAATCAATTAATAGGTAAAGTTACTTTAATTGTTCTTTTTACTCCTATTTGAAGTTTATCTATTAGCTATACCTACAGAGACATTGTCTTAAAGAAGTACTGGCCACAATAGTAACTAGGGCTGTTTTATACCTTCTAATTAAAAGATACATAAATTGCACTTTCCTCCTCCACTTTTTAAATCTTTCTCTTACTGTTCCTTACTTTTGGAATTTTATCCTTGAATTCCTACATAGAAAATTCTATCAATTTTAATTCTTTTAACTTCAGTGACTCCCTCTTGGAGCACCTCTTGAACGTTGGAGCAACATCTGACTTGCTGCTGGCATTTTTTGGGCTTTTGTACAAACCCAAGACAACCACAGTCCTTTAGCAGTAAAGATCTGTGTCTCCAAAGATGCCCCAGTAGCTCCCCATCTTTTCTGCTGATTCCCTGCACATGCTCTGTGCTGCTGTCACTTACTGAGCTTAGGGACCCACTCACAATATACAGTACACATAGAATAGAAATGTCACAATATAAGGCTGATTAGTAATTAATACAGATAATCACTACATGGCAGCACAGAAACCATTGCAACTAGCATCAGAATTTAATAATCAGCCTTGTAGCATCAGCTTCTATTACAGGCCGACTTCATTTTCTGCTTGATAATTAGTGACAACCCCTAAGCTTAGTTTCTCAACAGCTGCTCAGAGCCCACTGAGCATGTGAGTGTTACAGACACTTTCCAAGATGGTGACTCCCTGTGACAAGTTTGAAGTCCTGGATCATTGCTGCTATTGACAAGCTGAAACTTTACTCTGGTGCAATAAGTTCAGCTTATAAAATATGGCATTTTTAGCCACATTAATGTTTCGGGTTTAAGTCTTCTTTTAAGTCCATGGCTGGAATAGTAAGCATTTTCTGAAAGTATGTGGCATTGGTGGAATTGCGCCTCCCCCTTTTCCATAATTATTGGGCAGTAAGCTGGTGGTGCCAACCCTGGCTCCATCCCTGACTAGTATGGTTATACCCATTTGTAAACACAGTAATTTAAGAAAATGTGTAGATATTGCTTTAACTGCTCTACTTTAGGAAATGTGGAGCACTATGAGGTGTAAGTTAGGCAGATTCAGTGGCAGTCTGTGGTGCAATCAGTGTCGGACTGGGACCCCAGGGGCCCACTCTCTGTACTATTATTATTTCTCTCCTCACTCAACCTCTATTCTCCTAGTCTCTATTCTTTACATACTATAATCTAATATTCCATCTATTTAGCGTCTTTGTTCTCAAAGAAATAGGCCAAATATTTAGCAGCACAAGGGCCCCCTGACACCTGAGCCCACCAGGAGTTTTCCTGGTATCCCAGTGGGCCAGTCCGACCCTGGGTGCAATTTTCAGTGTATTGCATCTTAGCTGGAAAGTATAACAACCCATGCACCTTCCCAAAACATGACTGGGATACAAGGATAAGAACACAAACACGAATAATGGAATCTTCTCACATAATAAAAATGTGAGAAATAGCACCAGAAGTCGTTTTTATAAATTGAAAACATGGCAAAAAGGTTTGATTTAGCATGTAGCAGTGCAAGACTCCAAACTGAAATATGTTCCCACCGTAGCGTGCTGACAACTCTCCAGATCTGTGTGGTGCCTGGATGATATTTCACTTTGACTAATACTTTTCCTGCTGAAAAAAGCAATAGAGGAAGTTTTATATTTAAAAACACAGTTAAACAGTGGCCCAACCAAAGAAACCAATGCATTTAATCCATCTCAAGAAGGCGTGGGAGTACTGCTCTCTGTCTTATCAGGCTGTTCCACAGGAAGTGAGAAATCTTGTTATATATTAAGGTTTCTCATCACATTGTATTGAGCAGATGTTAAACACTGTTCAGCATTCATACAGGGAATAGCAGCCTTTACACGTTGCATTTTGTACCATTTCTAGAAGGACACAGTTATTTAGCGGTATCTAAACTCTGCTGAAGCTTTGTAGTTAAGCATTAATTCCATTGGGATAATCACTGACTTTGGGCAGCTTAATGAATGCCTCGTGGCCTAGTCCTCAGTGTTGCTCGCCTTTGAAAGCAAGATGACAAATGAAAAGCAAAGCCAGTAGTAGCCAATATTATGTAAAAGCCACGGGTATCCTGCGAACATTTTAAAACCAGTTCTCTTCCCTGCTGGTATGGGAAAGTGTTTCCCGCTACGGCTCACAGCAAAGGCAATCTCTGCTTTATCTGTATCTATAGAGAAGAAAATGAGAAAAAGACAGCACACAGCATTCCAACATCACTTTCACCTTTCTTATCAACCTACATATATGCTCTGCCTCCTCCATTTCTAGCAGGTCCATTGCCCAGTATAAGTAACAATAAAGGAGCTGGGAACCCAGTCTCAGTTACTCCCTGCTCATAAGGTGACCCACAAAATAACCCATTATCATTTATATATTATTCCAAAGTGCACTTAATAAGGAGAAATATAATATAAATGCAAGGCTCTTTCAGTAATTGAGTCTGGTTCATTTAACTGGCCAATGTTGGCCACATCCATACCTGAGCAGCTTGAACAGTTCTAAGCAAAACGGCCAGACTCCTGCCTGTGTATAAATTGCACTTTTTACTGCAATTGTAACAGTTTACAAAACAATTTTACTGCATTCAAGGGTTCTTCCACCCCATAGTGAAATAAATTCTGAGCACATTTTCCAGACGCATTTAAGTTATTTGCTACTGGAATTGTTACTGAAAGCAGGACTCTGACTCTTGAAGCAATGTTGGAAGTCAGCTGTGGTTCATCTTTAAGGTAACTTTTATTATGTTATAGAACGGCCAATTCTAAGCAACTTTTCAATTGGTTTTCATTATTTATTCTTTATAGTTTTATAGTTATTTGCCTTTTTCTTCTGACTCTTTTCAGCTTTCAAACTGGGCGTCACTGATTCCCTTCTAAAAAAATAAATGCTTAGGGTAGGACTCCACAAGCGTTTTTGTCGCAATCTGACGCGCTGTGACTTGTCCCATGCGACAAAAATAAGGTAAGTAATAGAATTGTCGCATGGTGTGGCACCGTTGATCCGACATGACTGTTGGATGTAGACACAGCGCGCACCGTCTGCATCCGACAGTCATGTTGTGTTGGATCAAGGCTGAGACACCATGCGATAATTTTATTAAATCTTTCCAGCTTTCAAATGGAGGAGGGGGGGGTCAGTGACCCCACATAGAAACAAATGCACTGTAAGGCTTATTGTTATTGATAATTTTTATTACTCATCTTTCTATTCAGGTCCTCTCCTATTCATATTCCAGTCTCTTATTCAAATCAATGCATGGTTGCTGGGGTAATTTGAACCCTAGGAACCAGATTGCTGAAACTACAAACTGGAGAGCTGCTGAATAAAAAGCTAAACAACTCAAAAATTCATAAAAAATAACAACCAACTGCAAATTGCCTGAGAAAATGACTCTATAACTATATAGAATACTCTATGTCAGGAATCCCTAACCTTTTGAAACCGTGAGCAACATTCAGAAGTAGTTGGAGAGCAACACTAGCATGAAAAATGTTTTTGAGGTGCCAGTTAAGTGCTGTTATTGGCCATTTTTAGCCCTTTTGTGTATTGTCAATCTACACTGAGGTTCTGGCAGTGCACTTGGTTTTATGCAACCAAAACTTGCCTCCAAGCCTGGAATTCAAAAATAAGCACCTTCTTTGAGGCCACTGGGAGCAACATCCAAAGGTTTGGAGAGCAACATGTTACTCACAAGCTACTGGTTGGGGGATCACTGGTCTATATACTCTATAACTCATACTAAATACTAAAAGTTTATATAAAGGTGAACAACCTTTTTACTTTCATTTTACAAAACTCTGTTTTTGGGTAGAGATCCACTTCAAAGAAAAACTGTTTTTATTTTAGTGGAGTTTCCAATATATTTCTATATACTGGTTTACATGATGCTATTCCTTTTTAGTTTGGATAGATCCATTTCCCTACTTTTCAAACCTTCAATTTGGTTGCAGCTTGCCTGTAATTATTGAAATACCTTTGTTTTTCAGATATATAATCATTCACTGTGGTCTTACTTTTATACCATGACTACATAAACATGAAACATAACTTTATGTTTGGCTGGAAGCAGATTTAATTTGCCTGGTGACCTGGAAATACAATTATCCCATCAAGCAGAAACCTGTACGATAACTTCTTTTTTTTTTTTTTAAATCCCATTTTATAGTATTGTGCTACTCGTTACTAGGTTTCTTCACATTAGATAAAGGTTTCAGGAACAAGCTGTTATTTTCTTGTATCTGCAATGTTTTTCCTCAAGTGGAGGAGATCTTCTGTTCTTATTAATGCATACCTCTGCTCTCCGTGGGCCTTGTTCCAGAAGGCACCAAATTGCAGGAAAGTAATTGCCCCTGGCTTATCTGTGTAATGTCCTTTTTGTCACAGGAATGATCACAATTTTTGTATGCCTCTTACCAGTTGTTGTCTCAGTACAGTGAAGAGCAAACGTTTTCTCTATATTTCAGTAATAACAATTATACTCTGGTGCTTGTTATTAAACGACACCCCATAACTTTATTCAGTCCTAGGGATGTGGCTACGGCTGTCTATGGTGCACAATTTACACTGGGGGGCCTAATTTTACTGCACCCCATTTAACTGAAGGAAGTTCAGGCCTTTGGTTTCCAGTGAAGACCATTTGAAATATAAATGAATATAAGTCTATATAATATATAAATATATAATTGACTCGGAAACAAGACTGCCAGACTCTTTTAGAAACAAACTCTTTTAGAGACAATGGGATCTATTGATTTTCCATTTTGCTAATCTTTCTGTTTCATTTGAAATGTTGTATTTAAAAAGCACCTGACAGAACATTAATAATAGATGCCTACATATATCAAATTCATAAAAATGTACAGTTAATCAAGAGACATAAAATAATAAATCCTGAATAGACAACACCTGTGAATCTAGATTCACTATTGTATCTCCAAACGCGTAGAAAAATTGCTTCAAACACTCCTAAATGAAGAATAACAGATTTGGCACACAGGGAAAAATAGCAATATACAGGTAATATACAGGCAGAAGTACAATTGCTATGGCTATATTTAGTAATGTTAGTAACTAGTATTTAATTATGCTGCTTTTCCTTACCTGTAAACAATCAGAACAGAGTGCACTACAGAATTGCCACTAGTCATTTGAATATAATAATCACTGCATAAGTTTGGGATCTGTTATTTGTAATAACTGGAATCTGTATATATATATATATATATATATATATATATATATTTATATATATATATATGTATATATATATATATATATATATATATATATATATATATATATATATATATCTTGATAGAAGGACCAGCACTCCATTTCCGCCTATCCAACATTAGGGCGTTTCTCAAAGTCCTTGAGAAAGGCCCTAATGTGGGCCGAAACATTGTATAATGTATGTATGTATATATATATATATATATATATGTAGGGGTTGGTGATATCATTCCAATTTGCAGTGCAGCAGTAAATAGTGACTGAAGTTTACCAGAGCTCGAAGGACCAGTAACGACGCTCGATTTCTCCTCCCTGGCTATCTCCTATAGAAGGCAGGGAGGAGAAATTGAGCGCAGCACAATGGCTCGTCGCAGTTTTTGACGTTACCGGGAATTTAAAGTTAAATGTGTCTGGGTGTTTTTTTTTTTTTTGTTATGTAGAAACAAGTTTTGTAAAAAATGTCACATGACATAAGAGACAAATTTCCATTTTTTTAACACAGAAAATCGTCTCTGTTAGTGCAACAAGCACAATAGCACTCACTGCACTAGCGATGTGCCCCCCAGGACCCACTCCGATGTTAGAAGTTGTAAGTGCAAAGCAGGGCGTGGGGGGCAGCAGCAGCCCAAGGAAAGCCTCTGTCTTCAATGAGTACTCTGCAAGTCTTGTTGCTCTAGATTTACTTCTACTAGATATTTAATAATAATATTCAGCTCATCATCCCACAATCTAACAAACTGCAACATAGTAGTGTGAGCACAACTTGTCAGTAATTTGGTACATGTAGCAAAGGAGGTCAGCTGCCAGCCCTGTTTTCCCTTATGGTGTGGTTTTGATTGCCCAGATCATTCCAGAGGGGGGCTTTTGCATGGAACGGAAACATTTTCAGTGAAAAAAGTGGCCAACCACAAAAAGCATATCTGGATTTTGACACTTTAATATCTCACTAGAAATAAATGTACATATACAAAATGAATGACAGTACACAGACAAACTCAAAGTCAAAGCTACTGACTTTTCAGGGACTCCTTTCCATAAAAAAAAGAGTTGTCAGGATCTCAGTCATGTCTCTCTAATCTTCTAAATGAACTGCTGAAATCCTATTAAACCAAGGCAAAACTAAGCACACTTGACACAGAAGTGTTCATTAACCACTCCGGTGCAATGTGCAAATTTTGGATTCAAATTGTGATGTAGTGTGTGCACATTTTTCTCACTGGGTAAATTGGGTTAATTCCAGCTTGTAGTGTCAATAATGACAGCAGTGTCTGATACACTTGGCACAAGTCAGTTTTGGTTGTTATCGCAGTCTGATAAGAGAATGATAGAATTACTTGGAGCTTCAGGCAGATGGTCAATCCAGGGTTGTCCTGTGTCAGGCATATAAGAGAGGGGGTTGATCAGTGCACATTCCATGGTAATTTAGTATCTGTGCAAGAGTGAATATTTTTAAAAATTGGGGTTTTGAAAAGTTACAAAGTTATCATCATACAATTGCCAAGCCACCATACCACATCAAATAAACGTCATAAAATTCGAACTCTTTGTCTTTTTTCATACTTTTCGCAGGCTAGAACCTCCTTTCATTGGTTCAGAGTGTTGCAGAGGAGTTTGTGTGGATGCCAGTGCAGTACCCGTGTGTTAATATGTGAATAATTCTGCATCCTCCAGTCTGCACTTGTGCTTACATTCATACATCAGCGCTAGAGTGAATCAGTTGACTAATGAATACTCTCTGAATATGGGGTTGGTATCTTGCTGGAAACGGCTGCAGGGCAGGAACAGAGGGGATTGTGTTCTCTCTGTCTCAGCTATGGTATGTTTCAGGACATGATCAGCATAGATAAAACTCTCTGAAATTGCCTGGATCTATCTCAGGCCTCCTTTGGTTTTTCTCTTTTGCATTCTCACTCCTTCTGTTTTGATCCCTTCTCCTGATGTACCCCAAGGCTCTATTTTAGGGCACTCCTTTGTTCTGTTTGCACATTCTCTCTTGGTGAAGTCATTACAATAGCATCAATAGGCAGACATCCTATGCTCTTCTCTTCACACCTGACCTCCCAGCCTCGGGTATTAGATTGTTTCAATGCAATTTCATCCTGGATAGCAGAGTGATGACTGAATGAATATCTCAGAGTCTGAGCTGATCGGTTTACTTTGTAAATTACCCCCAAAAGCAACAGAGGACTGAGGTGGGTGGGGATCTGAATGCTGCAAGATCTATTGCTTAGCACAGTTAAAACAACATGGTAAAGGGTGTTTAGGAGCACAAAGTATTTGAAGCAAACTGCAGTTGCTAGAGACAGCGTTGCCTGTCAGTATTCACAATTATCCATCTGCTCATACAGTGCATGCAGAGATGGGAAAGCACATCAAGACCAGCACATAAGAGTATACATAAATGTTTAATTTGAGAAAAGTCACATTGACATTTATATATAGAGAGATTTGTACAGATCCTGGCATGGAATAAAGAATTATGCAGGTATGGGATCAGTTATCCAGAAAGCTCCAAATGACTTGAACGCCATCTTCCATATACTTTATTATAGCAAATAATTTAGATTTTTAAAAAAATTATGGAAAGACCCCTTATCTAGAAAGCCTCATATCTCAAACATTGTGGATAACAGGTCCTATACCTGTACTTTTTTAACTCCTTCCATAGTTCTTGGTTATGTGTGCATAGCAATGGACTGGACATCACTCATTTCCAGAAATCCATTTCATATTGTACTGGATTAACTACAAAATGATGTGCAGCCATTTTTATAAGTTTATTTCCACCAGGAATATACATTGTACTAGGTCTCAGAGTATGTATATATATATATATATATATATATATATATATATATATATATATATATATATATACACACACACATATATAGGGGGTTAAATTAACTTTGACAAGACTAAGGGGCCGATTCACGAAGGGTCGAATTTCGAAGTTAAAAATACTTCGAAATTCGACCCTCGAATTGAAATCCTTCGACTTCGAATATCGAAGTCGAAGGATTTAGCGCAAATCCTGCGATCGAACGATCGAAGGATTTTTCGTTCGATCGAACGATTAAATCCTTCGAATCGAACGATTCGAAGGATTTTAATCAAACGATCGAAGGAAAATCCTTCGATCAAAAAAAGGTTAGCAAGCCTATGGGGACCTTCCCCATAGGCTAACATTGACTTCGGTAGCTTTTATCTGCCGAAGTAGGGGGTCGAAGTTTTTTTTAAAGGGCAAGTACTTCGACTATCGAATGGTCGAATAGTCGAACGATTTTTACTTCGAATCGTTCGATTTCGTTCGACTTCGATCGAATTCGATCGAATTTAACCAATTCGATGGTCGAAGTACCCAAAAAATACTTCGAAATTCGAAGTATTTTTCATTCGAACCCTTCACTCGAGCTGAGTGAATCGGCCCCTAAGTATGTATGGTTACTGGTAAGTCAAACTGACTGATCATTCCACAATTTTTCCAGATGATTTGGTAACTGGAGATCACTTTTTATTGGCTGCTCCCATTGCTGTGGATCAACATGAATATGAAGATAAATCACAGCCCCTGCACTGAATAATCGATAGCAATATCATATTTCCCAACATTTTGGAAATAAAAAGAGGGACAAAAAATTTGCCAAATTTTTTGGCCATGCCCATTTTTTGCCAACATCCCCTAATTACCATGTTCATTTTACAACATGTGGCAAGTTATGAAAGTACATAACATATTTCTGTGTATTTTTCACTTATTACAGTTTTGCTAATGAAGGTGAATTGCCATTTAAGCTGTGTGTCTAACCTCTCCCAAGGGACCTGTTATCTAAATTGCTACAATTACTTATTTGCTTGTCTCAAAATTGTTACAAAAGTATCTTATCTGCACCTGGTGGCTGTTCTGGGGTCCCTGCCAAAAGCCAATTAAGTTAGAAACATTATATATTTTTTTAGCTGTTCAGTGCAGAGAAAATCGGGACTTTCCAGTACAAACACATGACTGCAGGTTGAGCTGTCAAAAGTGGGACTGTCCTGCTGAAAACGGGACAGTTGGGAGATATGCAATATTCTTTACGGAACATTTATAAGAAAATAAAGGGCATATAAGCTCCATTTAGAAGCATGACAAGTTGTGCCTTTACTATGTACTGAGTGAATAAGAATGAGGTTAATAACAAGACACTACTTGTTAGAGCAGTATAGTCACTAGCCAACGGCAAGGCTAAATGTACAGTAAGTAACAGGAGGAAAACAAGAACTGCCAGGGAATGCTCAGAATTGCATGCATGTAATAAAGGACACAAAAAAGAATAAGAAAAAATGGACTTCATGAACAAAGCTAAAGATAAAGAAAGTGCAATATAGGCAAATCTCATAAATTAGAGAGATTCCCCTTGTATCCTGCTTTGGCTTTTACATACTGTAATTCTGCAGTAATGCTCGGGCCTGGGGTTTTCCCGGTAACGGATCATTCCATAATTTGGAATTTCATACTGAATGTCTACTAGAAAGTCATGTAAACATTTGATATATCCAATAGGATGGTCTTGCTTCCAATAAGGATTACTTATATCCTGGATCAAGTACAAGGTACTGTTTTATTATTACAAAGAAAATGGAAATATTTTTTTAAAAAATTGAGTCTATGGGAGACAGTCTTACTGGAATTCAGAGCTTTCTGGATAAAGGGTTTCCGGATAACTGATCCCATACCGATCTGACTCACGCACCTGGGCATTTATCTCTTTTAAATCTTTTATGTATGCAACCAAAATCCATATCATTTATCCATACTCCTCACCAATCACTTCTGCCAAAGACTCTTCCTCTGTCAGGAATAACAAATAAAATAGGATTGAGATGTGAGTGGGCGCAGAAAGGGTTGATGCCATTCTGAACTGTATTGAAGAGCATCACTATGTTTTTTTTTTTATTTATAGTAAACGTGGCTTCACCAATTGAATGGCACAAGGTTAAGTCTAGAGATTTGTGCTGTACAGATGCAATCATAACAAGAGCTAGCAGGAGCCTCTCCATGTCACTGCATTTTATGAGCCCAGTTTTATACTAGATTTTATGCTTGGGCTTTTAGAGAAGCAATGCTGAAATGGAGGTTTGTTTTTTTATCACATTTATTTGTGAAGTGCCAATATAACAACTGACAATTGGCATAATGGCAAACCTATACAATAACCCACTAGGGCTTACAATCTATAGCTAAAATGACTTTCAAATGCAGTGCTCAGTGTCCTGTATTCTGGGCCTGGTCTTTGCATTTTTGACCATGATCTGTTCCTTGCCTTTGCCTATTCAGCTTGCCTGACCATAGCCTCCTTTATACTTTGCTCTGGTCTCTTGTTTGCTTCTGTTTTATTCTTTCATCTTGAAAAATTAAGTTTTGCTCTCTTAAAGTTTTCACTCTACCATGTCTTTTTTAATACTTGAGATTTTCTGACACGGGGAGGCCCATTTACTAAGGGTAGAATATCGAGGGTTAATTAACCCTCGATATTCGACCATCGAAGTAAGATCCTTCGACTTCGAATATCGAAGTCAAAGGATTTACCGCAAATACTTTGATCGAACGAGCGAAGGAAAAATCGTTCAATCGAACGATTAAATCCTTCTAATCGAACGATTCAAAGGATTTTAATCCATCGATCGAACGATTTTCCTTCGATCAAAAAAAAGCTTAGAAAGATTATGAGGAAGGTCCCCATAGGCTAACATTGGTGCTCGGTAGGTTTAAAGTACCGAAGTAGGTAGTCAAATTTTTTTAAAGCGACAGTACTTCCACTATTGAATGGTCGAATAGTCAAATGATTTTTAGTTCGAATCATTAGAGTCGAAGTCGTACTTGAAGGTCGAAGTACCCAAAAAAAACCTTCGAAATTCAAAGTTTTTTCAGTTCGAATCCTTCACTCGAGCTTAGTAAATGTGCTCCTACTTTCTCTGTTTATCTTCTGTTGTGCTCCAGCATCCTTCTATATTTATATGTGCCAAGACCAGATTTCTTGACCGCCCCCTGGCTTTGGATAAATGGAAGAACAAACATTATTTTGGAGAGTACATTGACATGCGGTTTGTGATACAATGTGGGGCATTGCCAAAGGAGGCTTGATAGTTTAGAATCTTGTGTTTGCTATTACACTAAGAATGTATTGGAAGACTGAAGGTTGATAGCAGGGGCAACATATTGAAATTACTGGATTGGTCTGACAAGTCAGCAGGAGGCCAACAAGGAGGAGGAGCAAACAAAGTCAATGAAGAAATAAGGTCGATCCAGACTCATCCCTCTTTTGTTGTCTGTAATACAGCTCCAAATCCAACAAGGAGGAGGGTGTGAAAGTTTTAATTATGTGCACTCATATTTTTTTAGTGTCCTGTGTGAGAAAAGGATTTAATCACCTTAAAGGGGAACTCCACACAAACATAACTTAAACTTTTTGAAAAGTAAACATAATTTCAAGCAACTTTGCAATATACATCAATTAAACAATATGCAGACTTTTCATGATTTTTAATGGTTTCTGACAGTTCCCTAAGCCTAGCCCCCTGCTCTCCTGCCGATCTGTCTGACTACTTTGCTGAGCTGCCTGACTACTGTTACTTTGTATCAACAGCCATCTGTCCTTAGCCTGCATCCTCCAAACCCCACAATTCCCTGCACATGTGCTTTCAATAAGGAAAGGAACATCCCAGTACAATGCCTTGTGGGTTATGTAGTTCCTGCATGCTGTCTGTAACTTACAATTTGTAACATCAGTGTTTAGTCCTTCCTTCCCTGCCAGGATTTCAAATGATGCAGAAAGAGAAGAACTGTTAAACAGCTGGAATTCAGCATAGAAAATGGCATTTATTCATACTTTTTGAAGGAACAGGTAACTGTGATGCAGTGTCGGACTGGGACACCAGGGGCCCACCCAAAAAACTTTGACTAGGGGCCCACCAATTAATATTAGACCAGGGGCCCACTCTTAGTACTATTATTCTTCCTCTCCTCACTCAACCTCTATTCTCATAGTCTCTTTCCTTTACGTACAATAATCTGTTATTCCATCTATTTAGCCACTTTGTTCTCATAAAAATAGGGAATGGCCATGAAATAAGCCAAATGTTTAACAGCATGAGGGCCCACTGACACCTTTGCCCACCGAGACTTATCCTGGTATCCCGGTGGGCCAGGCCAACACTGCTGTGATGGATATATTATTGGTTTCTTTGTTATGTGGGCCTCTTTATCCAATTTTGGTTTGGAAGCCAGAGTTCCCCTTTAAGATATAGTTTTATTGTTTTAGTCTGGCTTCCAATAATTTTCATGGAAAAGAATTTGTCATAGTGTTGCTGTTAATATGTTCCCTGATACATATGTGATATACTACATTAACATACTAAAGATTGGATTATTTTTCCTGCATGTTCTGCAAAGTCTCAATGGATGCTCTTGGATACGATTTTTATTGTTTTGTTGTGGTGCTGCTACACCAGTATGTCGGTTTAGATTTCATGAGTTCCATGCAGGCTGACAATTGCTCCTATATATATCTTGAGGATTTATGTACAATTATGGCTTCTTTGCTGCATAAGTAGTGCCACTTACTGATAAGAAGCTCCAGTAAACCAACAGTTAAATATTTTGCCCTGTCCATGGTACTGAAAGAATGAAAGAAAACACAAACTATTATGTTCATACAGTGACTGCAGTAAAAAAAAAAGTAATGATTGCGAATGATGAAAGTACAGATGAGAGTAATTCACAATAATTGGATGACAATGCACAGGTTGCCTGCTTACAAACTGTCTCTATAGTTAGAATTAGGTTACTTATTCAAGATGTAAAGATATTAACTAACATGATGTATGATAAATGTCAGATCAGTACCTGGTAGTTATATACAATATCTGTATTTTGACATGGTAGTCCTTAGTTTCATGTATTTCTATAGGATTTCTTTTCTGTTTAATGTACATACAGTGACTGGGAGTGAATATAGTTGCAGTGGAATCCTTGTTCATTTTGGTTGGTTTATGATGGCATTATTTTATCATGAAAATGTAATTATTCACTTAGGGGCAGATTTACCATATATACTCGTGTATAAGCCGACCCGTGTATAAGCCGAGGTACCTAATTTACCTAAGAAAACTGGAAAAATGTATTGACTCGTGTATAAGCCTAGGGGCCCCATGTCAGATTTCAAAATGTGAATGTGTAAATGTGTAATCATGTTTTATGGCATAGAAATCTATCTAAAACGATTTACCGTAAAAGAGTCAGAACTATTAGCTGGACAATTGCCACTTGTTTTCCCTGTGACCTCCCACCTGTCATGGCTGCTCAGAAGATCAATGAGGTGCTGCACCTAGGAAAGCAGAAAAAAGGTACCGTACGCTCCTTCCGCGGCCCCAACACACCTCCCTCTCCCATAGCGCAGGACTGTCTGTGACTGTGTGATCGCCGCCAGAGCAGGTCCAGGAGCTCCGGGCGGCGCGTCCTTCCCTGCCGGCGTTCGCTCCCAAAATGGCAGCGCCCATGGCCGCCACGTGGGTAGCGGACAGACAGTCCTGCGCTATGGGAGAGGGAGGTGTGTTGGGGCCGCGGAAGGAGCGTATCTGCGGCCGGTGAGGATTGGCTACTGTTGCTACGGTATGACCCGCGTATAAGCTGAGGTCGAGTTTTTCAGCACATTTTGGGTGCTGAAAAACTCGGCTTATACGCGAGTATATACGGTATCAAGGGTCGATTTTCGAAGTGGAAAATACTTTGAAATTCGACCATCGAATAGAATCCTCCGACATTCGAATTCGAAGTCGGAGGATTTTATTCATTGTACGATCGTATTCCGATCGTAGTACGATCGTACGATTTGAACGATTTTATCGTACGACTTTCCTTCAAATACCAAAAACTTAGAAAATAGCTCTGGAAGGTCCACATAGGCTAACATTGCATTTTGGCAGGTTTTATTTGGCGAAGTACTGAAGTCGAAGTTTTTTTAAACAGACAGTACTTTGATTATCGAATGGTCAAATAGTCGAACGATTTTTACTTAGAAACGAAGTCGAAGTAAATTCGAAGTCGTAGTATCCTATTCGATGGTCGAAGTATCCAAAAATGACTTCGAACTTTTTTACTTTGAAAATTCCCTCGAATTCACTTTGACCCTTAGTAAATCTGCCCCTTAATATATAATGAGGAGGACTTTGTAAAACTACCCCACATTTTCCCTTGTTCAGTTTCAAGATATGTTAAAAGATCTCTCACCTAAGTTTATGTGTCTTCTGTCTCATTTGTAGGGGTTAATTTGTTCCTGTCTCTTTGCATAGTCATAGAGAACTTTGGATTCTTATTATGGAATCAAGATCTGGAGAGAAAAACTGAGGTTAAGGGACAGCTCTGATTGCCTAGTATGCTATTTCTCATTAGTTAGTCAGCTTGTTGCCATTTATAGCATTCAGAAACCAAGCAGAAAAAAGGTATTGGATAGTTAGAAGAAGAGTAGAAAGAAAACCCATCTGGCAGGCCAGCTGCCAATTCAACCTCTGAAGAAAAAGAAAAAAGGTAATTCATTCTTGGCCCCAAAATGACATTCATAATAATTATATATACATAAATATAAAATGTTAAAACCAAGGAATCACACGTTACCACTAATGTGGTAATGTAAGTAAGTAATTATGCGACCTGACCACTTGTTATTTATTTAATAACATCAATGACATCACTGGACTAATTACCATAGAAATTAAACTCAAGTGGCCTTGGTTCCAAATGACATTTACTGTTGGTTTGCTCTGGACTGCAAAAAAAATGTACTCCTCAGTTCTGCAACATGGTCCTTCATAACTGAGCCCCCAAATGATGCTTGAAGCAGTTCCAGGTGGGCTCAGCACAAGGAACAATTAGAGGGTTATTTACTAAACCTCAATTTTTTTTGGTCTGACTTTTTTGTCAAAAACTCAAATTTTTCGTGGGAAAAAAAAACTCAATGGCAAATGTCCCTATCCCAACTTGAAGATATCATGGACTGCACTGGGTTTAGCCCAATAATCCAAAAAATGTGGGGTTTTCGGGCAGTAACCCGAAAAATTCATACAATTCGGATTTTTGCTTGATTTTATCGAGTCTTTCCGTGATCTGATGTTTTTGAGTTATTTTAATGATAAATAAGGTAAAATCATGGATGGGACTTTGGTTGAGCTTTGTTTAATAAAAAAAATGAGATAAATTTGAATTTTAGTAAATAACCCACTTATTAGGGGCATGTTTACTAACACTGGAGATGTTGCCCATGGCAACCAATCAGCAATTAGATTTAAACAGCCACCTATAAGTCAGAAAACAAAAGCAAAGATCTGATTGGTTGCTATGGGCAACATCTCCAGAAATCTCTCCAGATATTTATCTCCAATGTTAGTAAACACGCCCCTTAGTGTGAGAGTTGAGGAGAATGCCTACATGCTCTTCTAGATACCTCAATGACCATCTTGAAGGTCAGTTAGGATGACTATGGCCAAATTACTGATACACTGCTATTTCCCTATATTTGTAACTTGTTATGAGCTGTGGTAGACCCTGAGCAAAGCATGGAACTCCAAGGTAGGATTGAACTGAAAATCCTAACAACCAGTAACATATCTATACTTTACTTGGCCTCACAGCAAATTATTTGCCAGGCCCCCAAAATGTCTAGAGGTTGACTGGTTTTACCATTATTTATTGAAATTGTATATGAATTAGGTCTTCATGGGGCCCCTATAACTTCTAGGCCCCCCTGCAGCCGCAGGGTCTGCTTCCTCTGTAGTTACACCCCTGCTAATAACTATTGGTCTACAGCAGTGATCCCCAACCAGTAGCTCGCAAGCAATATGTTGCTCACCAAACCCTTGGATGTTGCTCCCAGTGACCTTAAAGTGAATTTTGTTTTTGAATTCCAGGCTTGGAGACAAGTTTAAAAACCAAGTGCACTGCCAAACGGAGACTCCTGTAGGCGCCAGTCCACACAGGGGTTACCAATAGCCAATCACAGCCCTTTTATGACACCCCCGGAATGTTTTTCATGCTTGTATTGCTCCCCAACTCTTTTGTACATTTCAATATGGCTAACGAGTAAAAAAGGTTGGGGACCCCTGGTCTAGAGAGAGAGAGACACAGGTTAGCAAATTAAAATTATAATAATATCTTGTTATATTTTGCAGTTGACTGTAAAAAGAGCTACAATCCACTAGATAACTTCAAAACCATATAATAATACATAACTATTAACCAGAAAGAATATGTTTTTCTATATCATTATCTAAGTAATGATTGGAATATCTTGTAGAAGCTAGAGTTGCAGAAGGCACACACTGTAATTGCTGTAGAGAGATCTCTTCCATTCAATTTTCCACTGACTGAAATTGAAGTTTTTTTCTTTTTATACTTTATATATTTAATCTCTGTGCTAATTTTAACCGTAACTAACAAACATTTTTCCAATTAGCACTTCTCACATCATCATAATGTTTTAGCTGCTGGATTAAAATTGCAGATTGTAATTCAACTCTAATGCTAAATTTATGCAAACAAGAATCTCTGAAAGAATTAATGTTTGAAAGTTCAGATTTAATTTTGCAATTTCTCTAAATAAGATAATTCATTTCCCCCCTAATTATTTCTGCAAATGTTGCAGCTGGATAAATACCCACAATGAAATCTATTTGCTAGCTGTTGGCCAAACACCATTTTGATAGATGGAACTTCCTTTTACAGTAATAACTGTTTATCAATTGAGGGCACAAATAACCTTGTATGGGCTATGCCACAGTGGGTGTTGTAATCACTGCAACTTGTAGCAACTGTCAAATACCCACTACCCAGATCACTAATAAGTATAGATAATTATGGAAATTCCATGGGTCTCCCTCATTGTAATCTGTCTCCTGAAGAAATTGCTCTATGGTAGTTCCAAAAAGTTATAAGATACTTTAAAAGTGTATTTCACTTTGACACCTCCTGCACCAACCAGGGATCACTGCAAGAGGGCTAGTTCATTAGTTAATACAACATAAAAGAGGCTCTCCAACCTTCTGCGAAGGGGGCTGTCCAGGCACACAACATTGTTCTGAGATGATTTGACAACTGCTACAAAACCCCCTCCACCAGTACCACATCCATATCCCAGTTACATAACAGGTATAGTTTTAAAAAGACACATAGCTGTTAAAGGGATACTGTCATGGGAAACATTTTTTTTTACAAAATGAATCAGTTAAAGGAACAGTAACGTCAAAAAATAAAAGTGTTTTAAAGTAATGAAAATATAATGCAGTGTTGCCCTGCACTGGTAAAACTGCTGTGTTTGCTTAAGAAACACTACTATTGTTTATATAAATAAGCTGCTGTGTAGCAATGGGGGCAGCCATTCAAAGGAAAAAAGGCTCAGGTTACACATCAGATAGCAGATAAGCTCTGTCTGTCTAATGGTGTTATCTGTTATCCATTAGTTATCCTGTGCCATATAGCCGTTTTTCAATTTACCACCATTGCTCCCCAGCAGCTTGTTTATATGAACCATAGTAATGTTTCTGAAGCAAACACACCAGTTTTACCAGTACAGGGAAACAGTACAAGATATTTTCATTACTTTAAAACACTTTAATTTTTTTGTGTTACTGTTCCTTTAATAGTGCTGCTCCAGCAGATTTCTGCACTGAAATCCATTTCTCAAAAGAGCAAACAGATTTTTTTATATTCAATTTTGAAATCTGACATGGGGCTAGACATTTTGTCAATTTCCCAGCTGCCCCAGTCATATGACTTGTGCTCTGATAAACTTCAATCACTCTTTACTGCTGTACTGCAAGTAGGAGTGATATCGCCCCCTCCCTTCCCCCCCAGCAGCCAAACAAAAGAACAATGGGAAGGTAACCAGATAACAGTTCCCTAACACAACAGCTGCCTGGTAGATCTAAGAACAACACTCAATAGTAAAAACCCATGTCTCACTGAGACACATTCAGTTACATTGAGGAGGAAAAACAGCAGTCTGCCAGAAAGCATTTCTCTCCTAAAGTGCAGGCACAAGTCACATGACTTGGGGCAGCTTGGAAATTGACAAAATGTCTAGCCTCATGTCAGATTCAAAATTGAATATAAAAAAATCTGTTTGCTCTTTTGAGAAATAGATTTCAGTGCAGATTTCCACTGGAGAAGCACTATTAACTGATGTGTTTTGAAAAAAACATGTTTTCCCATGACAGGATCCCTTTAAGTTCAGCCTCTGCCTGTGGTCTACGACTCTACATGATTCAGAGAAAGAGACTCTAATGTGCAGCTGTCTATAATTTTCCTAAGTGGGTGAAATGTATTTCTGGTCCTAAAAGGCAATTGGACTAGTACCTGGATTGGTTTGTACTAAGAATTACTTTACCTAACCTTGAACAGCAGTTCGTGAGTAGTTATTTGCATACCTGGCAAAGAAAGGGGTTGGGAACAAGCTTATTGAAGAAGGTATTGATGGGAAAAACCACTGTAGGGAGCAGAACCTTTCCTAACCATTTTGTACCTACAGAATTTCTCACTGCATGACTAGTCATCCAGTCATTTTTTAATACTTGGGAGTAAAAAAAGGAATATGAGATTTCTGTTTGTGGCATTATAGAAATAGTGATTATAGTTCTATCATATACCATTCCACCTTCTCTCAGTCATCTTCTCCTTCCCCCTAGTGGCATTGTCTTCTTGTTTTGCCCTTCCCCCTTTTCCTTTCCCGTCTTCTTTTGTTCAATCACACCTTCAGCTATTCAGTTCTCCATCCTCGTTCTACTTTGAATCCATACTGCCTCTGCTTACTGTACTGCAGTGTAACTCTGATCCTAAGGGTCTCTCCATTATCTGCTTCTCAAGAGGACATGGTTTAGAGTCTCAGCAGGTTCATATTGATATTGGCACATGGATGTTAAAGGAGAAATAACCCTAAAAATGAATATGGCTAAAAATGCCACATTTTATATACTGAACTTATTGCACCAGCCTAAAAGTTTCATCTTCTCAATAGCAGCAATGATCCAGGACTTCAAACTTATCGCAGGCAGTCACCATTTTGGAAAGTGTCTGTGACACTCACATGCTCAGTGGGCTCTGAGCAGCTATTGAGAAGCTAAGCTTAGGGGTTGTCGCAAATTATCAAGCAGAAAATGAGGTTGGCCTATAATGTAAGCTGATGCAACAGGGCTGATTGTTAAATTATCATGCTAATTGCACTGGTTTCTGTGCTACCATGTAGTAATTATTTGTAATAATTACTAATCAGCCTTTATTTATTTACTAAACTCCAAATGCAAAAATCAAGAAAAATTTGTGATTTTTTTAATATAAAAATTAGACTTTTTAAAAAAAAAAAAAAAAACAATCACATTTTTTTCAGAATTTATTAAACCCCACGCATGGAAAAGTCAGAATCTGAAAATCCGGCATCTCAGACCTGTAGAGGTTGCATATAAGTCAATGATTTTTCGATGTGCGCTGTGTTTTTGGCAATACCTCAAAGTTTTCGAGCAAAATTCTGAGTTTTCGGGGGAAAAATCCGAAAAAAACCCCGTGATTTTTCATGATTTATTCTGATTTTTTCCCGCAAACAAAGTTTTCAGGAAAGTGTATTTATAAATTAGCCCAAAAAACCCGTGCGGATTTGGTCTGAGTTTTTTTCAGAAAATATTGAGATAAATTCGGACTTTGATAAATAACCCCCTATGTGTACCATACGTTTCCTTTCTAACTGATCAGTGTTGGTATAATATGAATACGAAGAAGTGAAGAAGATCTACTGTGTTTATTTCTTATGAACAGTCGTCCTGAACTTGCTGTAACCGGCACGCCATGATTTTCTCTGTCATCAGCAAAAAAAACAGTCAGCAGTGATCAGTGCAGAGAAACCAATACAGAACATACAGTGAATGTACATTGTATATGACTGCCCAAGCATAACCTTTTTCCAAAGCAACAAGGGGTTTACCTATTAAATCTCCATTACATTTGAGCAGTGTTTGAACAAGTAACTAAGTTAAAACTGTATGTGTTGCCTTTACACTTCACTACAAGAATTCATTATAAACATATAGGAATGAGCTGTTCTGCTGCACATGGTTTCTACTGTTTTGCCTGCTCAAGTAATATGAAAATCACATAAGGAGTTTTCCAAGATTTTCATAACGTCTCTAATTCAAAAAAAAGATATATCTGAGCACTTTATTGTAGGGGACATTTCTATGACATTATGATAAATGTGAACATATGGGATAAGAACTTGCTCATGATTCAACCTGAACAATATTTATTAACACAGGTTTGGGTCATCTGAAAACCTGTTGTCCAGCAAGCGCCGAAATATTGGAAGACTGTCTCCCATAGACTCCATTTTAATCAAATAATTCAAAGCGTGTTTAATGATTTTCCTTTTTATTAATAAAACAGCACCTATATTTATTTATTAACTAAGATTTCATTAATCTTTATTGGATGCAAATCCATCCCATTGAGTTTCTGTTCATTTTTAAGTATGGAGATCCGAATTGGAAACGGGTACAACCCAGGTCCCTGAGCAGATCCCATACCTGTATGTCAGAAGAATCAGTGCAGGACTATAGTTGAGTGATGGGACATGGAATTATACACTTTATTTTAATTTTTATGAATTAGTAATGCAGTAATATAACCATAAAGGACTATCTAGTCTGTCCTATTACTTATCTGAGCCTGCCAGCAGATATTCTTTGTGCTATTGTTGCTTAAAATAGAACTGTGCTCATTCCTTGCATTTTTAAATCCCTTTACACTAGCCTTAAGTGTAGAGATGCATTAAACAAATTTCATTAACCCTATTTCTCCGCTTCTAGATGCAGATTTCCTGTATAATGTGACACTTGCCTTTCTTGCTCCACTTGCCCGGGCCCTGGTTATGTTTCTGTTGGAGATGCCAATGAGATCCCCATAAGAACTATTGTGAGCACAAGGCTCATCCCAGGCTCGTCAGAAACAGAGAAATCAATGCTAATATGCTAATGTCTATGTTTCTATTTAAGAAGACTTAAGTGTCCTTCCATGAAATCCAACTCATTAGTATGTAAGCAAGCATATCTGTAGATGAAGTTTGCAAATGTTCTAACAATTGAATATATTGCTAATAACCAATAAAGACAACCATGTATTTCATCAAGAACCTTAAATAGAGTCTGCATAGATAGTATTAAATCACTGTCCCCACTTTCAGTAGGAGAGCGGCCCATAAAATTGATTATTTACCCCTGTTCTCCTCAGTAGCCACAAAATTTAGGAGTCTCTTGCAAACTGGGTTTTTAATATAACTGTATGTTTTGCTCTGCACAAGCTTTTACTATCCTTTCAGCAAAGTACATATTTCTTATATTACTTCATAACGCGACCACTTGCTGTTTTATTTCTCTTCTTGTGAAATATAAGCCCTCCTCCATGAACCTGCATTTACATTTTTTTGTCACAGTTTACTAGAATAGTAAACAGAATAGGTTTATCGGTGCTTGAGATGGGAATACAGTATGCGGAATTTTCACTTATTCACAACATATACAGTAAATTTGATTATCAAATGCCTCCCCACTGGAATGCACTAAAATCATATTTTCTTGTATAAGCACACGTTTTGTTTTTATGCAGTTCTGCCACTGATGTTAGGGAAATGGAAGACATTGCACCAATTGTGTGGCATATTGGCTATGTTGTCTGGTGCAATTTAGTCTGATGTCAAGCTGTTGATCTTGCCGAACATTGATAATGCACATACTTAAACACATTTACCTTTATCTAGTCTTCGTTTGAACCGTTTGATTTTGTGATGCCACTTTCTGAATGGAAACAGTGGGCCCATCTGTATGAAGAGACCAGGTGCCCAAGACATTTGTTTGAAGTGCCTCCTTGCTATCTTTTCTGCCTGAAATGAACCGTGATGTGCCACATGGTAGCTGAAAACAGGTGGAAGTCTTTGTGTAACACACAAATAGAACAAGTTTCATATACATGTACAGTATATATGCACATATGTGTCCATGCTGCATTTACTATTGTAGGAATATGCCTTGTGTTTGTGTTCAGAATCCACTGAACAACAACGCAAACTGCTGTTACATGGCTTTAAGTTCTGGTCTCATTTATATTTCTAGTATTAAGTTTGTGAATATTTGGAATTTCCCAGTGGATGAGGCTCCTGAGATTTTTCCCGTATGGAGGCAATTGGGGGAATTTGGGAGATCGAAGGTCGAAGTTAAAAAAACTTTGAATCGAAGTAGATCGAAGTAGCGCTACTTCGAATTGTACGATTCGAAGTAGGCCCACTTTGACCCCAAAAAACTTTGACCACCATTGGATTGGTCTTTTTGAATTCGAAGTTCAAAGTTTTTTTAACTTCGAACTTCGACCTTTTGATAAATATGCCCCTAACAGTCAGATATAAGCTTGATGCAGAGAAATAGAACCAGCACTTACATATAACTTCCGGCACTTTGCCTTTTATTAAGCTATAGACTGACTGCAGTGAATTCAATGTTCTGGGGGAAAACAACCCCCTTGTCAGGAATATACTCTCTATATACAAAAGAATAGATATATCTGTAACCTGACCCATAGAGATATCACACCCATGCTAGTTTCTTTTGTACCATGCATCGTATTTGTAATGTACAATGCGCAATCATAAAAATATTGCTTTTATGTTCTCAATAGTTGCTTTGTTGAGGAGTCTTAAAAGTTGCCCTTGTAAAGTTTGACTACAAATCTGTAAACTGCAAATATGGTTTTGCTATCCCTCTGTCATAAATTCCACTGAAGTGTTTTCTTCTCTTCAGTGTCAGTTGTATTTATAAGCTCAAACTTTGCTCCTGATTTTGATTCGCCCCATTACGTGTCAAGATCGGCACCCTATATCCAGAAACCAAGCTAGGCTCCCTGGTCTTGGCTCTCACTTCCACCTATAACCGCCACCTTTCACCTTGGGAGAAGCCCTCGGCTAATTGGATGCCGCCAAGTCTTATTTGAGAGAGGAGCAAAGCAAACGGTTCTGGACAAGCAAAGGGGCACGATCGTCTCATCAGGATACTGGAAGGAAGAACACCATCAGGAACCAGGGGCCAGCACAAGCATAGAATCAGGAATCAGGATTGGAGAATGTAGAATAGTCACAGACAGGCAGGATCAGGATTGGAGAGGTCAGCAGAGTCAAACAGATCACTCAGAATACAAGTTATAAAGCACCCAGGAACAAGGCAAATTGAACCTAACAATGGGCAATCCTAAACACACTGAATTCCCTTTTAAACTGTTTGAATTTGGTGCCATGCGTGCTGACATCACACTCCAGCGTCATTGCGCCTTTAAGAAACGGCCGTGCGTGGCGCGCGCCTTAGAGGAAGCCGGTACCGGAGAGGAAGGAGCAGCGCAGCGGGTGTCCACGACAAGGATGCCGGGTGGACCCCACTGCCCACTAGACCACCAGGGTAACCTTTCCTTACATTACGTCTTTGCATTAAACCTCAACTTGTGAAGCCCCCTGGAAGGAAAACTATACCCCCAAATGAACAATTAATCAACAGATCAACACAGAAGTGTGGAAGCAAAAGACAGAACTCTGTCCGTTAATTGGCTCATGTGACCTAACAAGTATGGTTTGTTGGCATGTTTGTGTGCACAGTGAATCGTACGATCCTAGTGGGCGGCCCTTATTTTTCAAAATGGCAATTTTCTATTTATTTATTCTTTTCCATTTTGACTCGAGTAGGATCTTACACGTGGTACAGCATCTATACCATTGACCCACAAGTGCTGGGTGGACCTTTACAACGCTTCGATTGTTGAATCCCTAATTAGGTCGATGGACTGACCAGGTCACACATGGACACACATTTTAGCGCTATTTTCCACAAACAGACCCTCGTAACCGACCACTTGCCTCTTTGTTTATCATCTTGGGCCCCGTTTATAACTCGGGATTTACGGATTTGCACAGAGACCTTTGGAGCCCGGTTTATTCCACACCTTGACACAACCAAATGTTGGGCTTATAGCTATATTGCCCATTACTTTATTTCCTCAACATACTGCAAGACTTCCATTTTGATGATTTTATTACCACCTAAGATTGGATATAAGTCTCCACCCATTGCTTTGGCACAATGCACATTATGCAGGCTCTTCAGCCATACTACACGGTGTCTTTTGAATAAGCAGTGGGGGCATTTTCATATTTATGTATCTGTCTCACATCTGATTTATAATTAATCAGACGGTGGGGTTTAAACGTTTCTATGAAAGGGATCCGTTCTACCATTTGCAGCGCTGCTTGTTTTTAATTGTATGTCATTTTAACCTACTTGACATGGCTTGGTTGTGAATAAATATTGCTTTTTATTTTACTACTTGGCTTGTTAAATTTATAGTATTGTATTATCCAAGGATCTAAGATTGGAGGTTAAGTCCCAATTGTGGTACATATAATTTTTTTAATTTATGATTGCCCAATGGCACATACTACTAGAAAAGTATATTATTATGAAAATGGTTTATTTACATGAAGCAGGGTTTTACTTATGAATTATTTTATGCAATATATTTTCATAGAGAACTACATTGTTTGGGGGGGGTATTATTTTTCTTTTAAGTATAATTATAGAATAATTATAGAATATTTAGGGGCTTATTTACCATAACTTGAATTCATCAAAAATTTTTATGAAAACAAAGCAGACCAAACTCCCTTCCACGAATTTTATCAATAATTTGATAATTTTATTGAAAATGTTATCAATAATTTTTATCTCTTTTATCAATAATTTTGCTCAAAAAAATTGGAATGAGAAAACGTTGTGACAAAATTGAACACAAATTTGTATCGTCGGATTGACACTCCAAAAACCAGATTTATCAAATTTTTGCTGCAAAAACTGAACGTTTTTATTGGCTATTAACTTTTTTTGATTATTGGATAAATTGGATAAAACCACAACTTTTTTTTAGATTATCCAGGGCAGATCATGATGCCAAGAAACAACTTCAGGGACATCTGCCATTGACTTCTACATGACAGTTTTGAGATGGCGTATTTTCGTATTCGGATTTTTAGCAGTTAGATCTGTAAAAATTAGAGCTTTTATTTTTGCAAAAAATTAGAGTTTTCCTCCTAAAAACCTTTTTTTTTTTTTTAATAAATGGGCTCCTTAAAGTTATTATTTGTTACTGTTATAAATAAAATGGCTTTAATTTAAGAAGCATAGTTTTTGAAGCCTAATGGGGGAATGTAATAAAAGTCGTAAAGAGCAAATTTGCACAAATACATATTGCAATGTATTTCTCTTCCTTATTGGTATTGCATTATGAATTTTCATTGCATTGCGGGAAAATTTGTTTCACAGAGTCATAACTTTTCGCATTGTGAAGATTTTTTCCGTTACTGACTTTTATTACATTCCCCCATATGTGTTTATATGTACACTTTTATTATAGTTGCATAATGCAATGATGTGTATTATGCATGAATACAAGAATTACTGTGGCACTCTTACAAATACGTTCGTATGGTGAATAAAATCCTCCGACTCTAAATTCGACCCTTGATAAATCTGCCCCTTAATAAATCTCAAATTTTTAGAGTTATAGGGAAATAAAAAAACTAATTAGACAAAAATGTGAAAAAAATAGAACATCTAATATTAGTTAAATAGCCCCTTAGTTAAGATGACAAAAAAAATTTGAATAATTCTTCTCATACATTTTTGATCAAGGCCAACAAGAATAGAGTTACTAATTCCCCCAAAACGATATTGAATAATAAAGATTATTTTCGGTATCTCTATTCTTCCCCTCTTTATAATAAAGAAAACAGCTTATCTTTTTTTTTGTTAATCTAAAATCCATCTGCCCCAGGTTTCTTCCAGTAAACTGTAAATCCTTAACTGTCCTATCACTACGGTAATTAGGACAAAAAAATCAAAGCTACTGGTTCTCCTCCTTTTATAAAGCTATTTGTTTCAACACCCCACCATTCTTGCTGATCTCTTTAATGTAATATATCTTCAGTCTAGTGTCATTTCTAACATCAAACTCATTGCAAAGGATGAGAAAGATCCTTTATTAACCTACTCTTATTGCCTAATCTCCTTGATTAACCAAGACTTTAAAATATTTACTAATATTTTATCTGACAGATAGGCCTTCCTGATGTCCTTCCTGATATTATCTCTCCTTCACAAAATGATTCCATTAGGTAGAGATCAGGTGTCAAGAATATCTGGGCCATCCTTAAAGGAGAAGGAAAGGCATGACTACATAACAGTTCCAAAATGTTGCCAATTACGCACTGTCTTGAAACGCTGGGTTCGATTTTCTCTCTGTGCCTTTTAGAAGTGCTGCTCGTGTTTCAAAATTGCCTACATTTCACTAACTTAGCCGGCACCATGTTCTAGTCTCTGCGTCACTTCCCCATAAAACTTAGATTCCCCCGTGCTTGCAAAATTGTTGGTTAAACACATACTGTAAATAAATGCTTTACTGATTACAGTCCTCAGTCAGCCTTTTCCTCCCTTTGGTAATAGAAGCTCTATCGCTCCGCTTACAATATAGTTTTGCGAACAGGGGAGGAAAGGCTGTGTGTTTTGTCTGACTGAGGTCTGTAATCAGTAATGTATTTATTTATGTGTTTAACCAATGATATTGCAGTCACAAAGTTTCAATAGACTGTTCGGGTGTCATGTGGCATGAATGTCGTTTCTAGCACAGGGAAAGCATTCGATTTAATTGCGCATGCCCAGGGCTTTAGGGAATGTTTGTGCGCATGTGCAAGCCCTCAGATGGGGATTTTCATTAAGAGATGGATGGTACATAATTTTATTGTACTTCCCAATAATTTGGAATGTGATTTCAACAAGGAAACTCAGTGAGAGAAAAGCTTCTGGTAAGCAGATCTTAACATACTGGCCAATACTTTGAGCTGCTTTGAGTTCACCTTTAATGTCATTTATTTGTCCAACAAGCATACATTTCCATGCTCTTTGGTGAGTTTAGATGCTGAAAAAGCATTTGATAATGTAAATTGGAATTATATTTTTATTATTGTAATCTTTTTACTAAAACAAATTTACTCTTCTCCTCAAGCTAGAGTTACAGTTGCTGGGGAACAATCAGATCTCTTTTTACTTTATTTAGGGGTACAAGGCAAGGCTGTCCCTTAATCTCCCATACTCTTTAAAATAACTATTGATGCGCTGATTAGATTCCTGAACCTTTCATATTTATTCTTAGGTGTCCATATTAATGGTAAACATTTTAAAATGATGACATTTGCAGATTTTGATTGTCCAAGAGCCTAACAGGTTAAATAGGAAAATGTTTGCCTTTTTCCAGGATTAGAGTTCCTTTTCCGGGTATGTTATTAGCTCGAGCAAAACTGAGATACTAATTCTATTCCCAAACAAACCCTGCTCCCCCTGGGGAGTTCCATCAAATACCTAGGATTGAGTATTCCTTCAGATCTATGCAGGTTGTATTCCAGCTATCCTAAATGCAAAGATCCAAATGTATCTATGCTTCACTATTTGTGGGAGTGTCCTAATATTCTTGCTTTATGAAAAATAATTGAAATTTTTCTTAATGAAAAACTACACATTGACCAAAATGTATCTCCTGAATCTGTTTTGCTTGACTCCTATATTACTAAATAAAGGCTTTGACAAAAACAAATGTTTTATCCACCTGGCTATTGCAGCAACTCGTAAATCTATTTTCTTGTTTTGGATTAAGGAGATTTCTCCAGACAAAAGTAATTTTATCACACCTTAAATCTCTTTGTATGCAAGATGCAATATATTTTAGATTTGGAAACATTGATTTTATTCAAAACTTTTTGAAACAACCATTCCCTTACTTAAATATTCTTGACTCAGAAGATAGGGCAGATTATTAAAAATTTCAGGTATAATTTTGAGTAACGCTCTTCTTCTCAGACCCTTGATGTTCCTAGATTGATTAATTAGATTTTATTGTCTGTCCTGCTCTTGTCCATGTTACAGAGGGAAATGTTATTTTTTCTGAATAATAGTTCTTTGTTCTTGATTCATCTACATTTATAGCGAGCTCTGTAATTTGTTCCTGTTATGTTTTATTTTACATTGGACTGCAATGTAACTTTCTTTCCTTCATCTCATGTAAGCTGACACACTTTTGATGCAATTTAATGGCTTTGTTAATTTTGTCACACTGTTTATTTTCAAAATGCCAATAAGTATTATTGGAAAATAAAGTAAATCGGTCCCTGAGTTCATAATTGAGGGATGACCAAACTCTCCTTATCTGAAAATGCAACTTTCCATATTCCAGTAACCGTCTAACATCGAAATATCAATTGGACAAGTACATTTCTCTCCCAGTGAACTCCTCTGGGGGCCCAGGACAAATGCTATTTCTGCCCTTCCCCAAAAAATGTCCCTGACATCTGTCTTTTATTGCATGAATAGAATTTCAGCCTGCTCTAAATATACATAAACCACAAACATGATGATCAAACAACAACCATGCCCTCCAGCCCACTCACATTAATAGCAAGAACTTACAAGATTTGAACTTGTCAGATCTAAGTCCTGTAAATCACTCAGTAAGGAGGTGTTAACATTAACAAGCAAAATCAAAGGACCTTTTTTGTTTTTTTTTTGAGTTAAGCAAAACCACAATTTCAGAATTGTAATCTACAGGAATAGTCTAAATTATAGCTTGGTGTTTTGTAAAATTCTTAAAAGGAATTGCAGCCAAAGTTAAAAAAAAATCAAAGACAAAAAAGAATTGATGCGTTTTATTCGACTATGTGGCGCCATCCTTACCAAAGACTAATTTGTTGTGTTGCCCTTCCACTGGTGCCATTGAGTTGATCCATGGTGCCAAATCCTGCCTAATATATATATAAATATATAAACAAATGACCATATATTACATATGTATAAATATATAATAAAAATAAATGATTAATGCCTTAAGGCATACCATTAATTCTAATATAAATTAATGTATAACATTTTTTTATAAAGGATTTGCAAATTTCTTACATGTTTTGTACAGTAGGGTCAGTCTGTTGCCCCTCAGTCTAAATTGCTCCAGTAGACTTTGTCACCTTTCTGGAACCGTGAGTCTAGAATAGTCACTGACTAATAACAAGTAGAATAACATGAAGAATGTTGACCCATTGCTGGCATGGCAATGTCATGTCCCCAAAATGTGACACAAAATGATTATTACGGGCACTCAGTAGGAATCCTGATACAAGTAAGAAGGTGGCGAGCACAGAGACCATGCTGTATTTATAGAATAACTAACAAATATGGCATATTTTGGCAGCATAGAATACAAACAATGTTGTTATTATTACCCACAACAGAGATTAAAGGAGAAGGAAAGGCTAAAATTAAGTAAGCTTTATCAGAAAGGTCTATATAAATACACCAGTAAACCCTCAAAGTAATGCTGCTCTGAGTCCTCTGTCAAAAGAAACAGCACATTTCTTTCCTTCTATTGTGTACACATGGGCTTCTGTATCAGACTTCCTGTTTTCAGCTTAAACCTCCAGGGCACGGCCTTGAGCATGCTCAGTTTGCTCCTCTCCCCCTCCCTCCTCCCATCCCTACTGTAATCTGAGCTCAGAGCTGTTAGTAAGCAGGGAGAGACTCAGGCAGGAAGTGATGTCACACCAAGCATATATGGCAGCTTCTATCCTAAATAAACAGAGACAGTGTCTAGAGCTGTTTACTCAGGTATGGTAAAGCATTCTGCAGAATAAATATAGCGTTCTAGCTTGCACTATTGTGGCTATTCTATTGGCAATAAACTGTCTTGGAGCTTTCCTTCTCCTTTAATGCCTGCTACAGATAACAATAACTTTATAATATTTGGCTACAACAAATAGCTTAAGATTTTAGTGCTTTTTCGACAGCAGCAACTCCGGCGAGAGTTCAGAGCATGTCTTTTATGACACTACCAACATATTCTGGTTATTATGGAAGGGCACATGCTTTTAAGGTGGAATGAGAGTGTGGGTAATGTTAATATGTGTAATTCCTTAAAAAATGATCTGTGGATAAAAAAGTAAATTAATAAGAGAGAAAAATCCCCAAGCTCTTGGATATTGAGAATCAAGCATTGGATATGTTTTAACTGCATTTGAGAACATTATTATTATTATTTGTCTTTATTTAAATGGCACTGACATATCCCACAGCACATTACAGATATTATATCACTTACATCAGTCCATGCCCACGAGGAGGTTACAGTCTAAGATCCCTATCACATTCACACACACTATTTTATCAGAAACAAATTAACCTGCTTGCATATTTTTGTTGAGTGCAGGAAGACATTGAAACAGCCAGAGGAATCCCAACCATGCACTGGGAGAACATGCAAACTCCTAGTTGGAATCGAATACAGGACCCCAGCATGCAGAGAGATGAGAGGGCCTTAATAGGAAAAACAGAAAGAAAAAAAATCAAAACAATACTAATGAGACTTTAAAATAAACCTGCTTTAAAAATGTTCATATTAATGTAGGTCACTTGCAAACTGTTTCAGAATACTAGTGTCTCCATCAAATTCATTTTTGTATACTAAACTTTCAAATACAGGTTGGTAAAATGTAAAAATTCAAACAATTTTCAATTTATCTGTGAATGTAATTGCTATCATAGGCAGTGTCTGCATTTGCCTTATCGTCCCATCATCCACTTTCCCTGAATCCTCGTACCATTGAAACATTTATTGGTACTCCGTTCTCCTCCAGCTCAGAGTCCAGTTCCCCACAATGCTTATGCACCTGACTTCTGTACTTAGGCAAGCAGTGGATGTAATTGCAATGAAAAGACAGAAACTGTTTTGAATTACAACTGCAGTTACAAATGTACAGTATTTTAGAAAGTTGGTTAAAATGACATTTTATTTCTTTATGCAAAAATCAATTTCATGCTACATCCACTTTAAACATGAACGTATTAGAGTAATTCTGAAAAATGTCATTTGTTTTTTATTATTTAAGTGGAGTTGGCCTTTAAAGTTAATTCTGTGATTAATCTATTTCATGTTCTTTCATCAGATATGAGGGGCCATTTACGACCTCCTGGGCAATATGCAAAGGGAGGCTGCATTGGGGCACTGCACTTTCCACACTTTAAGAGGAGCAGGCAGGGGAAAGGCACAGAAGGCATATAAAAAGAATAATCCATTTGCTTCTTAATATATTTGTGATTTATCTAGTTGAGAAGCTCCTAGCTACATACCATTGTATATGCCATTTCTTCTCTGTTTAATTTCATTCACCTATATGAATTTCAATCAATGAATTTCAATCAATGTGCAATTAGTGCAGACCTACCTTTCATATTCTCCACTCCGCAAGTTATTTAGTAACCTACTGTAGCATGTTTCTCTGTTTGCTGCAACAACTGCAAAGAAAACACTGAGGGTAAAGACTTGCTATTGCAGACCCAAAGGCTTGCATTTTTTTACAATTTTTCTGAGCAGTATTAATATTTCGTTCAAAGGCATAAATACTATGTGGAAATAGTGAATGAGATTAATTTCATATTGTTGCCCCTGATTGTTCATTGATAGATAATGCTGATACAGAGGGCATTCCACTAACTGTTATGTAATTTTTTCTTGAAGAACAAAAATTGATTTTCCAAGTGTAAATTTATAGCCTGTTTGACGTTTCATTTGAATGATGATTCAATAGGCCAAATGAAATGCAACTTTTGTTTCTTACATCATTTAAAGACATTTTGAGAAAAAATAAATTAAATCAATGCTGCCATTCTTTTTTCTGTGTAGGAAACTGATTAGAGGAACTCTTTCTCATCATATACCAGTGAGCACCACGGAGCGATCTTCTTCCGTCTTCCTCTTTCCTTCACACAGCTGTGCATGCGCAGTAGAAAGAAAAGCCGAACTTTAACTAAACAGTCGCCTATTTGGTTCAACTGCGCATGCGTTTGCCCCGGGAAATTTGAAGAAAGGAGAAGACGAGTTTGTACAGTTTTCTGCTGAAAGGAGCACAGGCCCGGAGTTTCAGGTAAGTCAATACAATCACTTGGGGGTGCCTATCATTTGGTACCCCCAAGTGTACAAAGCCTTTCCTTCCCCTTTAAGAAAATACCATTATAAATTTTATTCCTGAAATCTAAGCAGTCAAACAAGAGGCATATTTAATACTGGGATGTACAGGGAAAACATGATAGCTATATGAAATATAATATAAAATATATTTTCTGTTCTTTGTTTGATGTCCTTGAATTGCCATTTCTCAGGAGCATGGCTGAATGTGCACTGTTTCTAAAAATGTTTGCTTATGTGTGAAAATAATTGTCTGACTATTAGTTAACTTAAAAGTTAATATTAGAACAAACCAAAGTCACAGTGTTATGGAAAAACTCATTTTCCCCACACACATATTCCTTGCATAGTGCAGGATAATATATTCAGAGAGTCTCTGCTTTTGCTGCTAATCTTATGGTAATTGTTGCAAGACTTGATTTCTTATCCCTGATTCACAGCAATCACAAATCAACTGATTACAGAACTTTATAATGCTGCAAGGTATCTATCTGCCTTACATCCTTAAAGAATTGCAGGAGATATACTCAGACTTGTATTTTTGCTTCATGTCATATCAGTAGGGACACGGCAGTAGGGGAAACAGGCCCCAAAACTGTTGGGGGTTCAGGATTGAAGGGGGATATACTGGTCCCCCTGACTGGCATGCAATGTTTTAAAGAAAAAGTTATTGTTAACGCACTTTGCCTGGGGCCAACTGCAATTGGCCATTCTAGAAATCTGCTTCCACACAATCACGCACCTGATCTGCCTTGCCCATTCCTCAATTCTGCCCAAACCCTGGCCATTCCCCTAGAAGCCCAGTCCCATTCATGATCTGTGAATTGAGCCTTTGTATCTCTTGGGGCCCCCCTCTGCCACAAGCCCCTGACTGGTGTAACCCCCCATGTTGGAGCCCTGGTTATAGAGTCTTATAACTTCTAGTTAAGCCACTTACCACATCTGTATATTATAATTCAGCAACAGTTTAAGAGCCATAGGTTAGTTATCAGCATTCTCACATGCCCGTGATACTTGAGTAGCTTTAGTTCGTAATCCACTAGGAACAAGTGAGGTAGCAGTGACGCATATGCAATGTAAAGGCCATCTTTTACTAATGTATAGTAATACTGTCTGTGAAGAGCATGTAAACACTGGCACTGTAAATTTCTGTCAGTAAAATCATAGAGGTTTTTGGGAACTAGAATCAAGAATTATTGTTCTTACAAGAAGCTGGTGTTCATATAGGTGTCAAGCAATTTGCCAAGAAATTTCTCAGTTTTATAGACAGCTTTTAAAACTTTTATTCAATCCAGACATGTTCAGGAAGAGTTTCAATACAGCCAGGTTTCAGCTCTTTACACACATACCTCATTATTTACTTACAACCCCTCTGGTGTTCCACCTTCCCAACTTGCCTTCAGCCTCCAGTGCCGACAGGGGACCTGTCTCTATATTCCCCTCTACAGGGCTGAGACACCCCACCAGCTTAGCTAGGCACTCTGTGTCTGCACTGAAATTCAAAATAAATAGCATTACAAATACACAGAGGCCTAAACAGTCTCCCACCAGTCCACTAAATAGTGACTGGCATTTGATATGGGATCAGGTATCTGGAAACCCGAGGCTCAGAAATACAAAAAGGCTGTTTCCAGTAGACTTCATTTTATCCAAATAATCAAAAATTTTAAAAATGATTTCCTTTTTCTTTGTAATAATAAAACTGTACCTTGTATTTGATCCAAAATGAGATACAATTAACCCTTATTGGATGCAAAACCAGCCTTTTGGGGTTATTTAATGTGTATATGATTTTCTAGTAGACTTATGAGTGCCAGTAATTGTCAAATGTAAACCAAGGTCAGTTTATCATATACCTAGAGATTAATGATCCAGAAAATCTTACTATTCCCCAGATTTTGGAGTACTGGAGTCTGTGAAATGGAATGTGGAGGTAAAACTTGTTTTGGCTGCATGATTAGAACAGGGGAAGAAAGTGGAAGTGACATCAACCAGATACAATGTGTTGTTTTGCACCCAGTCAAACTGGTTTCGAGAGGTTGCATGGGGGGTCCATGGCCCACTGGGCCCCAACATTAAGGGTCCACTCCTCCTGACCCTGTGAATACTTCCCTGTGCACATCAACACACCAACCCAATGCAGTGAACCTAATGTGCCACCCGCCTGCCTGATAGTAACTTGTGCTGTTTTCTCCAACTCCTACCAACAAAAGAGTGCTGGTGCTGGAGGGGGCAGACCTGGATCAGTGGGGACCCAAGAAGGCTAGGGTCACCAGATTTTCTTATGGGTTCCTCCTGGCCCAGCCCTGCAAACAGATAATGCTCTACAAATGCACCATAAACAAGGTAAGTTCACTTGTGTAGTATTTTGGGGGTTCATAAAATGTTGTTGTGAATTATAAATAAATCCGAAAAAGACAAAAATCACCCCACTTCATGGTTTTCATAACACAAGGAAAACATCCATTACTTGAACACTGAAAGAGTTAATCAAGTTTAAACACTGTAATTTTCTTCTCTGGTTCTCTTAATTTGTGTACTTGGATTGTATAAGTGTAAGCTATAATAATAATAATCATTCCAAAGTGTCTGGGAAAAGGTATAATTCAAATGAATTCAAAAACGAGCTTGTTTTGATTCACATATGTGAGTTTGCTTTGTTTTAAAATATTCTACTTATTATAATATATGTTTTGAGAAGCTTTGTCATTGGTTGGGAATCGCCACTTCACCTGGTTTTTGTAATAACACCTGGGATGTCAAACTTGATGGCTCCATAGACTTAGTGAACTCCGGAGCCTCGGACCATGACCATGGGTTGCCACCTGGCCAGTAAAAATGATGCTTAATGCCAATGTTATTAATAGTGAAAAAGGAAAAAATATATAGGAAGGCTGGTGTTTTTCTCAGCAAAAGTGGCAACCCTATTAACAACCATTAGCAAAAAAAAAGAACCCTCCAGAAGTTAATTTGGAGGAAGAAAACAAACTACCCAGCACTTAAAGGAAAAGTTCAATGTAAAATTGAACTGGGTAAATGGGCTGTGCAAAATAAAAAAATGTTTTCAATATAATAAGTTAGCCAAGAATGTAATGTATAAAGGCTGGAGTGAACAGGCGTCTAACATAATAGCCAGCACCCAACTTCCTACTTTGCAGCTTTCTTATTTTGCTTTGAATCTTACATGTGTGCTAAGGATCAAACCAACCTAACTGAACAGTTATGTCCCATATGGCCCCCCTTCTAGTCTCTCATTGGTTACTCACTGGTAACCAATGAGAGAGCTATAAAACAGGAAGTAGTGTTCTGGCTATTATGTTAGACATCCAGTCACTCCAGCTTTTATACATTACATTTTTGAATTACTAACTAAAGTGAAAACAGTTTTTATTTTGCCTATCTTTACCCAATTTTATACTAACACTGAACTGTTCCTTTAATACAAGGCTGCAAAACTAAAAGGTGAATTCCCAGTAAATATGTTCAGTCAGTGCTAGGTATATTTCCTAAACTCTTAAAGAGTTGGCTTTGTAAAAAACACTCTCCTGAACTGTAAATATGTCTGCACCATAGATTAGTGTTTTGTAAATTCAGATCATAAAGCATATTTTCTGGTTGCCTAAATCCAAAATACTGAAGGTAATGGAGTCTGTAAAGAGAAATGCCCCTTGGCTATGTACAACTGATTTCCTATTGAATGTTGCCTTGTAACTATAAATACAGAACATTGAGTTTAATTTAATCACGTTTTCCTTTTCCTTCCAGGCGGCTTCGGAGCTAGACTATACATTTGCATGGCCATCCAGCTAGGTGTTGACAGATTGATAGGTTTTTTATCTATACGGAATATTACAGAAGGAGGTGAAAAATAGAAATCCTTGACCCCTGAAAATGTGTAATGCTTCTTTCAGCAGTGAAATAAACTGCATTAAAGTACTATTGGCAACAGGAAATTGTATGGTGTTCCCAAGGTTATACATAAATGCGGTTCTTTCCATGAATACTATAATGCTGTACTATAACTTAACTTCATATGGGAAGGTGCAAGTGTAATATCAACTTGCATTTGTGGGTAAAATTTATCATGGTCATAGAGTTTTGCCAACTTAGGTATTCTTTAGAATTACTGACTGTACCATTACTTTACAGTTTACAATAGTCAGTTTACCTGATCTACTAATATTTTCAAAATATTACAGTTCCTATATTCATGCAACAGTTTTGTTTTTGTATCATGACTCACTCACCCAATGTGAATCTGTGTCCAGCTCTCTCTGTTTCTTCCCTCCCCAGAGCCATTGTTATGATAGTTGGTGTGCACGAAACAGTCAACCAGACCTAAACAATGGGCAACAAGGAAGACGTCTGAAGAGAAATAGGTGTGTTGACCTATTTACACCTAAAAATTATACATCTAAAAGAGAAAACATGTCCAATGGAAGATAGTTTACCCATATTGTGCAATTACAGCCAAGCTAGACTCTCCAAATTATTGTTTGGGAACAAGGCACACAAATAAATGATTTTAGTTATTGCGTGCAAGTGTAAAACAAAAGGACCCTCCAAAAAGCTTGTGATGTCCAGTGATAATGTACTGCCTGCACTATATATAGTTCTGGCCTTGCCTGAAAGATTTCTGTCTGGAGTACTCTAGAGTTCGCTGTTATGGGTTATCACAATAAATTACTTTTTGCAACACAATCTACCCTCTTGTTGTAAACTTAAGTCTCCCATTCCAAGTCAGCTACATTTACTGCTTAAAGTCGTGGCAGACATTCCAAATGGTGAGGTTCTTGACAGTGGACAGTGACTCAATGATTATTTTAGTTTTAGAGCTATTCCATGTGAGTTGGAGGGCTATTTAAAATAACATGAATGGGAAAAGCTGCACCGCTGGTTATTGCTAGAAAAATGCTTCAAAATTTGGCACCCAAAATGGGAGACCACCCATGCTTTCCATTCACCTTAATGGCATGTAATCTGCGATTGGGTAGGGGTATCTTGATTGCTGCTAGAAGTAACAGCTTCAGACCACTCTGTATGCAATAACCTTTAAAGCTACAACATCAGCTGTACTGAAAACTCAAGTATTTACAGTTATCCAGAAAGATCTTTGCTTCCTTAGTTTAATGAATTATGGAAAGGCTGTCTCCCATAGACTCCATTTTATCCAAATAATCCAAATTTTTAAAAAAAATATTTCCTTTTTTCTGTAATAACAAAACAATACCTTGTACTTAATCCCAACTAAGATATAATTAATCCTTAGTAGAAGCAAAACCAGTCTATTGTGTTTATTTAATATTTACATGATTTTCTAGTAGACTTAAAAATTTGGGGCCCATTTACTTAGTTCGAGTGTAGGAATAGAGGAAAAAAAGTTTCGAACTATTCTAACTAAAAATCGTTCGACTATTCGACCATTCGATAGTCGAAGTACTGTCTCTTTAAAAATTCTTTGACCCCCTAGTTCGCCACCTAAAACCTACCGATGCCAATGTTAGCCTATGGGGAAGGTCCCCATAGGCTTCCTAACAATTTCATGATGGAAGGAATATACTTTGATCGATGGATCAAAATCCTTCGAATCGTTCGATTCAAAGGATTTAATCGTTCGAACGATTATTCCTTCAATCGTTCGATCATAGGAATAGCGGTAAATCCTTCGACTTCGAAGTCGAAGGATTTTACTTTACAGTCGAATATCGAGGGTTAATTTACCCTCGATATTCGACCCTAGGTAAATGTGCCCCTTAAGGTATGAAGAGCCAAATTACAGAGAGATCCGTTGTCTGGAAAACCTCAGGTCCCGAGTATTCTGGATAACAGGTCCCATACCTATACTTAAATAAAACATGTCAATCAGATCGGCAATATTAGATATTCTGATAAAAGTATTGTTAACAGACACTTTGTGGAATGTAGCAGTAGTGCAATATTTCTTTTTTTTTCAGGGCAAGCAATGTAAAAGGTTAAAATTGGAATTAGAGGAGGAGATACAATAACTCTTTTGCACAAGTCAGATATTTTGGATTTTTCATTTACAGACATAAATACCATGCCACTATGTATAAATATGTTATATGTATTACTGCTTATCATTAGTTATAATACATTGTTTGTTCAGCTTTGATATATGATATTAGCTATGTAAAAGACAGATTGATACTGACTGTGGAACATGTATTGATTATATTATGATCCTGGAATATGTACTGATTATGGCACTATGTTGATAATATGAGATTGAATGATGTAATCAGTCATTTTAAAATGATTAGTTTTAACTGTGGGGTGTGTGAACCTATATATACTGACATTTGTATGCTTTCTTTGGAGCCTTTGATTAAGTGCTGAGTATGCATGAAATGCATTAGGCAACCTGTACAGGGTCAGTTTTAATGGATAGGTACTCAAAGTGAATTTTCAACTTTCATTTGTGTGAGGGTAATGATTGGAACACAATGCTGCTGCCTACTGTGTATTTCCTACAAGCAAACATACCATTGTTTTTGAGGATTCATTTTACCATTCATTCTATCTTTATCAGGCCTCACACCATTTTTCTTTCCTATATCGTTGCTTGTTTTTCTTATTTTCTTGCTAATACTTGTGCTCTGAATATTTAACATTTTTGAAAAAAGATCCCAGAGAATAGATATGTAGTTTGGAGTGCCAGAAGAGCAGTACTTCAGCCTCAAGTGTAAGTCTGGGCTTGTCACTGGCTATGTATTAGTTCTTGACAACAATTCATGATCGAGTCCTGCTCATAAGTAGCATGATGCAGCATGTGTTCTTAGTGCTCTGGCTGTGTTCTTCATTCCCACTTTCACAATGAGTTCTGCAGTTTGTTACATTTCCAGTGTCTGCTTATAACTTTCCATCTCTCTCTACTTAAAAATAATACGTAATATTTTATGCTTCTCTTCTTGATCTATAGTTTGTGTTCTAGTGCCTATCTGTGTCACTAACGATAACATTGAAACACACTTTGCAATGTCATATTGGTGTGAATTAAAGAGTGTTTTTTACTGGACGAGTTCAGGAAAGTTTTAATTTTGTATTCCCACAGCAAGGCAATGGTCATTTCTTGAGCATTAGCTACTGTTGGAACACTGTGGCCTGACTCTAGCTTCAGCTCCTGTGCTCTTGCCGCTCTTACTCCTTGTTTCCAGTCCTGTCTGGGTCTGACTCCTTGTTTTAAGTCCTGTCTGGGTCTCACTCCTTGTTTCCAGTCTTGTCTGGGTCTGACTCCTTGTTTTAAGTCCTGTCTGGGTCTGATTCATTGATTCCAGTCCTATCTGGTTCTGAGTCTTCGTCTCTAGTCCTTGACATCCCCATCCTGACCTGGTTCTACTCCCACACTGTCCTGTTCTGTCTCAGAGTCTTCGTCTTAGTCCTGATCTGTTTCACTCCTGTTTACATCCAGACATATTCTTTGCCCTCTCCTTCATGTTCCTATCCACACAGTATTAGCTCTTGCCTGAAGAATTCACATGCCCTACCTATTCCTCCTTAGTGACCCCTACCAGTCCCTTACAGCAATATATGCCCTTTAATACACCTTTAAACCCTATCTGATGGATTTCACATAAGTGGACCCAGTGGATACAAGTGAGCCCTGGAGTTAACACCAGCCTTAGTGGGTTGTGTCTACAAAAAGATCAGCATCAGTGTATTTGATTCTACTGCCATTACTAACATAAAAATCATTGGTACACAGCATTGGCAGCAAGAAAAAACTGTGGTGCGACTTGCATTACATTTACAAAAGCAGACGTTAATTTATGAGACATGCAATGATTGGGAAAAAAAGCTGCATTGCGGCTAAAACCATGACATTTGCATTGACCATAAATGAGACTTCATACTTTTTATGTAAAACTAGAATATTTCAAGGTAAATAGTAATGCTAAATAAACTCACCTGCAAAAAAAGAGAGAAATAGGATTTGTTGGCTGAGGATTTTAATAAAATATATTAGCGGCTGGGATATATCTGCACATCCCGGCATAGCTATCTATGTCTCTCACTTCTGCTAATCAAGGCAATTCTTTTATAAGACTGAAGAATAATTGTGCGCGTGGTTGTCAAAGTCATGCTTGAGAGCATTTAATTTACATAGAATTCATCATTGCTCTTTTAATTTTCAATTGGTAGATTAATTTATTGCAAGGCTTTTGGTTGAAGGCAAACCTTGCCTAAAGACAAGTGGTGTCAAAATAATTCATTTAGTACAAGGACAGCAAACATAATCCCAATTTGTTATTGTTTGAGTTGTAACATCCACGTGTGTTGAGAAACTATTTCAATTACTGAGGGCAATAAACAGTGTGTGTGACATTTATGGTCTAAAATTTAAACATATTCAAATGTTTAAACCCTTAAAGAGACATGCCCCAATACTCCACATTGTCCTTCCTCCTTGCTTCCTCCCTGCATAGTCCATTCCTGCAAAAAGTGTCCCTGAATGTCACGCTGATTTAACCATTCAGAGACGCGCAGAGGAGCTCATGGGCGCCATCTTCCACATCTTTGGTGTTCTTCAGAAAGGGACCGCCAACACTGAGTTATTTGGTGCATGCACAGTTGGAGCCAGTCTGGTATTCAGCAACTGCGCATTGCTGAAGGGAAGGAAGAGGATCTGAAGAAAACGAAAGATGGAACCTATGAGCTCCGCTGCACTACTCAGCATGGATAAGTCAGCGTGACATTCAGGGACACTTTTTGCAGTAATGGACTATGCCGGGAGGAAGTAGGGAGGCGGGACAATTGGATACAGGTAGAGCAGGTATAAGAGCTTTTTGACCTGTGTATAAGTGCTTTGATGAATATATTCACACTTGAAGCTTCTGGGCATATCCCATTTCAGTGAAGGGGAGTCACAAGGGCATTTTTAGAAAGGGCAGGGGTAGCAACAGTGGGTGCTTTGGGTGCCAATACTACTTGGCCCAGCTCTGATGTGAGATAGTACAAGCATGTTCCAGGAGTGTATATCAAAGATTGTTCAGAACACAATAAGCAAGTTATACTGTTAATATGGCAATGTAAAGTAAGTGAATTTATATGCATAATGGGATGAGTCTGAATGGAGAGTTTATGGGAGACAGAAATGGGATCAATTGATATTTAACACTGGGCCTGATTTACAATGCACAATTGCAGTGACCCATAGCAGCAAATCAGATGCTTTCATTGTTTTAATTAGATGCTATTGGTAACTGCAGTGGTGCATTTAGCCAAAGGTTTGTCAGGCTATTTTGCCACCAAGGCAGCATATCTGATATGGCCCTTCACCCCCTACCACTGTCTATACAACTGCCTGGGGAAATGGGGGGCAGAATCATATATGTATAGAGTGATATTTTGCACAATTGTTGCACTCTGTACACAAGACAACACATTTCTGAGATAAAGAAACAATGATTTCAACCATTCCTAAACTCTTTACTATTTGATACAAAGCAATGGAAAACAATGCCCCAGGAATAAGCTGTCAGTTAAGTGTTGCAGCGCTTCTCCCAAAATGGTTGCTTCACCTTGGCTCCTAGAAGAAATAATTCTGATTGGTTTACAAATAATAACTATATGTTCTGACAAGATAGGCCATTTATTTGAGTAATTGTACTTTGTGTGTGTACGTTGGGGGGGGTGCTGTGTAATGATAGACTGGAGCAATCAATGATATTTGTATAACTGGTATAGACAAGGCCGAGTGCCCACCAGGGGGTCTCATTTGGTTAGACCCTCCTTAGCGCGTAATTAGATTACAGGCATTGTTGAAAACATCGTTGTTTTCCTGTTACTGAAATAACCATGAAAGCAAATAAGCAATCTGTGCAAGATTAACTCTGGTTGCAGCTCACACCATGGTTCGTTATTAACAACATTATGAAGAAAATGCCTTTTGTATCACTTCCATCATCAGCTTTTAACATAGAGAAAGGACAAGGCATTGGATGTATTATTTTATTCTTACATTCTTATCTGTCCACACATTTATTTTCTGAAATAGGTTGTGCTCTTTGTTTTCACTCTTTTGTTCTTGTTTTTTTTTCTACCTTTTTGGTATTTATATTTTCTGAATTTCTGCATTGTTTCTTTTGTATCCATGACAACTGATAACACACAGCATAGCTAAAGGATGTTTCATGCTGCAATATATGTAGACTTTTAAAGGTTCATTTTGGGTGAAACAACAGTTTTTAACCTCTTAACTGCAATTGCTTCTCACTCCCCTTATTAACATTATGACATTAGAACTTTTAACTGCACATTTTTAATTTATGTTGCTTATATATATAGTACTGCACATAAAGAAGGCACTCACGTGCAGCGCCGGATTTACTGGGCGGGTGCCCCTAGGCCACGCAGTGCATGCGGTCCTAGCGTGCGCCCGCACTACCTCACGCTGGCGTAAGAGTGCCAGCGTGCAAGCGCCGGAGCACTGGGGAGCAGCGCATCCCCGGTGCTCCCCATAGAGTGGCTGGGCGCCATGCTGCCCCCAAAAATGTGCCGCCCTAGGCCCGGGCCTATATGGTCTTGCTACAAATGAAAATGTAAATTTAAGCTTTTTATTTTCCATCAGAATTCATAATAAGGTCTGGAAGAAATGTTTTTTTTACTGGCCTGGTTGACAAACGTGGCACTGGATGTCAATATTATTAATAGGGAAAAAACATAATGCAAATGTAACAAAATGTGCATCAGGTCTAGTATACTTAAGCAACAAATCAGATGCTTGCTTTCAAACAGGTGACCAGTAAATGCTACCTATTGGTTGATTACTATGTAGAACTGTAGCAAACTATGCCCCAGTATCCCTGGGTATATTTAATTCTTGCAGCATTTTCTTTCCCACTTCCTTTCTGTAAGTGCTAATAGTGCAATATTGAAACAAACACACATTTATGGAGGTGTCTCTGAGGATACTTGAGTATCTTATTTTCTCTATCTAGCAAGGACTTATTTTAATTGTTCAGTTACCCAGCTTTACAAAAAAATAGAGACCAGCTCCCCTGAATTGTCTTTATAAGGGGTGCACTATTAAGCTTGATCTTTTGTTCTTTTTGGATCCTCTGTGGCACCACAGTTTCTGCCGTCTTTTTCTGTTTTCACTAGGTTTTCTAAATCTTCAGTCACATGAAGGCAACATTTAATTAATGTAACTTTGTAACAACTATAAATTAATCTAATTAATCTACCTATTATCACTTGACTGGACAGGCTACCTCTTTAAATTAGCCTTTGTCTTACTGACCCATAATGAATCCAGGCAATAATGAAGGTTGCTGCTAGTAATCCATCTCATTTAGTGGTTTCACATGTTTATACAAGCTTCTCTTACTCTCAACCTTAGTTTTATGTTACAGTCAAAAAATATGTCTCTGAAATCTGCACTTCATTGTCTAATGGAATGTTTGTCCCACTTAAAAGTACCTTTTAGTTTTGTTTGAAGAACAAACTGTGAGACTACGATTTAGTTGCAGTGCAGCAAGGAAGAAAAATGCTTTATTAACAAATAAGCATATTATTGCACTTTTAGAACACATCTGTTATTTCATGTTGAGAGTCACTGCAGATGCATCTTCCAACACATTAAATTAAATTTAAGAATATAATATGCAGTTTCTTTTTGTCTGCTTAATTCATTAAAGCCTAACAAAAAATTAATGCTTTGAAAACCTCTCCTACACTCACCTAGCAAGATATTAAAAAGATTACTACAAATACATACATATCTCCTGGTAGCTTTTCATGCAAATCATCCAAAGCCCCACACAAAGGACTTAGCCAAAAGTATACAGTATTACATTTCAGATGTTGCATCCTATCTGTGCGATCTGATGCGTTGAACAAAAACGCAGACGTCAAGTTGGATGCAACGGAAATAAGTTAAGCGTTAAGCAACAGGAACGTCGGATGGTGTTGCAGCGTTCGTCAGACGCGACACGACTGTTGGATGCAGACACTGCACGCTGTGTGTGCATCTGACAGATGTGTCACCGTCGGATGAACGATTTCCATTGCATTTTTGCGCAGCACACCGGATTGCGCTGAAATCACCCTTAGCTTTTAGGTTACATCACAGTTACAAGATATAAACTGCGTATAAACCAAAGAACAGATTTTATTCACTATCAAACAGCACCAGAGAACCTCAGAGCATCCACTTTCTCCATCAAGGTCAGGGGTCCTTGTGGCTCATGTAGGTGTCCAGTCTGGGCTGAATCAAAAATCAAAAGCACCTACCTAGCCCTTAACCCTGAATCTATAGCCCTGATTGGCTCAGTTGCCCAACTATCTGGCCTACTGCTATCACTCTCCAACTAAAGGTGGCCATACACTATAAGATCCGCTCGTTTGGCAAGGTCGACAAACGAGCAGATCTTGACCTGATATGCCCACTAACGGCTGAGTGATATCGGATGAATCCGAATGTTCGGCCCTGGGGCTGAATGATTGGATAACGATACTACGAATTGGGCTCCGACGGGTCCCAGGACCGAATCAACTAGCCGATGCGGTCCTGGATCGTACAAAAAAATCAAACTTGACAGATCGATATATGCCCGATTTTTGGCCTGATATCGATCGGTTGGACCCATTGGGAGCCCCTACACATGGGCAGATAAGCTGCCGAATTGGTCTAAAGGACCGATATCGGCAGCTTTAATCTGCCTGTGTATGGCCAGCTTTAGAGAAGCTGCCCTAACACTACCTGGCCTCAGGGGAGCTGCTGCAGAAGACCAGTTAAGCAACTTGGAAATTCAGCTCTTCTAGTGCAGATAATACAACTGCCACTATCACTGCATTGTTGTTGAGTATTACAGTTGCCCAAATGCTTTCCTACTATAGGGGGAATATGTGGTGTTTATACAAATGGCCTGTAGATGTCACTGTGCTCAGACATACTGGGCATACTTCCTGGACAGCGTAAAAGTTACTGTTGTGTAATGGCTGCATGAGTCTCTGCTAATAAAGCACTGTTATACTCTACTCATCCTTGGCTACCCAAAACATAACAAGATGATTCATTATCTACACTGTAAAGAAATCCCAGGTATTCTGCTCTCCCTTGATTTTATAAAAGTGTTCAACTCCATATCTTAGTTATTATATTGCAAAAATGAGGATGTGGAGACAAATTTGTAGCCATTATTCACGTAGCCACTTCTTTTATGTGATGGGGACCATTCTGTTCCTCACTTTTTCAAATGAGTCATGTCATTAGATAGGATTCCCTTCTCTCTGATGTTATTCTAGCAGTTGAACCCCTGGCCGATTTGATTGGTTATATCAGGGATTCAGATTCTGACTCTCAGTGCTGGTGTGGATGATTTGTTGCTTTTGCTTTTCAAACCATTTACATCTTTACTCAATTTATTCCAGATCTCCTATCTTAAGGTCAGCTATCCCAAATTAGTAGCTCTCGATATCTTATGCCTGGCCTCCACTCTGACATTGCTTACAACAAGAAGCAGCAGAATTGTTTTTTTAAAGTATCTGGGTGTTTTATATATGTCCACAGACCTAATAATATCCAGTAGATCCCATATAGACCTATATCCTTAGCATATCAGATAAAGTGAATTACCTAGTGAAGCTGATTTCCCTTCTACCAGCAACTCCTTTATTTGGAATCCTCTTTTTACCCCAGGCCTACAGAGTATTAACTTTAGCTGGTGGATCATGGTAGACTTAAAACACTTGCATGGTTTGAACTGTACTTTTAACTGGGAGACGATAACTCAAAGATACTCCCTCCCACAAACAAATTCTTTCAATATAACCAACAATATATGAGTGAAAAGACAGATATCTCTTGTTACTTGGATAACCTTGTTGATTTGATTAAATGCCACTTTCTATTTTGTAAAGAGTTCTGCTGTTCTTTACCGGTGAGCAAAGCCTCGTACCCTTGTGATGATATTGTGGGGCAATGCAAAGCTCAGTTGTCAATACAGATCTGTGTATTGTTTATTTGAGCTGTTCACAAAATGAGGAGCAGGTGCTTTTATGCTCCATTTCTTTGTGTATCCTCATGCATTATCCTCATGCATCAGCTGATAACATATCTTTTATCGGATGCATCTGGTCTAAAAAAAGGCACAGCTTTCTGTGTTTTCCAGCTCATAACCAAGGGTAAATATGTACAGTGTAATTAAAGAAAGGTTCAGTAGTTACAGCACAGTGATTTGGTTTCTAGGCAAGTAAGGGAAACAATGTTTGCTTTTTTGTTCCAAACCCCTGTTTTTGTTCTATTTATATGCCTTTGATACATTACCACCAACTAAATGATGGACAGTGGGTCAAAATTATTTAAGCACAGGTGGCATGATGGGTTCAGAGGTCAGTAGTCACACGTGAGCAGCCTTTTAATGCTGAAGCAAGCAAATCTATAGTTGCCTGTACCACGCTAAGGGGCAGATTTATCAAAGGTCGAGGTGAATTTTCAAATGAAAAAAAATTGAATTTTGAGCTTTTTTTTGTGTACTTTGACTAGGGAATAGTCCAAATTCGATTCGAATTTGAAAAATATTTGAAAATTCGAATATAGAAATTTATCATATATAGCATATTTATCAAGGGTCGAATTTCGAATTGAAAAAACTTCGAAATTCAAAAAGACCAACCAAAATTAAGTCGAAGTTTTTTTGGGTCGAATAGGTCCGTTTTTCATTGAATAGGTCCATATTCGGCCAAATTAGAATCGTTCAAATCAAAGGAATATCGAATTGGATTCAAAGTTTTTACCAAAAAAACCTTAGATTTTTCAAAGTCCACCAATTGACTCCAGGTAGGTTCTAGGAGGTCCCCCATAGGCTAAAACAGCAATCCGGCAGGTTTTAGATGGCAAATGGTCGAAGATGAATTTTTAAAGAGATAGTACATGATACATTTTTTTTGGGGAAAAACTTAGGGGCCAATTCATTAACTTCGAGTGAAGGAATAGAAGAAAAAAAACTTCGAATTTTGAAGTGTTTTTTTGGCTACTTTGACCATCGAATGGGCTACTTCGACCTTCGACTACGACTTTGAATCGAATGATTCGAACTAAAAATGGTTCGACTATTCCACCATTCGATAGTCGAAGTACTGTCTCTTTAAGAAAAAACTTCGACCCCCTAAGCTACCTAACCAATGTTAGCCTATGGGGTTAGCCAAAGGTCCCCATAGGCTTGGCTAAGTTTTTTTGGTCGAAGGATAATCCTTCGATCGTTGGATTAAAATTATTTGAATCGTTCGATTCTAAGTATTTAATCGTTCGATCGAATGATTATTCCTTCGATCGCAGTATTTGCGCAAAATCCTTCGACTTCGATTTCCGAAGTCGAAGGATTTTTATTCCCAGTCGAATACCGAGGGTTAATTAACCCTCGATATTCGACCCTTGATGAATTTGCCCCTTAGAATAGAATTCGATCGAATGCGCTATTCCTTCGATTCGTACGGACCTATTCAATCAAAAATGGACTTATTCGACCAAAAAAAACCTTCAACTTCATTTCGGTTGGTCTTTTTGAATTCGAATCTCAACGTTTTTTCAAATTGAAATTCGACCCTTGATAAATATGCCCCTAAGACTTGAGTGAAGAAATGATCTGTGTATGGCAAACTAGCCCTAAGATAAACACTAATAATTAGAAAATAACTGCTACTTTGGACAAAGGACCTTTTTACAGTATAGCAACGATATTTTTGAAAGCATCCATGCTATTATTCTTAATTTAAATACTACCAACATATTCCACAGAGCTTTACAGAGATGATACATTATTCACATCAGATTCTGCCTAGTAGAATTTACAATCTTAGTCCCTATCACATTCACATACTTTATACTGAATTTAATCAGGAGTCAGTGAACCTGCCTGTATATTTTTGCAGTGTGGGGAGAACATACAAGCTCCTTGCAGATAGTGCCCTGGCATCAAACGTGGGACCCCAGAACCGCAAGGCTAACCACAGCACCACCATACTGACAAAAGTAGCAGCAGCAGCATTTGTGGGAATTCAACAATGGTACCCCAGGTAGTGACCCCTGGGTTAACCTCAAGCAGATATGCACATGTGCTTTATTCACAGCAAGGTTGTTTTTTTATTCACATAACAAATTTTGATCGTACATAACATATACAACAGAAGGTTAAAGTTTATTCCTCTGAAACCAGAACCAACTGTTCCTTTGGCAGTCTGCATATATATAGTGTTTCAAACACAAATGATTCCATCAAAATAACAATATATTTTTGTTTCTTAAAGGAGAATGAAAGCTACCTTGCCACCACTCTACCTCTGCATCGTCCTCCTGTATGCAGTGCAGATCGCATGATTTTTAATGCATCTGTTAAAGTGCTAGTTATATAAGTCTGCAACTTCCAGCATGTTTGGAGAACGCCGCTGCCATCTTTGTAAAGTATGCACTGGTCGCTTCTTTCATAGCACACTAATACGCATGGGTGAAGTATTCCCTTCCCAGACCCCAGGCGGGTAATGAGATAAAATCAGATTTTAGTGAATAACCCCCTTAAAGTTAACGTAAAGGTGAACCACCCCGTTAAAGCTGGCCATAGACGCAAAGATTGATCGTACGAATCGTACGATTGGACTTCCCCATCTGCCATTAACCATTCAGATCAAATAAAGTACAAAAGAACATACACGCAGAGATATTATCAGCAGCCGATCTGTCCGATTGACCAAACGACCGATCTCCGCCGGACGAAAAATGTCGGGACTCTCCACACACGGCCCGAAAATCTACAAAGCCTTGATTTGTATGATCAGATCTTTGCGTCTATGGCCAGCTTAAGGCTCAAATTTAGCTCAGTATTCAGACAAACCTTTTGTTCAGGATTTGTCCAGATTACTATGATATACAATAGGCCATTTATAGTTTTATGAATTTATTTGATAATTGCAAGGCTGAGGAGATGGATTCTGCATTTTATAATGAACTGCTATATAAATGTATTTATGATTTACTAGGCTTTTTAAGAATACAATTTCAATCAGTACTTACTTAAACTGCAAAGATTGCAAAGATAAAAACTGGCCAAAGTGCTATGCTAAGGCTTTTGGTGGTTTTACACCTAAATTGAGTTCAGTCGTGTATGAATAGCCTTGTGCCCTGTTGATATTTTACAGTTATATTCATTTGTATTATATAGTAATGAGTATTATCTTCACCAGTAACACATGATGCAGGGTTGTTTTATTTGGTAGGCTTTGTTGTCATTTGGTTCAGGACCCAAGAAAATATATCTGTCTGGTGCATTGCTTTACATATTGATATCTGCTGACTAACCCCTTCCAGAACCCTTATCACCCATTCATATTATTCTGCTGAGGGACAGCAATGAGCTCAGTTATCTGTTGTCCCTATGCTGTTAAAGTTCCAGTATGCTATTTTCAGTATTTTATGAGAAGGTACTGTAGTTTCTCTTATTTCCTTTTGGAATGTTATAACATGTTCTTTGCAACTTCAAACCTTTCCTTGCAGCTTCCAGACAACTCCCCTCTGTTAATGACCATTGCAAGAACACTGGGGGGCAGATTTACTAAAGGGCAAAGTGATTAATGTTAGTGAAAATTCGCCAGCGTGACGTAATTCTTTACTTCGCCGATTTACTAACGGGTGCAGGGGTAACTTCGCTAGTGAAGGAGTTAGAGTTGCTCCCTTACGCCTGCCGAAGTTGTGCTCTGGCGAAGGGACGTAACTACGCAAATTCACTAGATGTGGATTTTACTGAACGTTATGTCTTGCGCCAGACTTGTCTTTGCCAGCTCAGACCAGGCAAAGTGCAATAGAGTAGATAGGAGGTCCTCAAAAAATAGTTTTTCACATTTTTCTAAGTCCCAAAAAACGCCTTTGACTTTTCATTTTTCAGGGTGATAGGCTGCAAAAGATCATCATTTTTTTTCTGGGGTGCCCGCTTTCCCCCTACATTTCCTAACATATAGCACATAAACTATACAGTGGGCTCATGTGTAGGGCAATATAACAACTCTTTTTTATTTTATTAAGGTTTCCCAGGCTTGTGTAGTGTAATGTATTTGCTGCAACATATACGTCCATTGAACTTTAACTTACTGCCGTATGCAAATTAGGCATCACTAGCGCAACTTTGCTTCGCTTGCAGCAGTAACGATAGCGCAACTTCGCCAGCTTTCGGCGCCCTGGACGCAACTTCGGATTTTAGTGAATTAACATTGTCCTGGCGAATCTACGCCTGGCGAAGTGTTGCAATGTGAGCGAAGTGGACGCTAGAGCAAATTCGGCGCTCAGTGAATCTGCCCCATTGGCTGTGCAATATATCTTCAGTTTAAATATTGAAATATACTTACATATGAGTGATATATAACAGCATAAGAACAGATTACAATAGCAACAATACAGACTAGGATAGTAAATGCTTAGCCTAAAACAATTCAAGGATATCCATTTAACACTGCTTTCTGCTGTACTGCTGTTACCAATTTTAACATATTGCCTTACGGTAATTGTTTCAACCCCCACTGTGATAATGTAATTTAAACATTTTTTGCATTAGTGCTTACCATGTTTGCAAATGGGATAATGCTGGTTGTTCAAAAGGTACCTGATTAGAACATACTCAATTAATTAGGAAACCTGTGTGACCTGCAGCACCAGGATCATTATCCATTTGAAGTAACACTTGCCATGTTTTAACTGAGGTGCATAGTCTTTTTGTTTTAAAGCTAATGGCCACACACAATTTGTATACTTATTTAAAAAAGGTTTAGAAGCAACTTCACACCAACGGAGCGCAATAAGAAATTATAATCTTTTCCCTTTTCTTTGTGTTCCTACAGTGATTGTGTATGTTTTATAAGTAATAAACTCAGTTTTACAGAACATGTTCTCGTTATGATGCCGCATATGAACAAAATAAAAATATCAGTTGCTCAGCTCTATATACTTTTAGTTTCTAAGGCAATAAATGTAAAAATCCATGTTATACCATGCTGCAGTTTGTGGTTCATTGGGGTTGATTTACTGAAATACATGATAAATTGCACCACTGTAATTTGCAACTCAGCAACTCAGTCTAATACACACGTTGCTAAATAAAAGCAAATATTTGTCTGGTTGCTACAGAACTGCATTAGTGTAATTCAGCTACCTTATCCATCCAAATCATATACAGTTATAGGATCCGTTCAGAAAGCTCCAAATGACGGGAAGGCTGTCTCCCATAGATGACATTTTAACCAAATAATTAAAAATTTTAAAAATGATTTCCTTTTTCTTTCTAACAAGGAACTTGTACTTGGTCTTAATTAAGATTATTTAATCCTGATTGGAGGCAAAATAATCCTATTTGGTTTATTTAATAGGATATTGAGATCCAAATTACGAAAAGATCCCTGAGCACTCTGGATAATATGTCCCATACCTGCCATACTGATCTCACTGAATTATTCTTTTATACACTAGTTCATCAAATTCAAAGACCAGTTACAATGGGATTTGTTGGTCTAGATCAGTACCGGACCAAGTCGGGAGGGCGCCCTAAGCTACCCGGCCGACTACAGTGCTCCCCCTGTTTGCGCATGCGCAGAGGACGTGCGGGTACCTTTGCACCCTAGGCATGTGCCTCTTCTGCCTACCCCAAGTTCCGGCCCTGGTCTAGATTGTAATGGGGTGTTAATAACTTTACATTACAAGCAGCATCAGACTGAGTGGTTTCAAGACCAGGCCTGCAGCCTTTGGGGCCCCCCACCATCCCCAGGTCCCCCAGCCCCAAAGTCCTTCCCTGCACTCCACATGCACGTACCTCTTCAGTGCGTCAGCAAAACCGGGTTTCAGGGAGGGAGTGGATCTGGGCCGGTGGGGCCCAAAAGAGCCAGGACCCACCAGGTTTTTTCCCGGTGTCCCGCCAGCCCAGTCCGACCCTGATTACAAGCATAGGAGAATAAGAAGGGCCTCATAAGTGAGTGTAGGGAACTTTGTGATGAAAGTATTTCCATTGCTAGGGGTTAGATCCGAGGATTTTAAATTTAAAGTGAGGTTAGATTTAATTCAGTAATTCTAATTGAGGCATTTAACAAAATTCATTAAATACCATTGTTGAATTCCACTGTCTATTTGTTGTATAAATTGCTACTATCTGGTAAAAGGGGTTATTCACCTTTAAATTAACTTTTAGTATGACGTAGAGAGTGATATTTTAAGACAATTTGCAATTGGCTTTCATTTTTTTCATTTCTATTTAGCTTTCAGTTTAAGAAATCTGGATGCTAGGGTCCAAATTACCCTAGCAACCATGCATTGCTTTGAATAAGAGACTAGAATATGAATAGGAGAGGGACTGAGTAGAAAGATGAGTAATAAAATACATTTGTAGCCTTACAGAGCATTCATTTTTTTAAAATAGGGGTCAGTGACCCCCATTTGAAACATGGAAAGATTCAGGAGAAGAAGGCAAATAATTAAAAAAACTATCACTAACCATAAAGACCAATTTAAAAGTTGCTTAGAACTGGCCATTTTATAACATACTAAATGTCTATTTAAAGGTGAACCCCCCCCCCCTTAAAATATTCAGCAGAGCCCAGTCTGAGTAACTATCACATATATGAGGGATATGGAATGGAGTATTCTCCTGGTGTACTTAGGACCTTACTTCAACCCATTCATTTATACTATGGAATTGTTCCCCCTGTTATATGTCCTAACCTTTGTCTTGTACTGAGGTGGAAAGGCATTATACACTTTATACCTGTAAATCAGCCAGGAGTTATGTGTATTTCCCTAAGGAGAACTGCAAAACCAGAGACCTATAAATATATGTTATTCTTTGGCTTGGAAACCAAGGACAACTGTACCTGTACCTGCACAAGCCAAATGACACAATCAATGTCATTCTACCTTTCTACAACCTTCATTGTAAGGGAAAATGTAACTGGGATTATGTAGGTTAAAGAAGGATAAAAGGGCACTAATAGTACTTTAAAGATACATTAGCATGAGAACTCCATCATAATTCACACAATAAAAGGATACCACTATGAATATAACTCTACATGTGTTTTAACAGTATTTCAAGTACCTTTTTGGGACTATTCTTGGACTGCCTCGCACTTCTGTTTTGCATATTCATATTTATAGTTACTTAGAATAATATATTCTAACTCTAATTCTGAATTCCAAACCTAATGAGACACAATTATTCTGATGCTATTTACTGACTCTCATCCAAATGTAGATGAAGGATATTTTTACCTCCTTGCAGATATAAACACCTTGTAATTTTAGAATGAAAAAATTTATCAAAGTGAAAAAATATGAACACATTTGGATAATTAAAACAAATGACATACATTCATTAAACCTCTCCGGGGAAATTTAATCGTTAGCCATTGTGTTTAGTTAAATGATTAAAAAAAGATAAGAGAAAAAAAAGGAATGTTTCTGTAATTTGGATCACATACTAAATGGCATGGAGCTACTAAGTGTTATGGAGCAAAGAATGTGTTCTCCCTATTTGGAATGTTTAATTATTAGGTGCCACCCATACTATATGCCTTGCGAGTTTGGGTCAGTTATTATCACAGCGGTTTATATTCCACCTCATGCTGATACATGGCTTTTTTTATCCGAATTGCATGATGTGCTCACTGCGACTTTCAACAAATATAGGAGGATTTTAATAAAGAAAAACTGTGGGGCTGCAGTAGAGAGGGTGAGTAGTTTTAAAATATCTTGGGGTCCAAATATCTGAGGACCTAACACAGTCTAAGAAGGCCAGGCAGCATCTCTATAATTTAAGAGAACTGCAGAAATTTGGAGTTTCAGGTTGAGGTTTCATGGTTTGGGAATTGTGGTGCACAAGATCCTAATGGTATACAGCGGGTGATAAGAGAGGCAGAACATTGCACTAGATTCGCTTTACCATCTCTGCAAGATATTTATGTAAGGAGATGCATAATTAGCGCATTCAGAATTATTACAGATAGAACTCATCCTTGTAATTATCTGTTTAGCTTATTAAAATCAGGAAAATGTTTTAGGAGTCTTAGGGACAAATTTATCAAGGGTGAAATTGAAAATTCGAATTCTGAATTTAAAAATAGTGCAAAATCGATTTGAGTTTTTTAAAAAAATCGAAATTTGAATTTCGAAATTTATCATGTACTGTCCCTTTAAGAATTTGAATTCAACTATTCGCACTCTATTTTTGGAGAAAAAACACGAATCGAATTCAATTGAATTCAATTCGACTTTGCAAGTCTATCCTATTCACCCAAATTTAAAAAATATTTCACCCAAATTTAAAAAATTATTTTTTTAAATAAATTTTGATTGGTAATTTTTTTTCCGAATTTCAACGTTTTTCAAATTGAAATTTGATCTTTGATAAATATGCCCCTTAACGTCAGAGAAGTTATTATTTTTATATTGAGGAACCTATGAATTTATGTTTTTTTTCCTTATTTTGAATATTCTAGATTATTGTTTATAATATATGCACAACACACTCAAATTTATGGATATCGTTAGTGTTTCACAGTAGGAAATTTATTATGTATTTTCATATTATAATCATAATGCAGATGCGTTTATTTAAAAATACGGTATTTTATTTATTCTATATTTAGTATGCATTGTTTATTGCATTGCACTCACATTGTTGTTGTATTTAAGCACTATTGCACAATTTTTGTTTTTGCACTAGTATATTGTTATTTAAAGAAATTACACTGTTTTGGAATGATCAGGTACATTTTTCTACAGGTTGTACTTGTAAAATTTTGCATGTGACAAATAAAGGAATCTATCTATCTATCTATCTATCTATCTATCTACATACCACATAAGTCTGCTGGAAAATTATTTAAACATTCAATAAACCCTGTAGGAGGTTTTTTCCACCATCATTGATTCATTCAACTTAGTTAATCAATTACTGTTTTATTATTACAGAGTAAAGGGACATCTTTCAAATAAATGTGGATTATTTGATTAAACCTGACTTTATGGGAGATGGATATCCTGTAATTGGGAGCTTTTTTGATAACAGTGTTTCCAGATAAGAGACCCCAATAGCTGCAATTATAATGAAATGAAGGAGGTTACATACAACCCTTGATGGTCCAGTTTGAGAGTCCATGTAATGTATATATCTAGCACAGTACACTGTATTGATGCTTTGGTGCCGGTTCTTTCAAAAGGTACAAACGTTGAGACAGGGCATTTTGTTCCCTTTCTGTAGCTCTTATGTGCCTGAAACTAATTTGATCAGATGCCCTCTCATTGCTGTCTTATATGTGCACCAGACCTTGGTCTTTGAAATATCTTGAGCTTAATTAACTCTGAAGTAGATAGTAGTTAGTTTAATAATATTTATCTCGTCTGGATGGCACAAAAGGAAATTGTTCAGTTTTTCAGGTTTCTCTGCCTTTCACATTACCACTGGATAGAGGGCCAGCCTTGACAGAGCAGTAAAGGACATTACTCTTGCAGAATTTATGCGTAATCATTTCAACTGGGCAAAGCCAATAGAGAAATGTACAATTTTACATGACTATATTGCAGTTAGGAAAAACGGTTATTTTAATAGGGTTCATCATCAAAGCAATAAGCTCATGTTCATGTAAACAGAAATATTTAGAAATATAAATGCGTGCAGAATAGTCCAAACAAGGAATAACTTTGTGTAGAAAGCAGAGTTATCAACAATATTCCCTCTACTTCCTTCTCTGCTATGTGCACACATTTTTTTTTCTGTAAGCACATTGTAAACTATTGTTCTTCGTTTTTAAGAACGGTGCACTCAGGTCAGAATTGGTACAAAACTTTGTGTCTTCATACAAAAATGTTTGTGTGCACCACAATTTGTTGTGCACTATTTGCCTCAAAATTTGTGTGCGCACACCATAGAGGGAACAATGGTACGAAGTGTTCAAAAGATTTGGATATCTTTTTATTTTACATTCCAGTATTTCACATGTACAGATTTATAATGATCCCTTCCATTCTATCATCAGTTTTAATAATTATTTCTTTTTTGTTTTTGTCTATTGAACAATAATGTATTATGTAGGATGTTTCTTTTACAAGGTTGCAATTTTTAGAAAAATGCTTTTTTTCATTTGGTGTCCTATGCAGGTTATGAGGCATAACCTCGTAAATTCTGTTGCTTTTGTTCTCTGGTGAAAGAGTTACACACTTATTTGGCCTTTCAAATCCATTTCAGACTTCACCTTTATTTTTAATTAGTTCAGTTTAGGATTATTGGCAGAACAGACACCTAGATCTCTGTGTCTGATGCCTAGGAAGTGAGGTTGCTGGACCCATTTGCCTATGCAGATGGATAGTTACCCAGATTCTAAAAAGGGGAACGCCACACAAGCATAACTTACACTTTTTGAAAAGTAAACATAATTTCAAAAAAATATGTAGACTTTTCCTGCTTTTTAATGGTTTGGAACATTTCTCTAAGCCTAGCCCCCTGCTCTCCTGCTGTCTGACTACTTTGCTGAGCTGGCTGACTTCTGTTACTTTGTAACAACAGCCATCTGTCCTTAGCCTGCATCCTTCAAACCCCACAATTCTCTTATCACAAAGCTTCATGAAGAGCAGTAGCAAGCCATCGCTGATGCTGTTCTCGCTCTAAGGCCTACTGGCAATGAGCTGGTGGGGACAAAGTACGACCTGAGCAGGTACCTGAGCAGAAACAATATAATTTAGCTTTTTAAAATTGCAATTAAAATATGGTATGATCTGCTGAGGGTCCAAAGCCCCTAAGGGCCCTTATACAACCGTACTGGCTATACAGCCTATATGAACAAACTTTATATAAGCAAAAGATATGGAAATATTCATGATGAAAGAAATCCTTATACAATGCTCTGTTTTTTATTCTAGGGCTGATTTATGAAACCTTGTTCTTTTTTTTACAAGAGGTAATGACAGTTACTGCTCACAAAAAATGAGCGGCTCATATATATACAAATCATTTTTACTCATTCGTAGTCATGCAGAAAATGATTTTTGCCAGTTAGGGAAGTGCCTAGAGAAAAGCTTTGCGTTTCATTTAACAAAATACCTGTTCTTTTTCTGACACTTTTCAAATTTGCAGGATGTTAGTGCTGCACTCAACACCCATAGGAAAGATTTCAAGAAGTAAAGTTAAAACACTGGGTGGTGACAATATGTTGGACACCCACAGGGAGTCAAAATAATAACCGTGAATCTGCAATCTTCCATAAAAATTGCACCTATGCTGGATACCTTCATGAAGAGCACACACCATGTTGCATTTGATAACTTTTATGGGAAATGCACACCACCTGGCCTGCAAGGCAAGAAATTTAACTTACTGGGGGGCAACATATTGGCAGTCCCTGTTGTTTCAACCTTTACTTCTCCTTTAATTTCAAAAGCTTAAAGCATTCAATTTAGCTCTGAGAATCTGACACATAGATAGACATTGATACATTAATCAAATCATTAAACCCCTTCCTGACAGCCAGTACAGGGTTCCCCAGTTGTAATGTTTTTGATTCTCCCCCTAAGTCTGCATCTATAGGTAAACATCAATATATCAACACAATTTGTCCATGAAAAATATAACGTTTATTATATTGTGACTTGCGGCTTAGAAATGCCATAGTCAGCAGCCATGACAATCATGCCCTTGTGTGAATGTTCCTTGTAAAGGTCATACATTACATGGCTGTGCCCTTCCAACACAGATAAATTATACCGGGAAGTCTGTTAAGGGATTTGCTCATAAGGCTTATGCTGTCTCACATTATTTGCACACCTTTGCACAAAAACAGACAGAATTCTCCTTAAATCCTGGCTATTGTATTGAAATCTTATAAAAAGAAGGGCACTAATTTTGTGTAGATACCAACAAGGGTAGCAATGTTGTTATTTACATGAGATTGTATAGAATAGTCAGATCTGCACCTCCTCAGAAGGTTATATATATTCTAAGCAAGTGACCAAAATACATTTCACCTTTAGCTTCTTGCTAGTGGGGCATGTGAGCTCCAGGGAGGTTGCTGATAAACAGAAAACATATTTTCTGATTATGGAAACTTGAGTTTGGATATTAGAAGATGGAGCGTTTTGGAAGGGCCCAAAGGATTTTCATTTGACTGGTCCAGTTCACATATTGGACCTTAGTTACCATAGGTTTATGACCTTTGGAACTGTATGTAATGATGGAGGTAAATTAAAAACTAAAGCTCAACAAAATATTAGTTTATACATGTTTTGGGCCTCTGTACCTCCCAAGGTCATCACAGCCCTTTAGCAGTAAAGATCTGTACCTCCAAAGATACCCCTTCAGCTCCCCATCTTCTTTTCTGCTGATCACTGAACTTGCTCTGTGCTGCTGTCACTTACTGAGCTTAGGGACTGACAACATACAGTACACATACAAATAAAAATTAAGATACAAGACTTAAAGGGATTCTGTCATGATTTTTATGATATGGTTTTTAATTCTAAAAACACTGTGTACACTGCAAATAATTCACTCTACAATATACAATGTCATTCCTGAACCAGCAAGTGTATTTTTTTAGTTGTAATATTTGTGTATAGGCAGCCATCTCAGGTCATTTTGCCTGGCCATGTGTATTCAGAAAGAGCCAGCACTTTAGGGTGGAATTGCTTTCTGGTAGGCTGTTGTTTCTCCTACTCAATGTAACTGAATGTGTCGTAGTGGGACCTGGATTTTATTATTGAGTGTTGTTCTTAGATCTACCTGACAGCTGTTATCTTGTGTTAGGGAGCTGCTATCTGGTTACCTTCCCATTGCTGATGGGCTGCTGGGAGGAAAGGGAGGGGGTGATATCAATCCAACTTGCAGTACAGCAGCAAAGAGTGACTGAAGTTTATCAAGTCACATGACTGGGGGCAGCTGGGAAACTGACAATATGTCTAGCCCCATGTCAAATTTCAAAATTAAATATAAAAAAAATCTGTTTGCTCTTTTGAGAAACTGATTTAAGCGCAGAAGTCTGTTGGAGCAGTGCTATAAACTGATGTGTTTTGAAAAATGCCAGCAAGCAGTGCATTCTGGATTGACTAACAATCACCTCTGTAGCATCAGCTTCTATTATAGATCTCACTCTCTGCTAATAATTCTGATCATTTTTGATGAACCCTAAGCTTAAACAATGAAAACAACGAGTCTGTGCAGAGTGTCACTGGCTTGCAAAAAATTGTTTCAGAAAATCAAAGGTGGGGATCTGCTATACACAACTTTTAAGGCCTGGATTATTACTGTTATAGGGCTGCTGGACATCTGTGCTGGTACTTAAAAGTGCAGATCCAGACCTTCAACGTAGCAGACTCTGGGTTGCTGAGAAGCTAAGCAAAAATTATCAAAACACTAGCAGTGACATTTGTTATAGAAGCTGATGCAACAGGATTCATTCAGTATATATCTATAATAATGTTTAAGGCTTTACTTCTCATTTAAAGGGGTAGTTGACCATAGTAAGTTCCATAATATCCTGTCCTTATCAATGTAACAATTTTATTGTGATTGTTACTTTTTCAATTTTTTTTGCCCACACAAGCTGTCTAGTATTCATTTGCCAGTCTGGGGTAAATTGGACGATGGCAACCATATTGCCATCAACCATAAAAAAATAGCACTCTCTACATCATACTAAAAGTTAATTTAAAGGTGAACTACCACTTTAAAAATTCAGTGAAGTTATTTTGAGTGGGCATAGAGAAGGGCATTTACCTGCCTCTGGATGGAACTCCTAGTGGGTCTTGGGTGCATATATCCAGAATGAGGCAGGGAGGCTTAGAAATTCCCAGAAAAATCACTAATCACAGATGAATGACCCCAGTACACAGAATCACTAATCACAGTACATGGGTGACCCCAAACCTTTGGATTTTGTTTTGGTTGGTATTCCACAAGGGACCCAGAGATGGGCATTCCTATCATTTGAAAACTGTGATTAAACAGATTTTTCAGTATCAGATTGAATAAAAATAAATCATGTTCTTAAAATAGTGATACATTTTCTTTACGGTGAATGGACCTGGAGTCAGAAGAAAGTTAGCTGCTGAATTGACACACTAAAAATATTTTAAAAAGTCTGACATATGGCTCAGAACTATTTATTTGGGTCAGCTCCCAGAGCAGGAGTTTTATATTCTACACACCCTGAATTTATTTTCTGCTTTTGGCTGCTACAGATTTATGCGCTACAATTGTATATTCCCATGAAACCTGGTATGTGTGTTCTGCAATATTGCATGGCTTCAATTTCACTCATAGGAATCGTGGGATCTTTTATCTGGAGACCCGTTACTCAGAAAGCTGCAAATTACAGGAAGGCCATCTCATATAGACTCCAATTAAAATAAATAATTCACATTTTTAAAAAATTATTTCCATTTTCTCTGTAATAATCAAACAGTACCTTGTATTTGATCCCAACTAAGATATAATTAATCCTTATTGGAAGCAAACCTACTGGGTTTATTAAGAGGCAGATTTATCAAGGGCTGAATTTCGAGTTCATACACCATGAATTTGAAATCGAAAAAAATTCAATTAAAAAAAATAGATTTTTTAAAATTCGGTTGAATGAGATCGACTCGCAAACTCGAATTGAATTCGGTTCGAGTTTCGCCTCCAAAAAACCCTTTATTTTCAGGAAGGCTGCAACAACTCCAAATTGATCCCAGGACGTCCCCCATAGGCTAAAAGAGCAATCGGCAGGTTTAAGGTGGCGAATAGTCGTATTCGAATTCTATACAGAATATAATAATTCAAATTCTAAAAAGAAGTACACAATAAATTTAGAAAATCGAATTTGAATTTCTTTAAAAACTCAAATTGAATTTTAACTATTCCCTAGTCGAATTCCAGTAAAAAAAAACTCACAAATTTGAATTTGAAATACGAAATTCGAAAATTTTAATTTTCACTTCGACCCTTGATAACTCTGCCCCTAAATGTTTAAATGATTTTTACTTTAAATACTGACATCCATATTATGAAAAGATCCCTTATCTGGAAAATCCCAAGGCCTGAGCATTCTGGATAACAGCTCATGAAAGAGAGAGGGAAGTAATTAACAGCCAAGGGTTTTCCTGCAATGACTTGAGTTTGAGCTTTGGGTAGAATGGAACTTGAACTCAATACAGATATCGTACTTTTGTTCCTCAATGCCAGATACAACATTTCCTACAGCCTATGACTACGTGTACTCTCGACATGTCATCATGTGCCGCTGGGTCCCACACCATGGCTACTGTAGCCAACTCTTTTGTTTACATGAGTTTCTGAATATATTTCCATTTGTTAAATATTTGTTCAAAATCTTCCTTAGTTCATCAGCATTCACCAAAGGTAGATGGGGGGATTTTTTTTTGCCACACAACAAAATTATTTAACTGACATATTGCTTAACACAATACCGTAGCTAAAAGTCAATCTTCTTATGTTTATAATCCATAAGCCTTTCTTGTGATTTATTTGCTTCATTAAGAAACAATGTTCAATTCATTCTTTGGCATATCATGTTTTGCATACTAACATCCATCTGCTAATTCCCATTTATCACTGTGCACCTCCATTAAAGCTGTGTCATTTCCAACAGCCTGAAATGTGTAATTGGCTGGTTTTAAATACTAAAAAATCGGCTCACACACATAGGCAGTATGTTATACAGGGCTACCATTGGATGATAATAACCTTGGTGTGGTCTGTATATATCTGATATATACTGTATAAACTATAAAAAAATAAAAATAAAAACAAAATAAATACTTATAAGAGGGTACGCTATTGATCTGATCATGTTAACTACAAACAAACAAAACAGAGGAGATTAATCAATGCACATTCCCTGGTCCAATGTTTCACTAGTCAGTCTATATCTGTGCAAGTGCATATACTTTCAAAAACAGGCTTTTGTTACAAAGTAATGATCATAAAATTGATAAGCCACCATGCCACATCAAGGTAAACTCCATATGGTGGTCCCTAATTATTTACTTCTGGTCAATTTATTCAGAGGCTGACACCTCCCTGCATGGTACCATTTCTTGGGATAAGTCTCCTGACCAAGGAACTGACCCCACAGGGCTAAATACTTCCCTACCATTAACTTTTATAGGAGAGGTACTGCCAAGACCAAACATTGATTTAACAGGCTTAATACTCCCTCACTTGCAGTTTTTGAGAGAGTGAGATTACCCAGACCACAACCCATTTTTGTAGTCTGTGGTGTTTTTGTAGTCTGTGTCCCCTTTGCTAAGGGAAATTACCTCTTATGGCAGTGTCTCCACCTAATGGAATCCAGGAATACACCTGTGGGTGGCTCCATTAGGAAAAACTAATCAAACACACCAAGTGCTTTATAACAAAATAAAAACTTTAAAAGCAGAAAAAGAATAAAATAAATATGCATTCACATATTAATGAACACTACCCTGGCCATATTTGCAGTCCATTCCTTGTATCTCTTTGCCAGGCAATGTTTCACACTTTACTCCCGGTGGACAAATAGTCTCAGTCCCTTTTCCCCAAAGAGCTCTTAACTTTCCCCAGGTAGCGCTACCTGCCCCAAATACCTCCCCGGCTGGACAGAGGTAATTTGCTCTCACATGGCAGGTACACAAACAACACCTGTATCTGTACAGGGACACATGCTGGATCCTTTCTTTCTCTACCCGCCCTGGGGCATAACTCACCTGGGGATTCACACAGATGGGTAGGCTCATCCAGACCTGGAACTGGCATCCACAATGATGAAATCCATTCAGCAAAGCACATGAAGCTTGCTTTATCCTCATGGCATAGCTCCCAGCAATTTCCATAGTGTGAGCACACAAAGTCCTCTGCTGAACTACAGCTCCCAGCACTCTCCATAGTGTAAGTACATAAAAAGTCCATCCAAGCTCTAAACCCACATGGTTGAGCTTACCAGGCTCTGGAGTGTCCTACCCCAGGCCTGCAAAATAAATACCTGGCTGTTATTTAACTGAAATACTACAGATTTCCTTAATACACTTTTTTCTCCGCCTCTGACATCAAATACCTGGCCATTTTCTGCTCCATGACACCACAGCCCACCCATTTATGTGTCATCACCAAGCAACACCTCCCACAATAGACTGAAAAAATAATTCATAAAGGTGGCAACCCTAACTGTGGGTAGACAATAAGTGATTTGTGTTCCAAAACTGTATTTTGCACCATGTGCTTAAGTCATAAAAGAAGGCACCTGAAGTACTGTACATAATGCATAAAGAGGTGGGAGCTGGCTATTTAAAGCATGCACCTGGATACATGGTGTAAATGGACCTCTGTAATTATTACCTGTTAAACATCCCTTCATACTGTACATCACAGCTCCTCATGCACATCATAATACATAGTAACCAAATAGTAAGCTAGGTTGAAAAAAGACACACATCCATCTAGTTCAACCTTTTAACTCTATTATAACCTGCCTAGCTGCCAGTTGATCCAGAGGAAGCCAAAAAACACATCTGAAGCCTCTCCAATTTGCCTCAGAGGCAATAATGCCTTCCTGACATTGTGTAAATACATGTATGGGACCTGTTATCCAGAATGCTCGGGCCTGGGGCTTTCCAGATAAAGGATCTTTCTGTAATTTGGATCTTCATATCTTAAGTCACTAGTACTAGAAAATCATGTAAACATTAAATAAACCCAATAGGCTGATTTTGCTTCCAATAAGGATTAATTATATCTTAGTTGGGATCAAGTACAAGGTACTGTTTTATTACAGAGAAAAAGGTTTTAAAAATTTGGATTAATTAGATAAAATGGAGTCTACGGGAAATGGCCTTTCTATAATTTGGAGCTTTCTGGATAACGGGTTTCCAGATAACGGATCACATACCTCTTTACGTGCAAGGGCGGTATGAATAGCATTTTATGTGTGCAATTCTGCATATCTTTTCCACCTAACGCTGGAGCAGAAAATAATAAATAAGCACTTTTACAATATCCTAATGACTACAATAATAATTTCATGTACACTTCTAGAAAAGAGTGGGACCTGTGGCAATGCAGAGAGACTGAGCCTACTATTTGAGGGGGGAACAGCAAAAAACAGCCGTTCAGACTGTCTTTCAAATTGTTGCACATACACTGTATATTAGTCTGTATATTAGTCAGGACACTAACAGTTTGTGTTGTGGTGAGTGGGTCCTACCTCTGGATCCCCAAGCACTGCTAGAGGCTGGTAGAACAATATATATATGTATAAATCAGGGGTTATTAAAGAACTTGCATGCTTCACTAGGCTTATAATATTAAGACAGATACTAAAAATTAGATAGGTGCAATGATTCAGAAGTACTTTTGTTCTTAGAAGTGGCAAAGGAATTTATTAGTTTATTAATTTTTAACACCTTTATAGTTTTTGATTTGAAAGGGTTTCATACTTTTTATACTAACCTGTGCGGCATTTTATGCAGTACATTTAACATTTTTACATCCAATTGTTAAAACCTAAAGGTCATATATATATAAAAAGCTTTGAACATTTTCTATGCAAAAAAAGATGTTGGTTTTTAATTCATGACATTTAAAAAACCTGCATTATCCTTAAAAGTAAATTAACGCCATGTTTATTACCAGATTTTTTTTACACCCGAGCCATAAAGCCATAATGTTATACCACCCGAGTCCTCCACCCATAGATCCTTGCCTTTTTGGCATGATTGCAAATTTTTCATGTGATCACATTTTTATCTGTGATTTTTATATTTAAGACAAAAAAAAACGTGATTGTGGATCAGATGAAATGCAGAAGATCACACACCATTGACTTCTGTGGCATCCGGGCCACTTTTAGGTAGCAAGGTCTTTTTTTCTACTACTTTTGCCAAGTCTGTCCTCATAAAACAGTTGTAGCAGCCGCAGATTAAGGGGCAGATTTACTAAGGTTCGAGTGAATTTTCAAAGTACAAAAAGTTTGAATTTCAAAGTAATTTTTTTGAATACCAGCGAATAGGATACTACGACTTCGAATTTACTTTGACTTCGATTCCAAGTAAAAATCTTTCGACTATTCGACCATTCAATAATCAAAGTACTGTCTCTTTAAAAAAACTTTGACTTCAATACTTTGCCAACTTAAACCTACGTTAGCCTATGGGGACCTTCCAGAGCGATTTTCTACGTTTTTTATATTCAAAGGAAAATCGGTCGATCGTACAATAAAATCGTTCGAACCAATACGGAATACGATCATACGATGAATAAAATCCTCCGACTTCGAATTAGAATGTCAGAGGATTCTATTCGATGGTCGAATTTCTAAGTATTTTCCACTTTGAAATTCGACCCTTGATAAATCTGCCACTAAGTGTTTAATGTTTGTCTTAATAGGGGAACATAAGGAGAGAACCTATTACCCCTGACATGTCCTGCAATTTTTCATTCTGTGGAGCTGGATAGAGAAAGGAGCCAGAAAAGTCCACATGAGGCTGCTCAGTGTGATGTAGGAGCTTAATTACAATTTTTCAACCCTGCTTTTCATACACAGGGGCAATATAATGGGTATATGAAAACTAGGGATGCACCGAATCCACTATTTTGGATTCGGCTGAACCCCGAAACCTTCATGAAAGATTCGGCCGAATACTGAACTGAATCCGAACGGGTTGAAAGGGGAAAATATTATATACTTGCTTGTTTTGTGACAAAAAGTCACGTGATTTCCCTCCCGCCCTTAATTTGCATATGCAAATTAGGATCCGGTTCGGCCGGGCAGAAGGATTCGGCCGAATCCGAATTCTGCTGAAAACGGCCGAATCCTGGCCGAATCCCGAACCGAATCCTGGATTCGGTGCATCCTTAATGAAAACAAAACTATTTATATGACTAATCAGTTGTAAACTATGTGGTCACACACCCTATTCCTCCTGTTTCATATGTCCCATTGCTCTTGTAACTGATTCTTTAATGGGATTCATTTGAGTGAGAGACATACTGATCATGTATATTTCATATGGAAGTCTAATTGCATCATACCAATGACATAATTAGCACATGAAAGTGTCATATCTGATGCAAATTATGAACACACAGTATATAGATCTCTTGAAATTACTACTTGAAGTAGTTTTGGTATGTTTCTCTGAGCAATAAGTGGAATATACGTGGCTTAGCTCGAAAATTAAAGGACATCTGCAAGAAAAATATCCAAGATTTCACAAACATATTTAGAAAGTACTTAGAATGCAGTAAAATCTGTAAATAAACATCTGTATGCCAGCACCATTTAATCTTACAATCATTATCAGAAACATGTAGACTTTTAGGGGCAGATTCACTAAGGGTCGAATTTCGAAGTTAAAAATACTTAGAAATTCGACCCTCGAATTGAAATCCTTCGACTTCGAATATCGAAGTCGAAGGATTTAGCGCTAAACATTCGATCGAACGATTCGAAGGATTTTAATCAAACGATCGAAGGAAAATCCTTCGATCAAAAAAAGCTGAGCAAGCCTATGGGGACCTTCCCCATAGGCTAACATTGACTTCGGTAGGTTTTATCTGCCGAAGTAGGGGGTCGAAGTTTTTTTTAAAGGGTAAGTACTTCGACTATCGAATGGTCGAATAGTCGAACGATTTTTACTTCGAATCGTTCGATTTCGTTCGACTTCGATCGAATTTAACCAATTCGATGGTCGAAGTACCCAAAAAATACTTCGAAATTCGAAGTTTTTTTTATTCTAACCCTTCACCCGAATTTAGTGAATCGGCCCCTTATTGTGCTAATAAAGATTGTGTGTGTGTTACGCTGAAAAAGCAAATATAGAATATTGTTTTTGAATAAGGTGAATAAGTACAAGTATTCCATTCAGTAACACAGATATGGTCTAAAATGTTGACATGAAATCTGTTTGAACACAGGTTTAAGATTAGATAACATTTAAGAGTCCATTATATAGTTAAAATTGATTAGAAAAAAATGTTAAATGCCAAGACTGCGAAATATGGTCTCAATGGGGTATATTTACATAGGTGATTAGTCAAATATCATAAAGAGAACTTGGGACCTGGGGTTTTCCAGATAAGGTATTTTTCTTTAAATTGGATCTCCATACCTTAGGGCAGGGGCCCACGGGCAGATTCGGGGAGATTTAGTCGCCTGGCGACTAATCGCCTCTTCTTCGGGGCTGCCTTCCTCCTGCCTTCCGCCTGCTAAAATGAAAAATCGCCTGCGCCAATGCTCTCACAACGCTTTGATTTCCGAAGTCCCCCAAAGTTTCCTCGTGAGGCAACTTCAGGCGACTACGCAAATCGAAGCGACACGAGTGCCATTGAGCTGGCGTTTTCTCATTATAGCAGGTGGAAGGCAAGGGGAAGCAGTTCGGGGAGATTGTCGCCCCGCAGAAGAGGCGATTAGACTTCTCAAATCTGCCCGTGTGCCCCTGCCCTTAAGTCTGCTAAAATATTTAAACATTAAATAAACCAAACAGGATTGTTTTGCCACTTATATGGTTTCATGCTGTTTAGTGCCCATCAAGTAAAAGGAATGGTTTCATTATTACAAAAAAAAGAAAATTTAAAATATTTCAATTATTTGCTTAAAAGCGAGTGTATGGGAGAGGGCCTTCCTGTTACTTGAAGCTTTCTGGATAATAGGTTGTGATATACACACGTCTGTCTAATAGTACTGGAAGTACTGGACTAAATAAAATATAATTTAAGAAGGATAAGAAAGGATAAATTAGTAGCGAGTTATAAAAGTAGGAAAAAAAGGAAAGGAAAAAGTAGGAAAAAGACTACCAGCTGATATTGTAAGATACCCTGCACTAAACCCTATCTTTTAGTACAGTTACAATTAGATAAAGAAAAATCTTTCCCACATCTCACAATGGCATGAAATCTTATAAGACAAAATTACAACATCTAAGACATTCTAGCCCAGCCATGAAGCCAAGGCAATGTGTTATGTATGAGACGGAGGCAAGGTTAGAGGGGGTATATCTTTGTCTACCTATCTTTATAAATATTGTTTTGTCGGACATGAATATACAGTAAATCCTTAGCAGTCCACATCAACCCAGGCAATCCAAAAGTACAGATTTAGTAAAATTCTAAAATTCTCATATTCTTCTCTTTTTGCATTCTTGGATATTTCTCATTTATACCTTGAATTTTCTCTATTGTGAAAATGGCCAAGAAAACCTTGGATTTTTCATGTTTCCAGTTTCCATAATGGCAAAGCAATTTGAGAATAATTCAGTAAGCGTAGTGATTGCCATTGAAACTAGTATTGACCGATTAGCATGAATGCCTTGAATCTCAAGGTCCTTCATTTGTAAAAAAAAAAAAAAAACAGACAGTAAAAAAATTTATTATTTTTTTATATTACTGAAACAACATTTTTTTGTGTTGAGTTTTAAATCATCCTTATTTTTGATAAATTGGTCCCTTAGCAATGATTTGGGCCATGATGTATATATATATATATAATTGCACCTATTAGCTGAGCAGCAGTAAGCAATGGCCTTCCATTAGAAAATGTTTCTTTTATGCATTTCAAATTTTTTAAATTCAAACCTTTGCGATAAGTTTTAGTATGATGTAGAGAGTGATATTCTGGGGGGTTTGCGCCGACTAGGTTTCCTTCCCCTTTAAAGGTGAACCACCCCTTTAAAGTGAAGTTGGCCGCTGCAAATGTTTTTCCTATTATGCAGACCTTTACGCATAGTCTCTTTGCTCTGCTGTCATTTTTGTTATTTTTGTCAGGGTTAAGTTGGCTATACACATTTAGATATGTGTGTTTGTCTTAGTCACACATGGGCCAGTGTTTGGCCAATTCTACCAAATAGGGAAGTAGTCTAGATAAGTCTTTTTGTCTAAGACTCTCACAAAATCTCACACTATTTGACCTTGAGGCATCCATCCACTGTTTTTGGCCTCCTAAAGGATGACAGCCTTGCAGTTGTGGAACAATGCTCTATGAGCAAGGGGCAATTTCGGCCAAGTAGCCAAGTTCCATGAAGGATGATGGTGGTGATAGTAGAGAGGTGTCAGGAGTAAAGTGGCTTCTAAACCATCTTAGAGCTGTCAGAGTCCTGTGCTTTTTCAATATCTAGGAAACACATTTCTTTTAAGTATGTACCCTGTACCCTGTACCTTCTAACATGTGCACCTTCCTACATACATGTCCCAAGGCTAACTTGCATGTGTACACCGCTCTGAATCCTTGGGTATAATTATGTATACTGTATGAACAACTGAAAGCAACTTGTGAGATAACAGAATATCATTGCTGCTTTCTTATCACACAGCTTATCTTTGCCAGATTGTGTAAAACTCTGCATTCTGTGTTCCATCAGGTCATGGATGGATGCTTTAAATTGACTTAAAATAAGTAAATCCATTTGTTCAGCATGGGAAAATACTTAATAACATAATAATAATAAGAAAGAGGAAAAGAACGGCAATACAAAGAAATGCTGTCAGTAGAAAGTATGATCATCAGTCAGGGGGCACTTGATATCATCAAAAAGAGACAGCATGCAAATTGATCCGATTTTACAACACACACATTTATTCTTTCATTGCAGGCATGTGAATCCAGCAATGCTTCATATCCAGAACTATATCAATATGATACATTTCAGGGCATCACTAATATTTACAGACAGGGATCCAATTCACACCTTACAAACCTCTATTATACTGATTTTGACAAGACAGCGGAGAAGCGGGAACGCCAAGGAATGCCCACAGATTTCTGTTACTTCTATGCAAACTGATAGTGTTATAGACCCAGGCAAAGTGTGAGCAATGAACGTAAACTAATTTAGTCTTACACCATGTTGAGAACCATGTTTACTTGCACATGGAAAGTTAATGCTAATCATACTTTGTTCTAAAAGCCATGGATATTGTGAGGGAAAATGAAATGTGAAATGTATTTATTAGCACAGGTATGAAGTTTGAGGTACACAACAGGCACTGATTAATAGAGGAGCGTAAAAATCCCGTTTTATTTAGACAACATTTTTGAGTTAAAGCACTGCGTATCTTGACAGCACTATATAAATAAATGATGATGATGATGATGAGTTCAGATAATATTTTTTTGTGAGATGCAGATGGATGCAAGTTGAACTTTCTTCCATTATCAGTGGATACAGCTGGGGGTCCCTAAAAAAGGAACACTGCTCTAGTTTGTTAAAAATATCATTCGAAGTTTCGATATTAGGATCTCTGCATCCATTTCTAGCTATGAAAACATATAGTTCAGTTCTGCTTTGTTGACATCTTGTAATGAATATAAAAATGCGACAACTAAATTTAGGTTGCTTATTTGAGGATGCAGAGCCTGAGCTGGAGGCCTTGGTGAATCACGTCTAAAGTTAAAATAATAGTGGTGTGGGACACAAGCAGCTGTATGAGAATGATGCACCGACTGACACATCACACTGGTCCAGCAGCAGAGAATAGTAAGGAAGACTCCGCCCCTGGGTTTGCCAAGGTGTCACGAGCAGGCAATGACGTCACGGGGTGAGAGGTCAGAGGGAGTGTGCATGCTGCCCAGCCCATGGAACTAATGCTCTGCACCCTCATATGCCTAAGAAGTGTGCCACATACCCATCATGCAGAACACCAGCCACTTACTTGGCCACTACTCGCCTCTAGCGTGAGTCCTCATATGCGACGCAGGACTGCAGAGGTGGGGAGGCTGCAGTAGGAGGAACTACCAGTATGCCCGTTGCCATGTTGCCGGCTGCCTCTGATGACGTCACTAAAGAAGGCGTGAGTCAGCGCGAGGTGCCGGGGAGAAGAATGGCGCGCACGCAGGAGCGTGTGTTCTGCTGAAGCGCAGCCATTGACTCAAGCATAAGCCGAGGTTAACTTTTTCAGCACATTTTGGGTGCTGAAAAACTTGGCTTATATTCGAGTATATATGGTAAGTGTCATTTCCAACAGGAGAGCAATGATTTGTAATATTTGTATTTTATAACTCCATGATATGCATTATAATTGTATGGACTACCAGCACTGTCAATAGCTTTAACAAGTTTCGCTGGGGGACCCGGACCACAGGGTTTGCTTTCTCTATTGCAGTAAAAAAAATTCCCCCATCCCTGGCTGCTTTCCTACTAGCTAATCAGGAGGGAGGACACAGCCTACAGAAGATGACGGTGGGGATTGGGAAGTGGACAGGCATGGGGACAGCAAGGATCTCTGTGCACCGGGCCCCTCTGTACATTTCTTTGCAGGGAGTCCCAGGGCACACTAGTTACACCCCTGGAAGGACATAAAGCTACAGATATTAGATTGCTTCTATATTTTTTAGGTGCTAAACTGATATGCAGAGAGTAAGCACTGACGTCTGAGCCTAAATAGCCAGAAATCTCCTATGAAAGGGTGTATGTATCTGCTATAGTTGCTTGGATCAACAAGTATTATTTTTGTAGTATTAACTAGCATAAGAACCTGTTCTGTTGAATGCTACCCTTCTTCTCAGGAGAAAGTTCAGCAAGACTTCAATTGACTCCATGTTATCAGAAAGACCATGATCTATATCCCCCCATGTTGGTGCGACAGGACCGGGTCATTATTTTTCTAATAATATACAGAAATTTTTACCAAGCTTCCTTTATCATTGAAGTTGTTGCAGCTGAGAATAGTTTTGTCACTAGTAATATTATATGTATGTGTTTAGGCAACAGGCAATACAGTACATCAGATTGAAGAATGTGCTTCAAAAAAATTGAAATTATATTTGAGAGTATTTTTGAAAGAATATTGTATCCAACTAATAATAGATGTCCACAGTGGCGTAACTACCGGGGGAGCAGGGGGTGCGCACCCCCTCAGGGCCCCCCAGCAGTTTTTGCCTTTAAATGCCCTTTAAGCACAGTTTATAACACAACAATAATGTTTAACAGTAAAAAGTGGGAATACATGTGTTCTTTCATCTTCCTTAATCATGCATTGTGAGGCTTACCCAAAACCTATGATTGCAGCAATCCTAAGGCATTCATCTATGTCCTCTACTGCTCAGAATTCTACAATATGTTTAGTGAGTAAGTAATGAAATGAGTTCATTTTTAAGTGCATATTTCACAGGCTTCAGTTAATTATTCAATTTAAACAAATTTGATTCTCACAACACATGGCTAAAGGGGGTATTTAATTGCAAAAACCAAACCAAAATAGATTTAATTATCTTTGCTGCAATAATTTAATATCTGTGTGGGAGAAATTGTTGTCATTTTAAGATTGATTAGTGGCTTTTTCTTTTCTCTGGGCATCTCACTTATCCTAGGGAATGTCACCAGCTCAAGATGAGAATGTAAAACGAGCAGGGTTTCTATACCCACCATCTATTTCTATTTCACATGGCAGTTTACTCATCAAGGCATTTTCTAGATGGCTGAAAGGCAATGTAGCAACGTAATTTCTCTCTCAGATAGGAAGGAGTGGATAAAAATAGCAGAGTATTGTTGTAGCACAATAGAATTGCATGAAACAAGGAATGTAAGGAGCTGAGTAATGTGAGGGTTCACGAACCAGAATATGTTCGCTGCTTGTTTCTTCTCTCCTTTAACTAAAACTGTACAGAGATCAGGATAAAATGAGCTTCAGCAATAATCCCAACCATAAGGAAAGATCATACTGCAAGGATTGCTCATACATGGCGCCAGAGAGGAAAGGGCATTGTACAGCCAAGTGCAGCTGACATTCTGCTTCTTGATTAATAGACCTCTGCTTTCATATGCTTAGCAGGCAGACGTTATATATTGTACTGGTGATAACATGGAACCCACACGCATATTTATTACAGTCTCTTTGTTCCTGTTTTTTAAAGAATGAAATACTAATATGACAGGACATTCAAATTGAAAACAGAAACAAATGTCATAGTATTATGAAGGAAATGAACAGAAATAAGTGTAAAGACAGCAGGCCTCCTATTTTAGGAGTTCATCTGACCAATCCTGGAGAATCATACCATTTTTCGAGATGATTACCTAACTTTCCATTTAAATGCAAATTCACCTGTTTTCGAGAGCAACAATAACTACTTAACGGCTGGGCCCAGAGGTCGGGTCAGAGAGTTTGATAACCATTTAACCCATAACCAAACTGATTACGTACTGAAATACATATAAGAAATAATTCTATAGAGAATGCCCATAAAAACCTATTAATGACAGTAGTGGTGTGACCAGCAGCCATCAAGGTTATGAGTGAAGTGGCTAATCAGGGAAATGTTCTGCTAAGTGCCGATAAATCATAAATGGATCATATTTGCATGCTGTGAAATTACACATTGTTAAGGACGATCTGCCTTTCTCCGGATAAGTTTCTGTCTAGTTACAAACCACTGCGTCCTATTGGGATTACATACAAATGAACTTGGTTAAAGTGGTGGCTTCTATAGGACATTGCCAAGGATAATGTACACTAATTTGTACAGTTTGACTTTGAATCTACAAATTGTACTCTGACTGTTAGCACTTTGATTTGACAATTATGAGACAGAATAGCCCATCATGGTGTGTCCTTCATTCATTGTCTGCTTTGGCTTCTTTGGCTTCCACCATGTACCTGGCAAACATTAATACCGTAAAATCATTTCTGAACTCAGTAAGAGGTGGGGAAGGGGTGCAGGCACATGCCCAATAGATGCCACTCTTAGAGACAAATTGATTTGCTTTCTTTGCAAAAAATAAAAATACTGTTGGATGCCTGGATAAATACATGGATAAATAGCAGGACCACTGGAAAACTAGGCCACAGAGATTTTAAGTAGATTCAGTGCTTTATAAATAAGAATTAGACAACTCCATTTCTCAAATCTCCATTACAGGCTAGAACATAATGCTGCCTCATCTTTAGATCACAACTCAGTGGGTTTAACCACCTGACTACAAGCCTAAATAACTTTAATATCTAGTTTGTTAGGGACTCTTGGGACAATCTTGCTTCCTCTAGTTATAAATCATAGTGAATTCAGAATCAATACATGCTGTGTAAGAGCAACAATGTTACCAGCTGTGTACAACATATCTACATGTTCTGTGAAAGCTATATAAACATTCTCACATCGCTCATTCTTAAAGGGCAGGGTAAGTCAGCATGTAAATGAACTTTAACACAATGGTAATTGCCTTTTTTATTTTGGTACTGATATAGGTATCCAGCTCAACTCCATGTAGAACTTTTGTGAAGTTGTACAAAAACCCAGTTGCACGTTGTACACCAGTTACTCTTTCTGAGAGCAGACCAGTTAATTGTCCATTTTGCCTCAAAGGCAGGTAGCTTCTCAACCTCATAGATTCAATTGCAGTCACTGTATCACCTGTATGTAAATCTTCACTACCGATGGCGATAATTCTCCTTCAAAAAGGCCTTTGGCAAATCGAATGACATCCCTATCACTGCAAGTAAAATGTAGAACTCACAGAGATACTGCTTAACAGCATGAAATTGCTACCCTTTGCATTTTCGCACAATTAATCTGGATCGCTGTGACTACTAAGTTTTACTTGTGGCAATGGTACAGTTATTCAATTGAAAGTCTTTTTCTGGAGAGTTGTCGCCCACGGTTGCAAAGATTTAACCATGGCCTACACATCTCTCTGTGTGCCATGGGCCTTAAGGAGGTTTAGGGCAGAGACACATGTGGAGATTTGGGGAGATTAGTCACCCGGCAACAAATCGCCTCTTCTTCGGTCGACTAATCTCCCCAGACTGGCTTACCACCAGCTAGAATCTAAATCTAAAGGAAACTTTGGGTGACTTCGGAAAATGAAGCGCTCAGAGTGCCATCCCGCCGGCGATTTTGATTCTAGCCAGCGGGAAGGCAGTTCAGGGAAATTAGTCGCCTGCCGGGCAACTAAATCACCCCGAATCTCCACGTGTGTCTCTGCCCTTAAAATCACCACTATGCAGTCGTGTAACTTTAGCTCGTCTGGCCTCCCCCACATAGAAATCTACTGAGGGGGCCGGCACAAACAGTCTCTCCTCCCCAGGCCACATCCTGACTAATTTTACCCATTATATCCTGAAACAAATTACATTATAAATACAAAATACTGTAACTAGGAATAATATACCAGCCCATGACACCTGCTCTTTCACACTTAGCCTTCATGGACAACAACAAGCCTGATCTGATTAAAACAGCCAATAGTCTAACTTCCATCTCTTGAGGAGCCAGAGGCTACCTAAACCTTTGCTCCCCATATTTCGACATATTTAGCAAAATGTCAACATCAATTTAACAAATATCAAGGATATGTTCTCAAACCATCATGCCCAGTTATTCTAACACGAGGCTTTGATCAAAAACCTACTTAGCCCTGTAGAAATTAAACACCAATGGTTGCCTCAGTGGCTGCTTAAAAGGTGACTATGTCCTCAAGTATTTCTGCAGAATTTTGCTGAATATAGTGTTTTATGGTGTTTTTTCAGAGGGGATTAGAACCTAAAGAGATGCCTCCACTGAGATTGATTTATGTGGCCATTTATCTGACTAGGCATCTTGTGATGGTATTAAAACACAATAGAAATAATAATGTTGTTATAAGGACACCTGCCCACCTATTTGAGAAAAAATTACAGTCAAGAAAAGTGTACCTGCAAACAGACTATATTCACCTTTTTTTACATCAGATAGATCCATACGAAAAATGAAACATGAAGGTATTGTGATACTCTTACTGTACTAACAAATTATTTTCAGGGTCTCAGTTATAAAAAGTCTTTTGCAGAAGTTCTCCCTGCCTCCCACCACAAAAGCTTCCCTTGGTTAAAATACATACAGAGGCTCATTCTAATTAAAACATGTTCTGCTTTTTTTTGCTTCTTCCTCATCTTGGGTCTGTCTGTGTCATGTTTGGATCATGGGGGTCCCATGGCATTTAGCTGACAAGACTAGAGTGTAGGCCTCAAACCTTTTGACATGTCTTAAGCACCCAAAATCACCCACCAATCTCATGTTCTGTTGTGTAAATAAAAGTTGAATGAATGCCAGATAGCAAGCTAGTATATTTCTGACTTTGCAAAATATCTGTAAATGATATGTAATTATAGATATTAAAGGTAAATGTCTTCTCTGGAGCTTTTCTGCCAGCAATCAGAAAGTATACTGTTACATTTGAATGATTTGGATGTTACTTAGAGTAGAAAATACATTACTAAACCGACAAAGGCTTTATGGTTTTTGCCAAGCTTGGCTGTCATTTATAATATGATTTTCTTCTAGAGCCAGTAAATGTGTCAATCTCTGACCTAGCAAATGTTGTCAATCCAGAGCATATAATGAACCTTTACTTGAAAGCCCATCTGTGCTTCACAATCTCCATTTGTCATGTTTGCAATAAGTATGCAGTGTATATGAACTGTATAGTCCAAGTTATGCCCATAGTTGAAAATATATAGTAAAGTATGTCAGGACAGGCAAATGTTCACATGGTATTCCTTATTTTTGTTTAATTATGTGGGATATTACATTACAGTTCAAATATAATAATAAAATAATATAATAGTACAAATAGAAACAGTGACAATAAAGAGAGCAGAATATTGAGGGGCGAATTTGGGGCGTTTCGCTTTGCCGGAAAATTCGCACAACGGCGAAAAAATGGTACTCACACCTTATTTTTTCTAAAAATTATTTTTAAAGGGATGGGTCAAATTGTTAACATTTGGTATATTATAGAATAGGTAATTCTGAAGAACTTTTCAATTGGTCTTATTTTTTTTTCTTAATTATAGTTTTCTAATTATTTGCCTTATTCTGACACTTTCCAGGTTTCAGATGGGAGTCAATGATACCATCTACAAAACAAATGCTCTGTAAGACTGCACATCTATTGTCATTGCTACTTTTTTATTACTTGTCTTTGTATTCAGGCCTCTCCTATCCCATATTCCAGTCTCTTATTCACATTAATGCATAGTTGTTAGGGTAATTTAAACCCTAGCAACCAGATAGCTGAAACTGCAGACAGGGGATCTGCTGAATAAAAAGCTAAATAACTTAAAAACCACAAATAATAAGACATGAAAACCAATTGCATCAGAATATCACTCTCTACATCATATTTAAAGTTAAGTTAAAGGTGAACAACCCCTTGAAAAGCAAAAACTCTTGCAATACCATGTAATCTTTTTGTGTACAAATAATGCTAATTTAATTGTTTCTAGCAGCTGGTCAAAGCAACAGTGTGGAGATTTGTTTCTCTGTTTTTTGCTGTAATTATCCTTGATCACAAGACACACATCTCACTAATGTTTTAGTAAATTTACAATGTTGTGCCAAATTTGTGCTCCATAAATAAGTTTAATAAAAAAGGTTAATGTTGATTAAAACAAATTCCCCTCATTCTAATAGAACTCTACATCCTATCCATAGTCTATATATATCAATATTAGGCAATAACGTTTGAACATCCTATGTTCTTTGTCTAATTGTGAGTTCATTTCTGTGGGTACCTAGTGCGGAGTTATGCCAGTGCAATATACTTGCTTGTGGTTTTATCTCTGTGCAGAAATGACCAAAATGTTGTTGCCTTCTGAAGTATGTACAATAAAAGCATAATCAAGAATGGTTGGCAGTTTTATTTGCATCTGACTGTAAATGGATTAAATTTATCATTCTTAATGATATAAAGATGTATTAAGAAGCTTAATAATGGAAAGGGAATGTGATGAAAGTAGTATTTAGAAGTGACACATTTAAACATCCTGAAAATTAAATCATGTATTAATAAAAAATAAATAAATAGTACTTGCTGCAATGCAGTATGAATGAGATTATTTTACTAACAGCAAATGGGGTGAAATGTATCAGGGGCATTTTTATTGCCTAATGCAAATACCTGTCCTCATTATTATTATTTCATTAGTTAAATGTGGCCTATTGAAGCACCATATATTGTTTTTTATTCTGCAGCTTACAGTTGTGGCAATGCTAGAATGTGCATATTCAGTTCGTATTGGGCATGTGCAAGCTAATGCAGGACTAGTGTATTCTCTCATTCCTTTTTAAGATATTGGGTTGTTGTAAACAAAGCTTGTACATGTTATAAGAGTGATTTACGACCGCACTGAAGTAGATGCAATTGATGCACATATTGACACATTCTTTGCACTTCATTGTTGTTGAGCTGAGCTCCATTGCTCCGTATGTTAATTATAATTTTACATTTTCTTTCTTCAACCAGCCATTCTGTCTGTGACATAATAAGTGATTGGTGCAAAGATTACTTTCAAAATGACCTTCCCGTTAGTATTGTTAGCCGATAACAGTTTTGCAGAAAAAATGGACATTTAAGCAAATACTGAAAGTCCGAGCCACAGTCTTGTACAGAAATAGATGGACCAAAAAACAGATTTCTGGATATTTGAGGACAAACATCAGAATTTTGTGTGGGAGGTGGCCTACTTCTTGTTTAGACTAATCTGTTCATGATTTTCCTTCCTACTCTGCCTATTCTTTCCAGTTGATTTACTCAATATAAAGTCAATGTGCATGTTATGTCATTTTGTGACTAATTATAACTGGCTGAAACATTTCTGTATGGAAAAAAAAAACATTTTCAATATTGTAGCAACTTCATTGTAATTTACAAACAAAATACACATTATATTGCCAGATATTGAGGTTAACAGCCTTGGACATTTTTTGATTGATGAATGTATGTGAGGGTTTATAAAGCTCTTTTCCAATCAGTGAATATGAGCTGAGTATTGACAAATGTCCACTGAATATTTATATCACAGTCCTTCCCATACTATTAACCTGTAATGAAGTACAGTTTTTTATAGAGATTCCAACAAGCGTATTATCTTCCAGTGTTATAGAAGCAGACTTGATGTTCACTTATATAAAGCTTGAAATCTGTATAAATTGGGTATTCAGTCCGGGGGTGTGATTGCACCTGGGACCATACCCCCTTGGTGCCCGCCAGCGGTTCATACATGCACAAATCTGCTACGAAAATAATTTCAGGGGGAGGGTTGGGGACAGCCCAGCTGCATGTAATGCACCTAGGCTCTGTGCCGGATAGTTATGTTACTGTAGGTATTAGCACTGTATTATTTTTATTGTTGAGAAATTATGTGATAGATGTTTAAAGTACAGTGTTAGTATGTGATTATTGACCTCCAGCTATTGTTGTAGAACAGATTACAGTTAACTGGGGTTCTGGAAAAGCAGCAGGGTAAAGATTCCTGCTTTGACATTGGTGGGGCAGAGCTGGTAGATTGTACCATCGTAGCCTGAACAAAGGGTAGGCCACAAAGGTAACATGCCTTGAGCGCAATCTGTAGGGGTGCAGAGAATGGCAGCATTTAGTGTGTCGTGAGTGGCATATTTTGAGGACCAAGCACTGGGAAATGGCAGACAGGCAGGGCCTTGGACACAAATACTACTTTTGCCCCAGCTCTGGATAATTTGGAAGTCAGTAAAGACAATATAGCCTATGCATATAACGTTTCTACTCTCAACAAAATCCTTAGAATGTAAGCTTGTGCAAGCAGGGGCCTCTAAGCCTATAGCTTTATTCTGTAATGCTTGTTTATTAATATAAGATTCCTGTTTGTTAAAAAAACAAGAATAGCTGGTGCCTCAGAAATAAATGTTGATAATGAAAGTGAAAGACTTTAACAGTTGCTGAATGGCTAAAGTTTTGCCTGTTATGAGCATTATATTGTTTTTACTAAGCCAGTCAAACACATTCCTTTCTTCATAGTTATAATTATGAGGTACTGTGCTCACACCTGAAATAGTCCTCAAGTGCCATAAGTGATCTTAGGAGTCAGTGGAGTAACTATATGGTGCCGTCCCCCTCGTAAAAAATAAAATCCGTCTTGCACTGCAACCTCCCCCTGCCCAGTCACATCCCCCTCTCCCTGCCTTTTCGCTCTAAGGTAGGAGAGCAGTTGGGGAGAGGAGGCATTTCTACAGCTATAGAGAAAGCAGATTCTGCGGTTTGGGATGCCCCTTTCCCACAACGTGGTCTGCTTCCTCTATAGGGTCTTCCTAACACCACTATTATGTGCAAGATTCACTCTAAGGAGAAAAAGCTTTTCTCCTTATTCAGTTCCAGTTTTTCCTATAGACTTTAATAGAGTTTTCATGTGATAAACCATGAAACAAAAATTTCTGGAAAATCTGAAATTGAATTAGGAGACAAGCTTTTCCCATCAAATTGAAGCTGTGCTTACAAAGATGCCCCAGTAGCATTTTAATTTATTGCTTACTGATTTACAGCTCTCGCTCTCTCTCTATATATAAAAGAGAAAAAGCTGGATAAATGGGTCCCTGGAGTGAATGAAGGGGAGCAGGTAGGGCCTTCCTTCCATACTCCATTTAGGGTTTTGCAGCTAGAGGTAGCTATCTTATTAGGCTGCAGGTGAGCTGCAGTCAAAAAGAGGAGTAGGACTAAACATCAGTGCCCACTAAGGACCTCCTTGTGCTGGAGGAGGGTGAAAAGACAGTGGACACCTTTGTGTACTGGAGCTGAGCTGAAGTGTTGGCGAAGGCTACAATTGACTAAAGAGGGGAAGAGAAAACCCCTCCTAACAGAGTGTTAAGTGAAAGTCTAACAGAGGATTCAGGGATGTGTTACATCCAAGGTTGTAAGTGCTGGAAATATATTGTGTTTCTGTGTACACCAATATGGGTTTTGAATTGGCACTGCTAATCCTATATGAGGCAAGTATGCTGAATTGGATGATTTTGTTCCCAATAAAAGCCAGCCAAGCTGAACTTTTAAAGGTGGTGTCAGACTCCATTTTTGTGCTTAAACTGTGTGGTGGCCTCAGCTAACCGTGTGATGGTCTCAGCTAACCTGAATGTCAAAATATATATAAATATATAGATAGAATAAAAATCGCAATGCAAGATTCATCTATTCATTTAAATTCACATACTCCCATTACTTTGTTGCATTTTTCATTAGAATGCATTGTATGCATTCTGCATTACAATTGAGTAACGATCAGCCCTTTAGCATCACCTTATCTATGTCAGACGTAACCTCACATTCTGCTGATATATTGATGATTTGTTATGACCCATAAGTTCTGAGTTCAGATTCTAAACAGCAGCCCAAAGCACAATGAACATGTACAGTGTCACTTACCACCAAAAGATGACTTAAAGGAGAACTAAACCCCCTTCCTAATAAAAATGCCTACCCTCTATAGTCCCCCCTCCCTGCTCTCCCCACACAGGAGTACACCCCTAAGCCGGTAATTACCCCTTGCTGCAGAGTCAGCGCATCTGAACTCACAGGGCCATCTTTAGCCACTTTGGTAATGTCAGTAAGGAAGCTCCATATCGGTGCATGTGCAGTTGGAGCATTTTCCCGGTTCGCCACAACTGCACATGCGCCGAAAGTGACGAACGCGGCTGAAGATGGCCCCTGTGAGCTCTGCTGACTCTGCAACAGGGGTAATTACTGGCTTAGGGGTATTTACTTGTATTAACTCCTGTGCAGGGGGGGAGCAGGGGGGGACTATGGAGGGTAGGGAGTAGGGGTTTTTATTAGAAAGAGGTTTTAGTTTTCCTTTAACAAGATGAGTCATTTCTATTATAGGCCTGCTGAACCTCTGTGTTGGTATAGTAAGTTCAGTATGTAGAATTTAGCAATGCAAGTCACATTCTTTTTAAGGCTTTAGTTCACCTTTAAAAACTTTTTGGTTCAATTATAGACACTGCCCAACCAGTCCATACATAGATCATTCAGGTGAAAAGTAAGAACACTAACACTTTTTTAAGATTGTACAGTGTCAAACTAGGGCAGTCCCTAGTGTTCTCTTTCAGAGGCCTAGGAATTTGGGGCAGAATAAGCAAAAACATTTCATTCATTTCACTAACAATTGACTGAACAATATCTTTTCATGAATCCGTTTACAGAAAAGCTCACAATCTGCAAACCACTTTGGCCATTACTTTTATGCTAACTCTCCTGTTTTATTCTACAAAGAAAATGTAGGTAACTCCATCTGCAAAAACTACCTATGAACACCAGCCCTTGGAAATGCAATTAACTCAGAATACTGTTCAACACATTTGATAATCTTCTTTCATCCAACAGTTAATCAAAATTCAGGCAATTTGCTCCAAACTGTCCAATTTGCACCCCAGAAAATATTAACAAACTAATTTCCTCTATTTCTTTAGCAGTCTCTCGATTATGACCTCAAGTGAAAAAGAGGATCCTCAAATACGTTCACCCAGAATGGTTTTACAAACTCAAATATTGTTTTCTAAGTAGCCAAATCATTAAAGCAGCCCTGCCACTGTCATTGCCACTGTACGAATACATGTTTAGTGTGTATTATTTCAATTCTGTTTTAGTTATTTAGTTTATTATTATTATTATTATTAATAAAGCATATATAATTTATAAAGTACTAATATATTACAGAGTGGTGTTTTTCTTAGTCAACAGTCAATTTTTAAACCTGAACACAGTATCCAAGGTGACTTCTCACCACTGAACCATAGTACAAATTTCCTCTTTATCCTACTAATACCTCTTCTTATACAGCCTACTATTTTATTTACTTTCCCCTAACATTATTGCATTAATTACTAACTTTTCACAGTAGGCTTTGCGGGATATTATCTAAGTCCTATTTGTCTACAGCAACTAAGATTGGAAACTGTAGTTCTTCTGAAGCGGGGTATTTATTTTTACAAAAGAACAGAGTACAGACGATCCACTGATTTTTACATGGGGAGCCAATCCCCAAATTGTGTGACCTTGGAAATAATTACATGGGTTGAAACACTTATTTAATCAATTGTGGTTTTCCTGTCTTAAATTGTCATATTTAATAATATTTCTTTTGATTTGATATGGTACTTATCCGTGTTGAGTATTTATGCTGTTATTGGCATTCTGTTTGATACTTGAGCTGGCTATTGCTGTATTGATAAGTAAATCTAAGTCAATAGATTTTTGGTTCCTGGTCCCTGTCTATAGAAGTTCACCCAGAATAATGTCCATGTGAACCCAATGCCTTTATGAGTGGGTTGCTTTAGGTTAATGGAAGGGTTAATCAAATTCCCACCAGTAGATGTTCCCATAATCTCTACATTTTGTCTAATTATTTTCTGGAAAAAGAATATAAGATAAGATTGTGGCTGTTTTAGCCCCATTACAGGTAAGGCATCTGTTATTTGGAAACCCATTTGGAGAGGTGCACATATTATACAGATGTAGGACCCGTTATGCAGAAAGACTTCATTTTAATGAAATTATTCAACATTTTAAAAATGATTTCCTTTTTCTCTGTAATAATAAAACATTACCTTGTACTTGATCCAAACTAAGATATTATAAATTCTCTTGATTTTAATGTTTAAATGGTTGTTTAGTAGACTCAAAGTATGGGCATCTAAATTACAGAAAGTTCCCTTATCAAGAAAACCCCAGGTCCCAAGCATTCTGGATAATAGATCCCATACCTGCATGATCTTTCTTTTTCTCTTTACCCATCTCATACAAACATATACAACTACAAAATCTTCTTAATATACCCTTTATCTCTTGATCCTCTACTGCCTTTAACAATTAAAACAAAGGAGTCCATCACCTGCAGTTAGGCCACAGGCCTTCTCAACACAACCAACTGTCAGAAAAACTAAACAGACAAAAATAACAGATAAAAAACAAACAAATACAAAAAGTATTGTAGAAGTGATACCTATATTGGCTAACAATAAAAATACATTGCAAGCTTTTGGAGCACCAAGGCCCCTTCGTCAGCAAAATACAAATGAAAGCTAGAAAGGCACAGCATATATACTGTTAGATCAGTAAAAGGTATTCATGGGCAATAAATTAGGAAGTTACAGATAGATAGAGATCAATTGTAGAGATAATACAATGAATTAGGGTGGGTTGTAAATAGTCCAGGAGTCTGGATTCAGTCAGGTCACATAGTGTGACATGAAACCTGACCCTAAATGAAGGCCATGTCTTAATGTGTTAAATAACTCCATACATTTGATTCATAAATCTTCCTTTCCTGTTCAGTTTTAAAGTTCCATTTTAGAATTAAGACCTGCATTATTATTATTATTATTATTAACATGTATTTATATAGCGCCAACATATTGCGCAGCACTGTAAAGTAAATGTGATTATACAACTACAAATTATATATATAGAATATATGGAGTAACAAACGTCACAATCGATACAGGTACAAAAAGGTGAGGAAGGCCCTATGCATATGCATACAGTCTAAAGGGGAGGGAGTTATACACAAGGTGTGGGAGTGGGCAAGATCGAAGTAAGTGGGTGAGAAATGTGGTATTGTATGTGGTGTTGCGTTTGGTAGTTAAGCGGAGTGAGGGTAGGCTTCTCGAAAGAAGTGCGTTTTCAGAGATTTTTTGAAAGTAGAAAGGGTGGGAGAAAGTCGGACAGACCGTGGGAGAGCGTTCCAGAGGAGGGGTGCAGCCCTTGCAAAGTCTTGAATGCGAGCATGTGAGGAGGTAATGAGAGAAGAGTTGAGTAGGAGGTCAGTAGAGGAGCGTAGTAAGCGAGTGGGTGAGTATATAGAGATGAGTTCAGAGATGTAGGGTGGAGCAGAGTTGTGAAGTGCTTTGAAAGTCAGTGTCATTAATTTGAATTTGATTCTGAAAGGTAACGGAAGCCAGTGCAGGGATTGACAGAATGGCGAGGCAGAGGAGGAGCGGTTGCTGAGGTGTATGAGCCTCGCAGCAGTGTTCATTATGGACTGGAGAGGTGACAGTCTCTGGAGGGGGAGGCCAATTAAAAGCGAGTTACAGTAGTCTAGACGCGATATGATGAGAGAGTGAATAAGAATTTTGGCAGCGTCTTGGGTGATAAATGATCGTATTTTGGATATGTTCTTTAGGTGGAAGTGACATGATTTGATAAGTGACTGGATATGAGGAGTGAATGACAGGGCAGAATCTAGGATCACCCCAAGGCACCGGGCCTGGGGAGAGGGGGTGATAGTGGAATTGTTAACTATGATGGATACTTCGGGGATGCTACTGGTGTTATTTGGAGGAAAGAGAACCATTTCAGTTTTGGAGAGGTTTAATTTAAGGTAGCGTTGCGACATCCAGGTAGAGATAGCGGACAGGCAGGAGGAGACGCGAGTTAGGAGTTCTGGGTTGAGATCAGGAGATGAGAGATAGATCTGAGTATCGTCAGCATAGAGGTGGTAGTGGAAACCGTACGAATTTATTAATTTGCCAAGGGAGGAAGTGTAGAGGGAGAATAGTAATGGTCCTAGGACAGAGCCTTGAGGAACTCCAACAGAAAGAGGTAGGGGAGAAGATGATGCTCCATTGTAGGAGACACTGAAGGAACGATTGGTGATGTAAGAAGAGAACCAGGACAGGGCTGTGTCACGAAGGCCAAGCGACTGGAGGGACTGGAGGAGGAGAGGGTGATCTACAGTGTCAAATGCGGCTGAGAGATCAAGCAGTATTAGTAGTGAGAAATGATTGTTGACTTTTGCGGTTAAAAGGTCATTAGTTAGTCGAGTCAGGGCAGTTTCCGTGGAGTGTTGTGGCTTAAAACCAGATTGTAGGGGGTCTAGCAGGTTATTGTCAGAGAGGAATGAGGTAAGTCGGTTGTAGACTAGGCGCTCAAGTAGTTTAGAGATGAAAGGTAGCAGAGAGATAGGTCGGAGGTTGTCAAGATTGGAGGGATCAAGAGAGGGTTTTTTCAGAATGGGGGTGACAAGAGCATGTTTTAGTTGAGAAGGAAACAGTCCAGTTGAGAGCGAAAGATTAAATAGGTGAGTTAAGGCTTTGATTAGACCAGGATTGGTATTGCGGAGAAGTTTTGAGGGAATTGGATCAAGCGGGCAGGTGGTAAGGTGAGAAGAGGCCAGAAGCTTTGAGACTTCCTCATCAGTGACAGGGGTGAAGGAGCACAGGAGAGACTGGGGAGTGTGGAGAGAGGGTGGTGGAAGTCTAGGGGGGTTGAGTAGTGTAATGTCCCTTCTAATAGTGTCAATTTTGTTTTTGAAGTGCTCAGCAATATCTTGAGCAGAGACAGATGTGCATGGAGGGGGTGGAGAAGGGGAAAGGAGAGTGTTAAAGGTGGAGAAAAGTTGTGCTGGTTTTTTAGAAAGGGAGTTAATGAGTGAAGTAAAGTATGTTTGTTTGGCTTGGAAGAGGCTGGTGTTAAAGGAGCGCAGGGCAGATTTGTAGCTCCAAAAGTCTGATTCTGAACGAGATTTGCGCCAGCGACGCTCAAGTGCACGTGAGTGTCTTTGGAGCGCTTTTGTATGAGCAGTATGCCAAGGTTGAAGTGGTTTGGGTCTAGAACGTTTCGTTTTTATAGGAGCAAGCTCATTTAGGGCAGTGGTGAGAGTACTATAGTAGACAGAGGTAGCCACATTAGGACAAGAGATGGCTGAGATATTAGAGTGAAGAGAGTCAAAGGAAGAAGAGAGATGTGACACGTCTACAGCTTGCAGGTCACGGTAAGTACGTGTTTGCATGTCCTGAAAACTGGGATTTTGACTGCAGAAGTGTTGCCCCACTGGTGTATCACATGATTTGGTGTTGATTTTATGTCTGTGATGGTTCATCCTGGTGCGCAATTTTTGTCCTTTGAAAGATTTACAGAGTGACAAAAATATTGTGATCAAACCAGCTGACAAAGGAGGAGGAATAGTCATACTAACGAGGGATAATTATATTAAAGAAATTAATAAACAGCTTTTGGATACCACTACATACAAAAAGTTAAAAAATAAGCCCACTACCAATTACAAGAGTGAACTAATAATTTTATTATTATTATGCTAAAGAAAAAGGAATTCTTAATAAAAACGAATTTAATTACTAAATAATCCCAAAATTCCGGTAATATATATTCTACCGAAAATTCACAAAGATGAAAAAAACCCTCCCGGACAACCAATTATATCTGGATGTGGTTCTCTAACTTCAAACCTCTCAGAATACATAGACATATTCCTACAGAAATATGTGGTAAAATTACCCTCATTTCTCAAAGATACGATTGACACTATTAAGTTCATTAATCATATTCCCTGGAAAAAAGGATATATATTAGGCACTTGCGATGTCACCTCATTATACACCATTATTGATCACGATTTGGGAATTTCTGCAGCAAAAAACTATCTTGAAAAGGATTCATCGCTTGAAGATATCCAAAAGGATTTTTTAATAAAAAGTATCGAATTCATACTGACAAAAAACTATTTCTGGTTTGAAAATAACTATTATTTGCAAGTCAAAGGGACAGCAATGGGAACTCGTTTTGCACCGAGTTATGCAAATCTCTTCATGGGAAATTAGAAAGAAAATCCTATTTTGCCATTTTTGACTAAAAATGGAAATATTACTGGAAATAAAAGCCTTATCGCCTGGAAACGCTACATAGACGATTGTCTCTTCATATGGGATGGACCAGAGAATGAATTCAAGGAATTGTTGAACAACCTTAACCACAATAACCTTAACATTCATCTGACAAGTAATTACAGTACCAAAAACGTAAATTTTTTAGACTTAACAATAACTGTAGAAAATGAAAAATTTGAAACAAGTTTGTACAGAAAACCTACTGACTGTAATGGATTCATTCTGAAAAGTAGCTGCCATCATCAAAAACGGCTAAACAATAGAGATGGCGCGAACTGTTCGCCGGCGAACTTGTTCGCGCGAACATCGGGTGTTCGCGCTCGCCGGAAGTTCGCGAACGTCGCGCGACGTTCGCCATTTTGGGTTCGCCATTGTTGGCGCTTTTTTTTGCCCTCTCACCCCAGACCAGCAGGTACATGGCAGCCAATCAGGAAGCTCTCCCCTGGACCACTCCCCTTCCCTATAAAAACCGAAGCCCTGCAGCGTTTTTTCACTCTGCCTGTGTGTGCTGAAGAGATAGTGTAGGGAGAGAGCTGCTGCCTGTTAGTGATTTCAGGGACAGTTGAAAGTTTGCTGGCTAGTAATCGTGTTGATACTGCTCTGTTATTGGAGGGACAGAAGTCTGCAGGGGTTTGAGGGACATTTAAGCTTAGGTAGCTTTGCTGGCTAGTAATCTACCTTCTACTGCAGTGCTCTGTATGTAGCTGCAGTGGGCAGCTGTCCTGCTTCTGATCTCATCTGCTGACTGCTGCAATAACAGTAGTCCTTGTAAGGACTGCTTTTATTTATTTTTTTGTTCCAATACAGAGCAGTATCAAGCGGATTACTAGCCAGCAAACTTACTATCATCTGTCCCTGAAATCACTAACAGCTCTCCCCCTACACTATCTCTTCCAAGCACACACAGGCAGATTTTTCAGATACATTTTTGCCCTTGATCCCCCTCTGGCATGCCACTGTCCAGGTCGTTGCACCCTTTAAACAACTTTAAAATCATTTTTCTGGCCAGAAATGTCTTTTTTAGATGTTAAAGTTCGCCTTCCCATTGAAGTCTATGGGGTTCGCGAACCGTTCGCGAACCGCTCGCATTTTTGCGCAAGTTCGCGAACTTTTTTTCCGACGTTCGCTACATCCCTACTAAACAATATACCATACAGTCAATTTAATAGAGTAAAAAGGAATTGTAGCAAACAGAGTGTCAAATTTTAAGTAATCAATTCATTAGTAAAGGCTACAATGAAAAAACAATAAAGGAAGCAAAATCCTTAGGTGACAAAAAGGATAGAAATGAACTAATAAATAATGACACAGCGAGAAAAAAACCAAGAGATTTTATTTCATTTATCACAACTTATAACAATTCAAACAAAAAACTGGAAACAATATTAAAAAGACACTGGCATATCCTTCAAAAAGATAAAGATCTACAAGAATATTTGTCAAAAAAGCCACGCATTATATATAAGAAACCCAATACAATCAAACAAATATAAGCACCCAGTTGCCTATCATTTACTGACCAAAGAAGAATATCGAATCCATTTTCAAGTGTAAATACAAACGGATTTTTCACTTGCAGAACCTGCAAAGGGTGCAAAACAAGTAAAGTTAACGAGAGAAAAATATGAAAATTCCAATCAAATATAACTAAAGAAGAATTCAGCATTAAATCATTAATTACGTGCAACAGTAATAATGTTATCTATTTACTGCAGTGCCCTTGCAACTTACAATATATTGGAAGAACTAACCGAACACTAAAAACCAGAATAAGAGAACACATGAACAATATTAAAAAAGGATTACAAACACACAGTGGGGCAAATTCACTAAGCGCCGAAGCGCCGAACGGCATTTTCGTTACTGCGCAAATTCACTAATGAACGCTGGCGTAGATTCGCTAGTGTTACTTCGCACCCTTACGCCTGGCGAAGTTTTGCTACGGACGTAACTACGCAAATTCACTAACGCGCGCAGTGTTCTGAACGCTACCTTTTACGCTAGACTTCCTTCGCCACCTCAGACCAGGCGAAGCGCAATAGAGTAGATAGGGATTGCTTAAAAAAAAAGTCAAAATTTTTTCTAAGTCCCAAAAAATGCTGGCGTGTTATGGGTGATAGGCTGAAAAAGATCGAAACATTTTTTGGGGCTCCCCTCCTTCCCCCCTACATTTCCTGACTCATGGCAATTTACCTATACAGTGGGCACATGTGTAGGGCAAAATAAAAATTTTAGTTGATGTTTTGAACGTTTTCTAGGCATTTGTAGTGCTGATACGTATTCCTCCATTGAAATTTGAATTTGGCGCCGTATGCAAATTAGCCTTCGCTAGCGTAACTTGCTTCACTTAGCGAATCAACGCTAGCGCAACTTCGCAACCTTACGCTACCCCTGAGCGCAACTTCGGATTTTAGTGAATTTGCGAAGCGCTGGCGAAACTACGCCTGGCGAAGTGTGGCAAAGTGCGGCGAAGTGCGGCGAAGTTACGCCTGACGCAACTACGAATCTTAGTGAATTTGCCCCAGTGTATCAGCCCATATCAAAACCCACCAAAATGCCGATTCCTCTCTTTTGGGCATAGTACAAAAGAAAAACCATTGGAGGGGGGGATGTCATACAAACGATATCACGAGAAGAAACATAATGGATTCACATGCTTAAAACTTTGGCCCCCAAAGGTCTAAATATTGAAATAGACATAAAATGTTTTTTTAACGAGAACTACCTTTTATTTGTATTTAATTGATAAGAACAAAACATTGAAGCCAATTAATTATATTTTATAAGATTATTGTACATCAATTAATTCAATATTTACTAACCAATCACAACGTTTTTCACTATATTATCAAATTAAAGCTTTTTAAACAAAACGAAAATTTGCTTTTATACTAACAAATTGATTTATGTTAATTGCCAATTAGGCAAATGAGTTGAACCTGTAACCTATTTAACCTGTGACTCTTTGTAACACGTGTGATGCCCCATAGGAAGTATCAACAGATATAAAACGCGTTGGGCTTGTAAAATTGTTTAAATTATTGAAATAAACCGATCTAAAAAAATCCTATCTGCCTTATTGAACTACCTAAATCACTCCCGGACCGCTGAGCCAATTAGACTAGGAAACTAGCAGTTTTTGAACTGTTGCGGAACTACAACCCACCAACTATCCTGCTACAATCTGAAACAGATTTCACAGAAGCCAGCTCGTCTATGTGCTGTGGACTCACAACAAAACCTGCTTCTTACTACTCTAGGTACAACAGACAAGCGGTGCATTCTGGAGAAAAGATCCGCACCTGCTCTGACTGCTCTTATCTACCACTGCTCGGTAAGTGCAAACAGCCCACAGGGCCTTTCCCTGTAGTTCTGGCTATACTTCACTATTGGAAGCATTTTCTTTGTAGAACCGCACTCAAACCTGCATTGTAGATGCCTGCCTAACGTGCGCGCTGATACACACCGTTCGACAAAGATCCAATTTGACATTGATTGTAAAGAGAATTTATCTATGCTTACAATTCTGGGACTACAATGTGAGTGGTTCTAATTATCTATATAACATCTTGTTAAGACCGACTACACTATATATTGCTTCCTTTTTTTAGGTTTTGTGAAATATATAGATTAAGCAGATAACAGCGCACTGAACCCTGTCTAAACCAATTTTTGTCCTGTTTCACCAATGTATCTGCCTCCTGTAGAGCACCTAGTACTTGTAATCATGTAAACCACATTGGATGAAGCACACGAATAGTGGTCCAGAATGGTGTAGACTTTCTGTGCACTCGGAATAGCAACTTGATCTTTGCACAGGATGAAGTTGCAGGTTTCACATCTGTTGCTGTTGCTGGGAAATGTACCTGCTTTAGTTGTTTTAGGAAGAGACTTCTGACAATCATTTTCCTCAGATTAGGTGGTTGTCTATAAGACGAGAGAGGTAGTTCTGGGAATATTTGTTTTAGTCGGGTATTTGTATGGAGCATGGGTTGCAGGTCTCTGGCTATTTTAATATAATAATTCTAATAATGTTCAGTTGTGGGTAGTAGGTAACTACTATAGGTACCCTGTTGTTTTCTGTCTTTTCTTTGTAATCCAAGAGTGTGTCTCTGGGTATTTGAGTTGCTCTGTGGATTTGATCATCAATAACCTGAGGATGGTATCAGTGATTAACAAAAGTTTTCCGTAAGGAATGGAGATGTTTATTTCTGTCATCAAGGTTTGAGCAAATCCAGTTGTATCTCAGAGCCTGGCTAAACACAATTGATTTTTTTATGTGATGAGGATGAAAACTGTCCCACATAAGATATGCAGGACGGCCTGTTGGTTTTTGGTATAGGGATGTTTGTATGGTTCCATTTTTGATGTAGATGGTTTTATAAAAGAAGTTGATGTGGAATTGGTAACATCTTTGATGGAATGCCAATAGTTCTTTTTGTGATGCTGTCCATATGATAAGTATGTCATCTATATACCGTAAATAGGTTAAGGGCTCACATTGAAGTTAGTTAGTTCTGCAGAACATCTGTATATTCTGTAATGCAGGCTCCTATCTCTGCAAAACTAATACAGGATCTGTGCCAGGGTGCCCTAAAGCACAGCTCGGTGCTACATTTATTTTGAATACTGATTTGCTTCCAATTCTCACACCCAACCCTAGAATACCAGGCTAAGATCCCAATGCCAGTGTTGCATATTTCATTTCATGCTGGACTGGGGAGTGGCAGGAGTTTTTTTATGAATTCACCCTTCCATGTGCCAACAATAAAAGCTGCAAATCTATGCAATACAGATTGATATGATTGGGAAAAACATAACCAGCAATTCAATCCTTCCAGTGTCATTTCCTTCTAATGCCCAATAAATCACAATAAAGGTTTTAAACCAATGTATGTATTTTGCTTTGAATTAATTGGGGTGGCAAAAGTCTCTGATTGACTGAAGTAGAGATATTTTTTGAGTTTAGCACAGCCCCCCTAGCCATAGGTGATAAAAAGTAGCTGAAACCCAGCAGTCAGAGGAATCTATGGGCTGTCTGAAGGGAAGGGACACAGTGCGGATTTGAGCCTAAGTGCATGCTGCCATCATTCCTGAATGAGATATAAATGTGTCCATATCACTTTAATGTTCCCATTTACATCTCAGAAAAAAATGGTTTGCATGAAATGTGTGCTAATGCTCTGAAGATTGTAAAGACACATTTCTAGTAGATAACAGGATTATCCTCCGGGCTCATTTTTCTTCCACATTTTTGAATTACACTGAACCTTTCTGCAGGAGAGAGAACATCAAATCAAATTGGACATTAGCTTTAACTTATAACAGCGAACATTCTTCCCAGTGAAATGTAGGCTTGGAACATTCAGCTGCACTAAATGCGTATTACAAAGTATGAAGTAGGGCAAGAAATGATTCCCTCGCCTCACTCAGGGTTTAGGCAAGTCCTTTGTGCTTTCGGAGGCTTTATTGCTGAAACAAAATCTTGCTTGAACTTGACAATCATATGTGATGGGACTGATATGATTGCAGATGTTCAAATGATGTTATTTTTCAGCTGATAAAAAGAGCAATATTGCAATTCTGTCACAATATAATGCTGAACCTTCCTTACAATTTGACAGCATTTATGCTTCTTGAGCATTGTGTCCAATGGAAAATATATTTCAAAACTGAAGAATGAAATAATACAGATTTAATGTGGTTGTCACATGATAGCAGTGTGCCTTTGTAAAAAAATATTGAAATAGACAGAAAACTTGCAGAAACCTCAGCTGTGCATTTCATATACTTTTAGAACTAAAAAATTGGAGGGTTAATGTCCCACCTGCAAGTGCAGCGTTCAAAGTGCAATTTTAGACGCAATTGCCATGTTTTTTTACCCACAATGCAGAGTGTTTCCAATAATTCCAGTGTTCTTGTAGTTTGCCTGACGCAATTATGGGCAATGCATCAAAATTTGCATGTTGTGCTTGCAGTTTGATGCAAACAGGCTCCAATTCTGCTGGTATGGGTGGTGTCACTTCTGGTGCCAAGGGCTTAACTACTGAGGAAGTCCCTGTGTCCGCTGGGGGGCCTGGTGGAGGTCTGCTTCCTTGAAAGTCACCCGCAAATGTGTGTGGGGGGGAAGGGGCCATGAGTGGTGATAGGAGCAAAACCACAAGCAAACCTGGATGGCCCTGTCTGGTGCTGGCCATCAAAATAACGTGTGCTGTCGATTAGGCACTAGTGTAATCTATTGATGCAGGCTTTTGTAGAAACTCTAGAGCTACCACCCCCTTCTGAGATGCTGATATTTCAGGGTTCCTCTGCTTCAGCAGACACACTGTGTTAAGGAGGATGGACGAAGCGGTGCCAAGCCCAACTATAGGAGCATCTTTTCATGCAGGTATTATTAATTATATTTTCATGCGATGATTGTGGGAAAATATTTGTGACCGCAACTATACTTGCTTTCATAACTTACCTCCTAGGATCACTTGCTTTCATGATTCAAATTTCACCTGAGATTTGAGGTGTATGCTTTTTTTCTATCCAAAATATTCTTTAAGTTATAGCTTATACAGCTATGGTTTCATATATCCGTAAATAGCACTGGTTTAGCAGAAACATGATGAGTCAACAGCCGGCAATGGACCTGACCAAGCTTAGCAGCAATAGAACTATCCCCTTATGTTTGCTCAAAGCTTGTACTGAAAGGTACTATAAAACTTTTCTGGCATAGTTATCACCCTGTACTAAACACAATTCATTAATAAAGTATTTCATACATTTCAGAGCAGAGGTTGTCCTTCAGTTTTTGCTATTCCTTGTTATGGAAAAAATATCATTCTCATTATTTAATTCTCATCTATTGTTATGGTCATATAACCCCTTCACACGCCCCCGTAAGAGCAGATGAACTCTGCCAATGTACTGAACAGCTAATGGGCAAATACATTACGCTTGTTATTTTCATTGGCAAACAGACACAAAAAGAAGTTGTGGAAAGTAAGAATACATTCGCTGTCCACTACCAATACAAATCATTATCTGTATAATGCTTCCGTTATAGATTGCATATGTAACCCCCTCCTTACATTTAGTGCTGTGCTTACCATGATCCATTGCACAATTGTGTGTCAGGAACCTATCACAGGACAAACAGCTGCAATGAGACAGGAGTGGAGAATGGGCACATGGATTTTATATTTCACCATACAGGACCAAAAACACATTTACAAAACTTTACACCTTTACAACAATTTAACAACATACAATAGTGCAATAAATTATTTATAAAAATAATAAAAATAAAAAAAATATTATATATATGCAGTAGCATGCACAGTGCTATACTGTCCTAGACATTTGTCATTTTGTCTTGAGTTCCATTGCATATTTCCCTACTTATAGTGGAATATTTTACTCTAACTCCTTAGGCATATTATTATAAATAACATTTTTATCTCCATGGCTCCCAAGGATGTTATCCTTTAATGTGATTGGGTGACTTTCAAATATTCCCTTGTGAATATACCGTCATTCTATTGGAATTACAAGACACTATTCATGGGGGTGTAATTCATTGAGTCCTATACTTTGTTGTTATTATCCTTGATGGCCCCTACAATATATGCTGTGCATTTATGGGTATTTCCTCAGTTACACAGTTTTTTTTATCTATAACTGTTTCCTCCAATATAACAAATCATCAATTATGTATATAGAACCAAAAATCCAACGATACACCTTAAGATCCAGGACATTATTTCAAAATCCAGATATTATCATTGTTACATATTTCAGCTTCAAAAAGAACACATTTACCATGAATCTCCATCTCTGTGGCATTTTCAGTTTCACCATATGGAATTTCCATGATTAGGTCTGATAGTAGATCAAGCGATGCATTGCACCAACAAAGACCTCACACTGGCATAAATAACCTGATGTTAGGTACATGGAGAAGTGCAGTGGAGAGCAGTCAATAACCCATTTTAAATTGAAGAAGCAAGGGTAGTCAGATGAGCTCTTAGTACGAGGCAGGCAGTAAAAATTCAGAAGGAGAGGTCAGTCAGATAAGTAGCAGAAGTCAGTTACAGTCCGGACCAAAAACAGTAGAAGTCAAAAACAATAACAAAAGCTGGGTTGCAGAGGTGACCAGAACCCTAGCAGTTATTTCAAGGCTGGTTGACTTTCTAAAGACCAGTTCTAAAGTCCAGTTGCCTTTGACTTAATTCTACTATATACTGTATATCATGACCTGGATAAATGAGAATCTTCATAGACGTACCTCAAGAATCATGCAAATAACAAAACACACACAGCTTAACATCATGCGCAAACCTAACTTTGCTTGTAGCTCATCACAGACATCAGATCCAGGTTCTGGATTCAAGTTACCATTCAGGCATTCCACTGCTCATTGAAGCACACAGAACAAATAGTGTCAATATTGCACTTTTTACAGCCAAAAAATTATGGCTGCTGCAGCACATTCCCCAGCACATTTTCTAATCCTATCATTTTGTGCACCCTGCAGATCGACATTAGAAGAGAACATATTACAATTAAAGGCTATGCTGTACACAGGGGTTCCAGCCAGTAAAATGCTTGTAGAAAGACAATATTGTTGAGTGTTGCAATTAACAGGGCAATTTCTAGAAGGGCTTGTGCTTATATAGAGTACTTCAGAGCCCTGTGCTGGGGATACTTATTTTAATTCAATCACTGAAGTTGAATTGTAGTGTTTGGCAATGACACAAAATGATACATGGTAATAAGATTAATTAAAGGGATACTGTCATGGGAAAAAACATTTTTTTCAAAATGAATCAGTTAATAGTGCTGCTCCAGCAGAATTCTGCACTGAAATCCATTTCTCAAAAGAGCAAACAGATTTTTTTTATATTCAATTTTGAAATCTGACATGGGGCTAGGCATATTGTCAATTTCTCAGCTGCCCCAAGTCATGTGACTTGTGCTCTGATAAACTTCAATCACTGTTTAATGCTGTACTGCAAGTTAGAGTGATATCACCCCCTCCCTTTCCTCCCCCAGCAGCCAAACAAAAGAACAATGGGAAGGTAACCAGATAGCAGCTCCCTAACACAAGATAACAGCTGCCTGGTAGATCTAAGAACAACAATCAATAGTAAAAACCCATGTCCCACTGAGACAATTTCTGTTACATTGAGAAGGAAAAACATCAGCCTGCCAGAAAGCATTTCTCTCCTAAAGTGCAGGCAAACGTCACATGACTGGGGGCAGCTGGGAAATTGAAAAAATGTCTAGCCCCATTTCAGATTTCAAAATTGAATCTAAATTTTTTTTGCTCTTTTGAGTGCAGAATTCTGCTGGAGTAGCACTATTAACTGATGCCTTTTGAAAAAAAAACATGTTTTCCGATGACAGGATCCCTTTAATAATTAATTAATAAGATGTATTTCTATTTTACAGAGGGTTAATGTCAAGACCGCCGGGAGCGCGAGGAGTCGCGTCCGCTCCCGGCGGCGAAGATTCCAAGATGGCGGCGCCCAGGCAACCCACGTGGGTTCCGACGCCGGCGCAGTGACGCCAGCACAGCACGACGGTCGCAGGCGCGCTGACGCCGGCGCAGTGACACCAGCACAGCGCGACGGTCGCAGGCGCGCTGACGCTGGCGCAAGGGCGCCAAATTCAAAGATAAAAGGACGCCTGAGGCGCCAAGTTGGCGCCCGAAAATAGGATTCTGTTTCCTAGTGATTCCTGGGTTCCGTTGCTGTTTCCCCTGCTATAATCTGTCTGATTCCTTGGTGTGACCCCCTGCCTGGCCCTGGACTTTGTTGATATTCCGCCTGCCTTTTGACCTGTGCCTGGACTTTGATTATTCTCTTGCCTTACCCCTGGATACCACGACCCTGTTCTCTCCTGTGGGGCTTCCTCCTAGATCCGGACTATTCTCCAGAGGGGGCTCCCGGCTCCCTGACATTATTTTCGGGCCATGGATCCTTCTGAGGAAGCCACACCTGATGTCGGACGAGCGCTCCGCGGACTGGCATCCCGCATGGAGGATTACGAAAACCAGCAGGTTCGCATTGGGCAGGCACTTGATATCCTGCTTGCTCGAGTGCCATCTGCGCCCTCCGTTGCTCCACCTACTGGAGATCTCCCCATGGCGGCAGCCTCTACGAACGCAAGCTACCCGACAGGTGAGCCTCGCATTCCACCTCCCCCTCGCTTCAGTGGGGACCCACAAGCCTGCAGGGGATTTGCCACACAGTGCCAAATTCAATTTGAGTTCCAACCCACGCAGTTTCCAAGTGAGCGTTCCAAGGTGGGGTATGTGATGTCTCGTTTGGAAGGCAAGCCACTGGAGTGGGCAACGTCTCTTTGGGAGAAGAATTCCCCGGTGACTTATGCTGTTAAAGACTTTCTCCAAGCTTTTCGCACAGTCTTTGATGCTCCAGGTCGGGTCACGAATGCCCCGGCCCGTCTCTTGCAGCTCCGGCAGGGAAGCCGCAGTGTCAATGAGTACGCTATAGACTTCCGAACACTGATGGCGGAGACTTCCTGGTGTGATGACGCTTACAAGGCCGTATACTACCAAGGCCTATCCATCCGCATCAAAGATGATCTCGTCTCCAGAGAGACTCCTGACACCCTGGAAGGACTGATCACTCTATCTATTAAGGTGGATACCCGCCACAGAGAACACCAAGTGGAGAGAGAGCGCAGCAGACGATTTTCTCCCATGTTGGCCCCTCGCTTTCAAAGGCCGATTCTGCAGACTCCCGCTGTCCCTGTGACTCATGTGTCCACGTCACCCCTGGAGGAACCTATGCAAGTAGGAAAGGCTCGCCTTTCCGAGCAGGAAAGACTCCGAAGACGAATGGCAGGTCTCTGTTTGTACTGTGGTGGCCATTCCCATTTTGCCAACGCCTGTCCTGCCAAAGCCAAGAGTTCTGTACCCCGAGGTATGTCACAGGTTTCTAATGTAGGGGGCATTACTCGAGGGCCTAAGGAGAAGCATCAAGAAAATTCACGCAGACTTCTCCTTCCTTTGCAGATTCACCTGGCAAGACTATCTTCGAAAGTGCCTTCCTTGACTCCGGAGCGGATGGCAATTTCATGGACGCCTTCTTTGCCGAACGCATGAAGATTCCCCTGCTCCCATTGTCTTCACCCCTGCGAATTACCGCCATAGATGACAAACCCCTGGAGTTTGAATTCGTCACTATGTTCACGGCGGAACTATCTGTACAAGTTGGGGCGCTGCATCAAGAAAAACTTTCATTCTTCATCATCCCCTGTCCTTCTACTCCAGTAATACTGGGTCTTCCGTGGTTACGCCTACATAACCCCACCATAGACTGGTCCTCTGGGCAGATCTCTCGTTGGAGTTTATTTTGTCTACAACATTGCCTTCCGCCAAAACCCCTCGAGAAGGTGAATGTCTCCACTGCGGAACTAAAGACTTTGCCCTCCACTTACAAGGGATTTTCCGATGTGTTTTGTAAAAAGTCTGCAGAGTTCCTTCCCCCACATCGCTCCTACGACTGTCCGGTTGAACTCCTGCCAGGAGCCATGCCCCCCAGAGGGCGCACTTACCCTCTCTCTCCTGCAGAGACTACCGCTATGAAAGAGTACATCCAAGAAAATCTCCAGCGGGGGTTTATTCGCCCTTCTACCTCTCCTGCAGGGGCTGGGTTCTTCTTCGTGGAGAAGAAGGACGGAGGCCTTCGGCCTTGTATAGACTATCGGGGCCTGAATAAGATCACCGTGAAAAACAGGTACCCCCTGCCCCTGATTGCCGAGCTCTTTGACCAGCTGAAGGGGGCAAAGATTTTCTCCAAGTTGGATCTCCGGGGGGCCTACAACCTCATTCGCATCTGGGAGGGTGACGAATGGAAGACGGCATTCAACACTCGGGATGGGCACTATGAATATCTCGTTATGCCCTTCGGCCTATGCAATGCCCCTGCCGTCTTCCAGCATTAATGATGTGTTCCGAGATCTCCTAGGAAGGTTCGTAGTCGTATACTTGGACGACATCCTGATCTTCTCCAAGGACCTTGAAAGTCATCGCTCCCAGGTGAAGGAGGTACTCTCTCGTCTGAGGAAGAACTCTCTCTTCGCCAAGTTGGAGAAGTGTGTCTTCGAGGTATCCAAGATCCCCTTTCTAGGGTACATTATCTCTCCAGAGGGATTTGAGATGGACCCCGTGAAGGTGTCGGCCATTCAGGAGTGGCCTCTCCCACTGAGTACCAAGGCAATCCAGAGATTCATCGGATTTGCTAATTATTATCGACAGTTCATCCGGGGGTTCTCTTCCCGCATTGCACCTATCCTGGCCCTCATCCGGAAAGGGGGTAAACCCAGCCAGTGGCCTCCATCTGCCATAGAAGCCTTTCAGTCCTTGAAAGAGGCCTTCACGTCCGCTCCTGTTCTCCGACATCCCAATCCTGCACTACCCTTCTGCATCGAGGTTGATGCTTCTGAAGTCGGAGCCGGAGCTATCTTGTCCCAGAGATACTCCACTGATGGAAAATTGCACCCCTGTGCGTATTTCTCCAAGAAGTTCTCATCCGCAGAGCAGAATTATGATGTCGGAAATCGAGAACTCTTGGCAGTCAAGCTTGCCCTTGAAGAATGGCGTCATCTCCTGGAGGGCTCTGAAATTCCTGTCCAGATTTACACAGATCACAAGAATCTGGAGTTTATACAGTCCCTCAAGAGGCTAAATCCCAGACAAGCCAGGTGGGCCCTTTTCTTTTCCCGATTTAACTTTGTTTTGACTTATCGCCCAGGTTCCAAGAATCTGAAGGCCGACGCCTTGTCTCGTAGCTTCACTCCGGTGGATCGTGACCCTGTGAGGCAGGAACCAATCATTCCACCTGTCAAGATCATTGCCTCCCTGCATTCCCCAATTTGCCGACCAGATCCTGGCTGGGCAGTCCTCGGCTCCTCAAGATACTCCGATTGGCATGGCCTTCGTCCCTCCAGAACTTCGCCTGGCCATCCTGCAACAAACCCACTGCTCCAAGCAAGCAGGACATCCTGGTCCGGCCAAGACCCTTGAACTTTTGAGGCGCCTAGTCTGGTGGCCTGATATCCGCAAGGATGTAAAGGACTTTGTGGCTGCTTGTAATGTCTGTGCCACTTCTAAGCCTAGCCATTCCCGCCCCAGCGGGTTGTTACAGCCTTTGCCGGTTCCCTCTCGTCCGTGGACGCACCTCTCTATGGACTTTATTGTCGAACTTCCTCCCTCCGGTGGGAATACCGTGATCTGGGTTGTCATAGACCGCTTCAGCAAAATGGCCCATTTCATCCCTTTGAGGAAGTTACCCTCTGCGGTGGAATTATCCCAACTCTTTATTAAGTACATTTTCCGCCTTCATGGTTTCCCGGTGGAGATCGTCTCCGACAGAGGCACCCAGTTCACCGCCAAGTTCTGGCGTTCCCTATGTAAAGTCTTGGGAATAACACTTCAGTTTTCGTCCGCCTACCACCCGCAGACGAATGGGGCAGCTGAACGTGTGAACCAAGCCTTAGAACAGTTCCTGAGGAACCATGTGTCTCTTTGCCAGGACGATTGGTCTGACCTCCTCCCGTGGGCGGAGTTTGCTCATAATAATGCATGTCATTCCTCCACAGGAAGGTCTCCATTTATGGCGGTGTATGGACAGCACCCTCAAGCCTTTCCTCAGGACTTCGTGTTGTCGGACGTCCCGGCTGCAGATGATCTGGCTGCCCATATGTTTGCTATTTGGGCTGCAACCAAGTCTAACCTGGAGAAGAGTGCTCTAGTCCACAAGACTTTCGCGGATCGCCGTAGAAGGCCCTCTCCTCCCTACAAGGTGGGTGATAGTGTCTGGCTCTCTTCCAGGAATATTCGCTTGAAGGTGCCGTCTCCCAAGTTGGGTCCGAAGTTCCTGGGTCCGTTCCCCATCTTGGAGATAATTAACCCTGTAGCCATCAGACTTCAACTTCCACCAGAGATGAGAATTCCCAACGTGTTCCACGTCTCCCTGGTGAAGCCCACCGTCTCCAACCGTTTCTCTGGTGTCCAATCTCCTCCTCCTGCCATCTCTGTGGAGGGTCAACAAGAATTCGAGGTGGAGAAAATCCTTGATTCCAGAATCTCCAGAGGGTCCCTTCAATACCTCATCCATTGGAAGGGCTTTGGCCCCTAAGAATGCACTTGGGAGGGACACCGTGATGTGCATGCTCCTCGTTTGGTAAGAGACTTCCACTCCAAGTTTCCCCAGAAACCAAGTCCCGGTGGTTCTGATGCCCCCCGTGAGGGGGGGGTACTGTCAAGACCGCCGGGAGCACGAGGAGTCGCGTCCGCTCCCGGCGGCGAAGATTCCAAGATGGCGGTGCCCAGGCAACCCACGTGGGTTCCGACGCCAGCGCAGTGACGCCAGCACAGCGCGACAGTCGCAGGCGCGCTGACGCCGGCGCAGTGACGCCAGCACAGCGCGACGGTCGCAGGCGCGAAGAGAACATATTACAATTAAAGGCTATGCTGTACACAGGGGTTCCAGCCAGTAAAATGCTTGTAGAAAGACAATATTGTTGAGTGTTGCAATTAACAGGGCAATTTCTAGAAGGGCTTGTGCTTATATAGAGTACTTCAGAGCCCTGTGCTGGGGATACTTATTTTAATTCAATCACTGAAGTTGAATTGTAGTGTTTGGCAATGACACAAAATGATACATGGTAATAAGATTAATTAAAGGGATACTGTCATGGGAAAAAACATTTTTTTCAAAATGAATCAGTTAATAGTGCTGCTCCAGCAGAATTCTGCACTGAAATCCATTTCTCAAAAGAGCAAACAGATTTTTTTTATATTCAATTTTGAAATCTGACATGGGGCTAGGCATATTGTCAATTTCTCAGCTGCCCCAAGTCATGTGACTTGTGCTCTGATAAACTTCAATCACTGTTTAATGCTGTACTGCAAGTTAGAGTGATATCACCCCCTCCCTTTCCTCCCCCAGCAGCCAAACAAAAGAACAATGGGAAGGTAACCAGATAGCAGCTCCCTAACACAAGATAACAGCTGCCTGGTAGATCTAAGAACAACAATCAATAGTAAAAACCCATGTCCCACTGAGACAATTTCTGTTACATTGAGAAGGAAAAACATCAGCCTGCCAGAAAGCATTTCTCTCCTAAAGTGCAGGCAAACGTCACATGACTGGGGGCAGCTGGGAAATTGAAAAAATGTCTAGCCCCATTTCAGATTTCAAAATTGAATCTAAATTTTTTTTGCTCTTTTGAGTGCAGAATTCTGCTGGAGTAGCACTATTAACTGATGCCTTTTGAAAAAAAAACATGTTTTCCGATGACAGGATCCCTTTAATAATTAATTAATAAGATGTATTTCTATTTTACAGAGGGTTAATGTCAAGACCGCCGGGAGCGCGAGGAGTCGCGTCCGCTCCCGGCGGCGAAGATTCCAAGATGGCGGCGCCCAGGCAACCCACGTGGGTTCCGACGCCGGCGCAGTGACGCCAGCACAGCGCGACGGTCGCAGGCGCGCTGACGCTGGCGCAGTGACGCCAGCACAGCGCGACGGTCGCAGGCGCGCTGACGCTGGCGCAAGGGCGCCAAATTCAAAGATAAAAGGACGCCTGAGGCGCCAAGTTGGCGCCCGAAAATAGGATTCTGTTTCCTAGTGATTCCTGGGTTCCGTTGCTGTTTCCCCTGCTATAATCTGTCTGATTCCTTGGTGTGACCCCCTGCCTGGCCCTGGACTTTGTTGATATTCCGCCTGCCTTTTGACCTGTGCCTGGACTTTGATTATTCTCTTGCCTTACCCCTGGATACCACGACCCTGTTCTCTCCTGTGGGGCTTCCTCCTAGATCCGGACTATTCTCCAGAGGGGGCTCCCGGCTCCCTGACAGTTAAGATGGATGACTAAAGACTAGATAAAAATCAACATTGATAAATGCCAGGGTATTAAACTGCTGAAGTTATACATTATTGAATATTGCATATAGAAACAGATTGTACTCTAAAATGAGATTATAATGTTAGGTTAGGACTTTAGTGCATGTATATTGTATTAAAAATACTATTGACTCCATATAACTCACTATTTTTAGACTGAGCAAAGAATTTGCAATGAAGTTTGGGGCTCTTTTCAAAATAGCTGGGAAAGATAAAGATATTAATAAAGAAGCTAAAACAATATCTATTTTAACAGTATAATTATAGATGACATCATTGTGCCAAATATGCACTGTGATGACGTTGCAGCTCAACATTAGGCACTAGGAAAGACTTTAGCATGCATTATTAAGTATTATTAGGTATTATTAGATATTAAAGTCCTGATTACACAAATGACCATTGTTAGGCCCCTCCGCCTGTGTATAAACTTTTCTGTCCCTTAGTTCCTACCTGTGTGTTCCCACTGCTGATTCTGATTCCTGGTATGGACTTTGGCTTGTTTTGTGGCCCTTCCTGGAACACTGGCTTGACCCACTGAATGGAACTGGAGTATATTTAACCCCCCTGTATATTTTGTAGTGGAATTTTGCCAGTGGTACCTTGCTTGTCATGCCTGTTTCTGTACTCACCTTAATTACCTATTTCCAGTGCCTAGTACCTGGCCAACCTTTCCTGTTCTAGTAGCTACCTTGCCTACCGTCTTAACTTGCCTGTGCCTTTAATAAAATAAGTTCTTGTTTACTAGTACTTGACTAGCCTTTACCCCAGTCCTGCTTCCTCCTTGGTCCACACTAAACATTTAATGGACAGTGGACCCTTAAGCCCCCTTGTGGTATGTTTGGGCCTCTGGTTCTTGATAGGCTGTCAAAACAGCATTAGCTGATGCAAAAATATGAATCATGGTTACTGTAAAGAAGGGCAGTAGACTGATTTAATAGATATTTACAAATCGAAATGGACATTTATTTACTTTTCCTTAAACTAAATTAACAATGTTAACAATGGCTTTTTCAGCTGTTCTTTCACTTCAAAACGACACCATAAAAATCATGACAAAATCCCATTATTTCTAAATTACCCTGTTTACACTGCAAATAATACACTTTATTATACTAAATTATATTACTGAACTAACAAGTGTATTTTGTTAGGTGTAATATTGGTGTGTTGGCAGCAATCTCAGTGCATTGTGCCTGATCCTGTCCTTTCAGACAGAGCCAGTGCTGCACTATGGAACTGCTTTCAAACAGGCTATTATTTCTCCTACTCAATGTAACTGAAGGAGTTGCAGTGGGACTTGGATTTTTAATTTTGAGTGCTATTCTCTTATCTACCAAGGAGCTGTTATATCGTTTCAGGGAGCTGTCATCTTGTTACCTTTTCATTGTGATATCACTTGCAGTGCAGTAGTAAAGAGTGACTGAAGTTTATCTGAGTACATGACTGAGAGCACCTGGGAAAATGGGAACAATTGGGAGTGCAATTGTGCTTTCTACACTAGCTGCATGGATCCCCCGGACTACCAGGTAAGCTGAGTGAGGGGAGGGGGCAGCAGCACGAACGCTCGGGTAAACTATTGCACATTATCAAATATCATACTCCAGTTATGTTTTCCACCGTTTTCTGATGTTTAAATCAGGATTGAAAATGGCCTGGGAAATGCTCCCAGTGTTTTACCCCAAGAATGTCACTAAAGACACCAATTCATCTGGTTGCAACACAGAGGAACACTACAAGACACTCCTAGAGACTTTTACATTGGGTTTATATGCCAAGAGGTAGTATTATCTAGACCCAACCTAAAAGATTAATTTCTGAACTTAGTATATAGTATGCACAAAATGTATGTCTAAATAATGTAGCTATAACAGGCAGTGACCTTCCACAAATTATGTTAATACATGGGTTAGAATATGACCGTATGATGGAAATGCGATGCAAGTGCCCAGTGGGACTCCTGCTGGATATGCAGGAAAAACAGATAAATGGGCTCCTATAAAAGTTTAGCTGTTGGGCTTGTTAGTTGTGGTTTACTGACAGGTGATGGCTAAAGGAGCAATACTCTACTTTATTTGCATAGATAAGAGCAAGCAATTGGATGCATTAAAATATGAAATACATAATGTTTCATACATAGTGAAGGGAAATGCCTGATGTTGACTTAGAATAGCAGTTAAATACAGACAAATCAAAGCTAAAAGCATAAAATGATTTAGAAAATGGTGAAAATAGAGCTCACCACCTATAAACAGCAATGATGATAAAGATGATACTATTAAGAGCTACAGAATACTTATGCAACAATATCTGCCTAATATACTAAAAGGAAATAATGCATCCAAACAAGCCTTATACCTATAACAATTACTGAATGAAATGACCAGAAACACGCCCCTTGTATGTAACAAGGATAATGTTCCAGGCACACAGATTTTCCAGAAAGTCCAAGGCTAAACAATTGTGTTTGCCCGGGTACAGGCAAACATGGTGGATTTCGGTGCCAGAATGCAAATACGCGGATTTTAGGGCCAAAATCAGCCGTGTGTGCCTTTACATAAGGCGACACAGTTGTTCTGGGTGCAGGCAGGGCCAGAGGCTAATGCAAGTGTAGGGACTGATGTCAGTCTGCATGTTTTCAGCCCCATGTGGCTTTAGCCTAATGTTGAGACATATCCTTCAACAGTTGTCAAGGCTGGTTTCGGGGTGGGGTGGAATTGTAGAGCACTGCTTACAGGGCCGGATTTACATAGCGGGCGTCCATAGGCCCACTGCCATTCATCGCCCCTGTCCTCTCCCCTTTATTCACACAATTTTTCCTCATCTGGATCGGAGCAGTGGGGAAAATTAAATATCTATTGAATCTCCTGTGCATCCTCAGTTAGCACAAGCTTAAAGGACAAGTGAAATACAACTAAGGTTGCTATCATTTTCTGCAGATAGCTTATTAACTCACATCAAGTACACAATGGAGGTATAGGACAGTTCCTTCAGTCTCACCATAGAGGTCAGCCCCAATGTACCAGATATTCAGTGGTGTCGCCTACGGGAATGTAGTCTACCCAGAGATACCACACACTGACATTGGGGGTCTTTGTACTAGAAGAGCCAAATGTAGGGTTTGATAAGTGGAAGTTCGGCTCTTAAAGTTAGCACAGCAGCTTTTTTCCACCTATGGAAACTTGTGGGGCACTGCCAGGTCCGGACTGAGAATTAAAATAGGCCCTGGCATTTCAGGTACACAGAGGCCCAATCAGCCCACATAGAGGCCCAAACAGCCCCCTAAATACGGCCTTTCTATTGAAGCATGAATAGCAGCCCCTCTGGCATTTGCCAGAACCCACAGATTGCCAGTCCGGCCTTGGGCACTGCCTCCTGAGGGAATTTCTCAACTTGACTCATTGGTGCAGCACCCCTGACTATCCTAGCAATCACTGCAAGCCCCCATTAAACAAATAAAGAAGATGAAGAAATCAGAGAGGGTTATAGAGAACAGAAGAGAAAAAGAAAATAGGGAAACCAAAAAGAGAAAACAAAGGCATAGAATGGTAGAAGAATGAGAAATAATAACACAATAGCATTGATTTAAAGTGGTTGAAACCATAAAAGTTTTGGTGGATGAGGTTTAATAAAACAGTAGGTGTGGCTTACAATTGTGGGAGTGGCTTATTTTAGCACACTGCGCTACACACGCTGATACACACACAGCATCTCTCTGCTTTTTTTTTACCCAATTCAAGCACTAAGCTGCGGTAATTGCTTTATTCTATATTTAGATGGCTGTACGTGGCTCCTTTTCCTTTGAAATATTTGTTTTTACATGTGGGCTGCATACAAGAATGGCCATTTGTATCTACTATATTCTAGTTTCACATGCACATAATGACACACAGGGACTTGATATGTTGTCAGCTGAAGAGAACATGAAAAACATATTTATCAGAAGAATTACCAGCGTAACTCTGCTTGAGGATCACAGACTCCAATAATTGAAATCAGGTTTACTGTTTTTGTTTTGATCTTTGACAAGTTTGGCCCAATCGGATACTGGAAACAAATGGTCAATGTTGATTGTTGCATCACTTTTTTGTGACCTTTCTTCAGACACAGTTTCTCATGCCATTAACACCCTGCCAGCATCTTTGTTTTATTGTCTATTAGCATCATATTTTTCTCCATTATCACTGAATTCCACACCTACATAGCTAATTAGGCACTAATGAGAAAACGAATGCCCTGTCATCCCTGTCATAATCTACTTTCTCTCATTTAAAACTGCATTTGTTATCCTACCATAAAGTACCCTTTGATAAGCCAAATTAATTTGTATGATTTAAATGTGGGGTAATTAATGTTATAATATCTTGACATGTTTCTCCCTTGTTCAAAGGCTCATCACACTTGATTGGTTTCTATAATGTATGGGGATTTTTTTTTGCATCAAAGTGGGTTATTCATGAAAGGCTTTACTTACAGAAACACATGAATCAATCCTGATATATATATATATATATATATATATATATACATACAAATATATATATATATATATAAACATGATTAAGAAGATAAAGCCTTTACAATATTATAAAATTTAGAGACTATTAACATCTTTAAACTATGCCAGGGATTCTGGCATCAAACTAAAATGGCTACATTTCTGCTTTCAACTCTCACACAATGTAACATTGTAAAATATTATTTTCCTATTATATTTTCCTATAAAGCAACTAACAGGGATGTTTACACTATGTATGTTTATTTCTTGTTTGCATGTTTATCATACAGCATGAGGCATAAGAGTTACAACAAGATACATTTAAGTTTGTGAAGACATTTAGGGGCACATTTACTTAGTTCGAATGAAGGAATAGAATAAAAAATACTTCGAATTTTGAAGTATTTTTTTGGCTACTTTGACCATCGAATTGGCTAATTCGACCTTTGACTACGACTTCGAACTAAAAATCGTTCGACTATTCGACCATTCGATAGTCGAAGTACTGTCTCTTTAAAAAAAACTTCGACCTCCTACTTCGCCACCTAAAACCTACCGAGTATCAATGTTAGCCTATGGGGAAGGTCTCCATAGGCTTTCTAGCAAATTTCTGATCGAAGGAATTTCGTTTGATCGATGGATTAAAATCCTTCGAATCATTCAAAAAGAGCAAAGAGATTTTTTTATATTTAATTTTGAAATCTAGTGGGGCTAGACATATTGTCAATTTCTCAGCTGCCCCTAGTCATGTGACTTGTGCTCTGATAAACTCTTTACTGCTGTACTTCCTCTCCCCCAGCAGCATAACTACAGAACAATGGGAAGTAACCAGATAGCAGCTCCCTGATACAAGATAACAGCTGCCTGGTAGAGATAAGAACAGCACTCAATAGTAAAATCAAGGTCTCACTGCATCACATTCAGTTACATTGAGTAGGAGAAACAACAGCCTGCCAGAAAGCAATTCCATCCTAAAGTGCTGGTGCTTTCTGAAAGCACATGACCAGGCAAAATGACCTGAGATGACTGCCTACACACCTATATTGCAACTAAAAAATATACTTGCTTGTTCAGGAATTACATTTTATATTGTAGAGTGAATTATTTTCAGTGTAAACAGTGTAAATAAAAAAACATCATAACAGAATCCCTTTAAGTTCAGCTTTAGTTCTCCTTTAAAGGGGGTTTTCACCTTTGAATTAACTTTTAGTATGATCTAGAGTGTAATATTCTGAGACAATTTACAAGTGGTTTTCATTCTTATATTATTTGTCATTTTTGGGTTATTTAGGTTTTTATTCAGCAGCTCTCCAGTTTGCACTGTCAGCAATCTGGTTGCTAGGGTCCACATTACCCTAGCAACCATGCACTTATTTGAATAAGAGACTGGAATATAAAAAGGAGAGGGCCTGAATAGAAAGATGAGTAAGAAAAAGGAGCAATAATAATACAGTTGTATCCTTACTAGCCACAAGTGAAGAGAGGACAGGAAAGGATGAATGCACCACTAAAATGTAATTAAAATAAATTTTTAACTCCATTATTAATACAATAACTGCTTAATTGCTTAATACAGTACTACTAGATACATTAATAACATTGATAGAATGTTGGAATCAACTAGCTTATTTTAATTGGCGGACTGTATGTAATAAAAGGCACTAATTTTGCCTAGGTGCTGTAACCAATAGCAAACAATTACACATTGGGCAGGGCATTGATTTGCCCCCATACAATTGGCAATGCATTGTCAACTTGGCTGCCATTTATTATTGGCCCATGTATGCCACACCCAACCCAGGAAGATTATTATTACCTTCAAGGTACCATATAAATTTACAGATCCTTGCACCTTGCTCTATATATTATACTCTATATACTGTATGTATATAGGGTTGACACGTTTTCTGGAAAAAAATACCGGCCTTCCCATATATTTATCTTTTTTCCCTATTAATAACATTGGAATCAACCATCATTTTTACCAGCCTGCCGGTAAAATACTGGCAAGGTGGCAACCCTATATGTATCTCACTATTTTTGAAATATACTCTATAAACTCTATATATGTATCCCACAAATTGTCAAATATTTTCACGTTGTTTTGTCACCAGAAACTAATTAACAGCCATACATTTACCAAATATCAGCCCAGGTGTTAACTGGTCTACTGGTGTATCAGTGACGCCAAAGAAATAATAGACCCTGTTATTCAATGAGCACAGCTGATTTTCCATTCATAGCTGGTGCCATGTCACACCACTGCCCTGGTTCCTTATTTATCATTCCATATAGACAAATAAGAAATTAACCTTTGATATTTTTATGGTTTCTATTGCTAAATAGACCACTTTGACATGGTTTTATTGATTTTTCTATGAGTACATTATTAGATTACAATGTTCCTTTGGTGTTTATGTGCCTTTTATCATGTACTTTTCTCATTGTGATGGGATGAGCATCTGTTATGGAGACGTATCATTGGGATATCTTTCATAGTTCTTATGCACAACTGAATTTTTTTAAAAAAAAAATCATTGGTGGCAGAAAATGTCAAGGATGAAAGAGAAAACTGTTTATCACCAACATGATTGTATGCTGTTTTAGCTAACAAGAGTACAAGTACACTGTGTTTTACAGAGAAAAAAACACAAATCAGTAATAGATAAAGAAATGTTTGTTTAAATGGGAAATGGCAGTTACAAGGAGGAAAACCATGGTGGACATTTATGTACATATTTAAGGTTCACACTATTCACTTCTCTCTGCATTTAAATTTGGCACAAGGTACAGAGGGAAAGCTTTCTTTGCTTTTTTGTGTAGTTTGCGCTTAATTGGGTGTGGGCAGGGTGGGCCGTGGCTGGGGCCACAATTTGGTTTGGAGTTTTTGGGCCCCATTCTGGGAGAACCTACTATTGAGGGACCCAGGTAGTCCCAGGTAGTAGGGTAACCTTTCTTACTGCAAATTATAGTTAGCTAGGGGCAGTAAAACAGATACAGTAAAAAAAATGCATGGTTTAGATAGAAAGTACTTTGTAATATCGAAAAACGATCCGCACACACCAATATTGCAGTCGGGGATTGTACCCCTTTTATTAATGCCACCAACAATCAATAATCAACGTTTCGGGGGGACACAGCCTCCCTTCTTCAGGACTCGGTCTGTTGGCAGCTTTTATCTGCCGTGTTTGCGGGCCTTAATGATTAGTGATGGGCGAATTTATTCGCCAGGCGCGAATTCGCGGCGAATTTTCCGGCAAAACTGCGCAAATTCGCCCATCACTATTAATGATTAAAAAACAAAGAAACAAATGTTTTAGCTCGTGTTTTGCCATGCCTAGTTAAACTCATGCATGTCCCCAATTCAACATTAGTAAGAGAAAATGAATGGAACATAGTCCAATACAAATTAAACCAGGGTAAAGGCTTGAGGCTACAATTAAATGTAAGAAACAGGTGATGGAGATTGCGATGGGTGAGTTTTAACACATTAAATTAGCGCCAAGAAGCTTTTTAAAGTGATACTGACACCTTCCCGATAAAAAAATCAGCAATGTGTCACACTTAAGCAATATGGAAAGCTGCTGACTGGAAAGGAGACACGAAACATGATAAACAGGGACTGTAGTATTTTATAACTTGATAAGCAAATCCAAAACCTGTCCCTCTACCTCCTTACTAGACAGCCATAGAGACTTTATGGTGGAGCTGGACAGATAACAATTACATGTCCCTATAATGTTCCCTGGCAAGACATATATCACCACTGTAATCTACTAGGCAGGTGGCTGCCAATACTCTGAAGTGTCAGCATTAGGTGGTTATACTCAGTAGTTCTTAGTAAATTTACGGGACCATAAATGAATGAATCTCTTGAAATCGAAGTGGGAAAATTGATCAGTTTAGCAATTGAGTAATTTAATTTGTTTCTCAATGTTCCAAAGGATTGCTTAGAAAATGGTAAACAGAAGCAGGATACTGGGTACTTAACAGCTCTATCTAATACTGAACAAGAACCTCTCAAACCCTGCTGTGCAAATCTAAATTTTCCAACACACTGCTAGTTGGATTAAGTTTACCATTCGTCCCTGTTTCACGGGGACAGGCCCCGTTTCAGGACCTCGGTCCCCGTTGGAAATTGCCTGTGAAGCTTTCCCGTCTGCAGCAATATCTTAAAAAAATCCCTGTGAAGCAGCCAATCAGGGCCCGCACTGCATAATTCCACAGGCAGGGGGCGCAGAAGAGAGCAAGCAGAAAGCAGGCTGATGACAACACCAGCACGGCCACAAGGAGACTGTGAAGAGGAAAGGAGCACCTATGCACCTCTGGTGGACTCAGCAGGATCGAGCTCCAGACAGTAACCAGTATGCTGCTGATTCCCCCTCCTCCCAGACAATCAGTGGCAGGCAGAGAATGCTGGTAATGTTCTGTTTATTTTCTCTGTCCACTGAGTTTCACGCCCCCCACTGTTCCCTTATCAATGCTCTTTCATTACAAAGTTTTAGCTGCTTCACCTAATTTCTCCCATTGTGCCACCATTAACCCTTTCCTTACCTTTAATTAGCAATATAGCCTTTATGCCATCCTACTATGAATTCTGGGGGTATTGTACATGGAATTGTCTGTATGCCATCCTACAATGAATTCTGGGGTACTGTACATGGAATTGCCTGCCATTACGTTCATTAATATATTCACAGAGGGTGTATTTGTAAAATGGGGAGTGGTTAGCAATGGTGTGTCTTACAAAGTGGACATGGTCTAAAAAACATTTGCCACAGCGCACTGCGTGCACCGCAACATTCTCCCCTGTCCCCGGATTTCTTTGCAAAAATCTGGTCACCTTAAGTTGGATATTGTGTGTACAGATGGGAGCCCCCTGTTGGAAACTTCAAGATGCAGATGTGTCCCTTGGTAAAGGTAGAAATAATGCTTGCACTAGTGCAGGTGGATGTCTAAACATAGTTCCCAACATTTAAAAATAGAAAGAGGGACAAAAAGATCTGCCGCGTGTAGTGCATCAACATTTTTTGACCATGCCCATTTTAAGTCGACACCTTCTAAATACCAGATCCAATATACAACATTTTTGAACGCATTTCTGGGGATTTTAGGTTCAGGTTTTATGTGTTATTACAGTTTTGCTAATGAATTGTCCTTTAAGCGGCAATTCACAGTTTCCCCAAGAGACCCGCTTATCTTAAATAGTTACAATTGTATATTTGCTTATCTTAAATTGTTACAGATGTATTTATGTGCAGCTGCTGAGTGTGCTGGGCTCCTTTTCCAAAAACCTCTTATTTAATTACATTTCAGAAACATTGTATCTTTTTCTGACATCCGTACAAGAGATCAAACAGAAAACAGGGACATTTCAGTAACAATCCAGGACTGTGGGCTGAGCTGTCAAAATCGGGACTGTCCCACGAAAAACAGGACAGGTGGGAGGTATGGTATAAAAAAACAGCTTTGAGTCCTACTTACAGTCCTTGCAGGTGGATGATGTAAACGTGTAATGCTTGAAGTCACCGCAGAAGATACAATAAGGGTTGAACAATAGTCACGGTTACTTCCTTACTTTTAGGGCAAACAAATGAACTGGAAGGGTAATGGCTAGTTACAGAACTTGCAATGTCCCTCAAACTGGCAAAGCAAGGGTTAAAACAATTCACAGTTTAGACGGAACCCTGTTTTTTCTCTCACTGTAGATTTCTACGCAATATGTGCTATATAAATACATGTTATTAATAATAATAATAATAATAATCAAGATGGTTTACAAACTGCAACCCAGGATCACACTGGCTGCTAGGTCATTGCAAAAATAACTTCCTCCAGGGAACAGCAGGAAACAAGTCCCAGCATGCAGCCCACTGCTCTGTTTCCCCTGCAGATAATACAGCAATCTCTCTACATTTTATTCATTTTAGTAGACTTACAGTATGGAGACCCAAATTACAGAAAGACCCCTTATCCAGGAACCCCCCAGGTCCCGTGCATTCTAGATAAAAAGCCCAATACTTGTATATAAACACATCTGTTCTGCTATAATAAGGCTTCTTAAGATATACATCTCTATGATGTTTTACATAAATGTTCTGTTGTTTTGTTTCCACTCTTACTTTGCTTTGCTTTCTTATCTCAATAGGTTAGAGGTGGAGACTCTGGGGATATGGAGCATGTATCAGTAAGCATCATCTAAAAGAAAAAAAAAATCTAAAAAAAACCCCAACCGTTGCTCATATATAAATCCTGAGGGATTTCTGCTATGGAAATAAATAACTTTTGTGTGACCTTATGATGACAGGTTTCACATAATATTGATTTAGAAGCATCTTGGATGTGTCTTCAGCTTACTGTTTTATGAAGCTATATATACAGTATAGATATATTTTGCATACCAATAGCATACCTCCCAACATTTTGGAAGTAAAAAGAGGGACATTTTTTTGACCACACCCCTTTCTGTGGCCACACCCCCTAATTACCATGTTCGTTTTACAAAATTTGGCAGGTTATGAAAGTTTGAAAACATTTCTCCTTATCTAAACTGTGTTTTTGTGTCTCAAAATTGTTACAAAGTATTATTGTAACCTGTTCTGGGCTCTCTGCTAAAAGCCAATTAAGTGAGAAACTTTGTTTCTTTTTCTGGCTGTTCAGTGCAGAGAAAAGAGGGACTTTCCAGTACAAATGAGGGACTGCGGGTTGAGCTGTCAAAAGAGGGACTGTCCCTCCAAAAAAGGGACAGTTGGGAGGTATGCAATAGTGCTCTATAAGGACTGCTTAACAGAATACATGCATGAATACAGAAAACAATATTGTGCAAGTCGATATATAAAGTATTGGGACCCCCTTAAAGACACCAACATGTTTTACCTAGTGTTATTTATGTCCTGCTAAAGTAAGTCACAATTGGGAGGTTTATATGGCTGTACCAATAAAATATTATTTTACAGTAAAAACTTGCTAATCCCGCAATGCCATGTAATTGGAATACTGTTATCTGAAATTTGTTACTGTTCAGGAAGTCATTTTCTAATTTTTGTCCTTGCCTTTCATTTTTCTCTGTGCAAAATGCTCCAAGTAGGTCTGAAAATGTTTCTTTAATTGTAAGCTAGCCATGCAGTGAGATTGGATATTGGAAAATCACTCTAAAGTGATCATCTAAATGCTTTTGTAAGATTATGGGTTTTTACAAGTGTCAAACATATATATATATATATATATATATATATATATATATATATATATAGACAAATACAAGATTCCTCTGCACTCAACCCATTATCAAACGAATACGTTTGAAAGCAGCAAGTAAGTTGCAGGTAAAACGTATTCGTCCCTTTTATAAAATGTATAGAAAAACCATAGAATTCTTAATGAATCAGATGAAAATTGAGCATAGGACTGGCCAGATATGGGATGACTTTGACATAGTTGGCCAGCTTAAATATATTGCAATATATGGACAAACAATCCCTGTTTTGTTTAAAGGGTAAGGCATTTTTCAGTAGCAGTATGCACAAAATGTCTCTGTCTTAAATATATTGATAATGGATTGAGTGCAGAGGAATCTTGTATTTGTCTATATGTATTTTGTGGTCACAGCCTCATTGAACCCCCGCCTAATGGTTTTAAAAACTAGTGGTGAGCACAACTTTCTCTTGTTATATATATATATTTAAAAATGACGATGATTTGTAGATGTATGCCCTTCACCAGATACAATGATAACTTATGATATCCATCCTAACACTGAACAAATCCAAGTTACCGTTTGCAAAATATAAAAGAGGCCATCTTGCACCTTGTTTTAAACAACATAATCTATATTTGAATGGGATGTTAAGGTACCTTTAGAATATAAAGTAGTAATACACAAATATAATTAAAATTCTCAAGGAAAATACATGTTTTTCAGAGACCAAACATTATATATATATATATATATATATATATATATATATATATATATATATGATTGACATTTTATTGTATATATATATATATATATGTAGGTATAGCCAGTTGGCTGCCTTCTTCCTGAAAACAAGTTAAGAATGTGTCAGATATTTATTGTTTTAGGATACAGAAGACTCGATATTGCCATAAGTGCTCAGACAAGAGGAGCAAATCTAAACTGTGATGGTGAAATTGATTTTCCACAACTCAAAACTATTGGCACCAAAGCTTTCCAGTAGGTGCTCATGTTTGCAGGGAAATCAAATAAAAGCTGTGTGGGATGAGAATTATATCAAAATAAATTTTTAAATAGAAGTGTCATATCTTGTGCAAGTCCATCTTAAAGCGGTGTCTGATGAGAATGATATCAAAAGAATTTTTTATAGGGAAGTGTCATATTTTGTGCTTTTGCAGTCATAGGAAGTCCAGCAGTTTAATTAAGCATTTATAGTATTGCTGCACTAATTTAGTAATAACATATGACCATTAACTACTTTAACTGCTTTAGCTGCAGCATTTATGTGCTTTTCATCCAAAGCAGCGGGACTAGAATGAACCTAGAGAGGCATGTCCAGGTTGGGCAGCAGTTCATTTATGTGGTATTATATGTGCAGCAGAATTGTGATTTTTAAAAATGTGCAAAAAATAAATATATTTTGAAAATTGAGTCTACGGATTTCAAATAATTTGTAGCTTTCTGTATAACAGGTTTCCAGATAATGGATCCCATACCTGCACTCCTGTTTCCTCCAGATGCCAGGGACTGAGATTTTTTTTTTGCTCAGAAAAGGTTTTTATTGGTAAGTAAAGCATTCAAACATGGTGAAAGTCAACAGTTTTACAGTCACTTTTGCATAGAGGGAATGACAAGAATACAGTATATATATCCTTATTGCTTAGTGGTAGTGGACACACATCCTATAGAGTTTACTAACCCTCTTCATCCGAGTTACCCTCCCACAGACGCCAGATTTGCATAAATTTAAGTAGCTGACCTTTCCTTTCTAGTGCAGCTCTTTCCGTTGCAACCACCTGATCCATAGCTTTTTGCCATTCACTAACTGTTGGTGGAGCGGGGTCTTTCCAGTGCAGGGTTATCACCTTTCGGGCCTGGAATAAGGCTTTTATTATAAAAGTTTTGGTAAATTTGTCCAAATTGTCGTCTAAGTCTATATTCAAAAGACAGGTTCTCATACCTAGGCCCCCCCAACCAGGGATGGCTTTCGTTAACCAACCCGCCACATCCTGCCAGTAGTGCTGAAGTGCTGCACATTCCCAAATTGTGTGAATCAGGGTAGCCTCCTCTGTCCCACATTGGACACACAAAGGAGAAGGGACCAGCTTCATCTTGAACAACCTGCTTGTGGTATAGTAGGCCCTATGAATGAAGTACAATTGAACCATCCTGTGTCTTTGGGATAAGGAGACCATCAGTGGGGTCCTTAAAGTTTCAGCCCATTGCTCATCGGTTATAGCCCCGGCCTCATCCTCCCATCTCGCCCTGGCCGGTACCTCTGAGTCTTGGTATATTGGTTTGTGGAGTTTCTTATATAGAATAGATATCATGCCCTTTTGCTTAATAGTAAGTAGTGCATCTATTAGAGGTGAGTTGCCCATCGTAATGAGCTTTGTTGCACATTGTTTTTTTAGGGCCATCCTAAGTGTATGGTGGGTAAACCATTGCGATGAAGGCAGTTGCCTAGTATCTTGGAGGGTTCGTACTGGGATAATCCGGCCACCATCCCACACATCCTCCAGAGAGGCAATGGACAGGGACTCCCATACTTTCGGGGGAGTATGGGGGTACAGGTACGGAAATACAGCATTGCCCCATATAGGAGTCTGGGGGAGGAGGTCGGTAAAGCTTATAATCTTGTGTGCTTGCGAAAGCAGCCCAGAATGATGTAGGACCAACTCAGAGGCAGAGACCCCAGGCTTTTTAACCAGTAGTGCACGCCATGGTGAACCCTTGGTTCCTGCCACCGCCTCCCATAGGTGAAACAAAGGGGGGGGACAACTCCTCATGGATCATTGGGGCTATGTGGGATAATTGTGCAGCTAGGTAATAGAGGAACAGGTCGGGAAGAGCCATCCCTCCATCCTCCCTGCCCCTCATCAAAGTAGACAACTTGAGCCTGGCCCTAGAAGAACCCCACACAAACCTTCCCAGCAATGAGTTGACTTCAGCAAACCATTTTTTAGGTACACGCACTGGAGAGTGCCATAGAGTGTATAGCAGTTTAGGGAGAATAAACATTTTGATTAGGTGGATCCTCCCGGCCGGGCCGACTGGTAGGGCCCCCCAATTTTTACATTTGTTTTGCATCCAAGGAACCAGTGGGTCTAAGTTCAAAGTGATATAATGGGAAAGGGGCAAGGAGATCTGGACACCCAGGTAGGTGAAGCACTTAGTTAACTGAAGGGAGGGGCGCTGTGTGGGTTGACTCTGCCCATATCATCTAATAGAAACAGGTTAGATTTAGAGGTGTTGGTTTGTAGGCCTGATATGGCCCCAAAGGAAGTAGTCAGGATTGTCAGTGCTTCAAGGGATGCACCACTGTCTCCCAAGTATACCAAGGTGTCGTCGGCATATAGCTGAATTTTTTCACAGTGGCCCGCCAGTTGCAGCCCCTTGATGTCTGGGTTAATTCTGACAGCTTGTGCAAAGGGTTCAATCGCTAGGGCAAATAACAAGGGAGACAGTGGGCACCCCTGCCTCGTGCCCCTTCCCAGGGCAAAGACTTTTGTACTAAGAGAGTTGATTCGCAACATTGCCTTGGGGTACCTGTAGAGCAGCTTGGCCATATTTATGAACCTGGTACCAAATCCCATCTTGGCCATGACATGCCACAGGTAAGGCCACTCCACCGTGTCGAATGCTTTTGCTATATCGAGGGCCGCAATTGCCCTGTTGCCTGTGTTTACATGTGGGGCTTGCAAATTTAGGAATAAACGACGTGTGTTTAAAGCAGTGGTCTTGTTGGGAATGAACCCTACCTGATCTGGGTTGATTAGAGAAGTGATGACCCTTCCCAATCTCCTGGCTAGAACTTTGGCATAAATTTTGACATCCGCGGTTAACAGTGAAATAGGCCTAAAGGATTCACAGAGCTGGGGGTCTTTTCCCTGTTTAGGTAGGAGAATAATTGCTGCTTCATAAAGCGAGGGGGGGAAAAAGCCATTATTTAGCGCCTCTTCATATAAACGTAAAAGCAGGGGAGATAGTGTGTCAGAGTGCCTCTTATACATCTCAATCGGAATGCCGTCTGACACCGCTGCCTTACCCAGGGGAAAAGAGGCGATGGCTTCTTGAAGTTCCTGGATAGTGATCTCAGAGTCCATAAAGTCTCTAAAGTCTTCCTGTAGCGTAGGAAGTCCTAAAGGATTGAGAAAATTATCGATATCTTGGGTTGAGCCCTGAGTTTTAGAGGCGTATAGGTCGCTATAAAAGTTCACTAGTAGCTCTTTAATTTTGTCAGGCTCTGTTTGGAGCACTCCTGCTGGGTCTTTTAGTGCAGGTATGGAGGGGGGAGAATTATGAGCTTTTGCAATTAGGGCTAACAGGCGGCCCGGTGCCTCCCCATGTTCAAAAATGTTCACTTTTGAGAAACTCTGTTTCCTCAGTGCATTTTGTCGCAGGCACTGCAGATATTTCTCTTGTATTTCGCTCAACAGCTGCAAATTTTCAGGGGTTGGGTCAGAGGCCGCCTGCGAGTCCAACCGCAATGCTTGGTTTTCCAATTCTTGTTGTGCAGCCAATGCCTGCTTTTTATAAGCAACTATTTCTGCTGAGATTGTGTTACGTATATATATTTTTAGGGCATCCCAAAAGGGGAGGATAACGTTGGGGGTTAGGTTAGTCTGAACAAAATCTTTAATGGCTCCATCTAGCGATGCCTTATTGTCTAAGATATTAAGCCAAATAGGGTTGATAGAGGGTCTTGGGCGTTCCAATTTGTAAGGGAGATTCAATTGGACCCTGAGGGGTGCATGATCAGAGATCCCCCTAGGCAAATATTGAACTCGACCTGTGAATGGTGTTAAAGAGTTGTTAATAAAGGCCAGGTCAATCCTAGAGAGAGCAGAGTGCGAAGACGTAAAGCATGAGAATTGAGGGGTGTTTGGGTTAGCTGATCTCCAGGGGTCATGTAGGGAGAGAGAGGTCATTGTTCTAGCAAGAATGGTCTGTCGGGCCTGCTGAGGGGGGGGTTTTACACTTCTGCTTACCCTGTCTATAGCTGGGGTTAGTACTTCATTAAAGTCTCCCGCAACCTGGACCATTGCATGCGGGAATTTAGTTAAGTGGACAGCCAGGATATGTAACACCTCAACGTCGAAGGGGGGAGGGATGTAAATATTGATTAGGAGCATTTCACAGGCATAAATGAAGCAGTGCAAGAAAATAAATCTACCTTTCCCATCCGTTTTGATGGACCCAAATCTGAATGGAACCGACTTGTTAACCAGAATCGTCACCCCGGATGAGTGAGTAGTGTAGGGAGCATGGTACAGCCAGCCAACCCAGGGTCTCTTAAGAGCCCTACCCTTGGTCCCTATGAGATGGGTTTCTTGCAGAAAGGCAATGGATGTTTTGTGGGCCTTTAGGAAGTCCATTACGAGCCTGCGCTTAATGGGACAATTGAGTCCCCGCACATTCCAGCTTGTTACATAAATCGCCATTTTACTTTGGGGAAGGTGCTGTTGTCTGTGTATTCCCTCCCACTGCTGGCAGGTTTTACTCCACCAATCTGAGCAAAACATAACAAGACTGAGCATACATTATCCACATAACTGCAGTTAACAGTAACATACATAGATTTCCTATGTTTCCCAACCAGCCCACCTCCCCTTCCACCCCGGCCCCAACTGGGGGTAGAATTACACCCAAACATCATGGTTATGGAAATGGCACTAACACTTAGTCCAAACGCGGACCGTGATCAGAACTGACAAAAAAAATAATAGAAAAAAGGGAATCAAAGAATGTCAAACAATTGCGCCACATTGCTCTCCCGAGCTAGGATAGTATATCATACGTGGCATAGCATAGCTGGGCACCACTACTGGAGCTGGGGAGTAAAAAGTTGTGGTATGCATAGGTAAACTGGCTTTCAGCGGAAAATAAAATTTCACGTCAGACAATATTACTTGTCATGGATAGAGGTTTCCCGGGCTTAGCGCCCAACTGCGCCCCAGGCGAAAAAAGAATAAGAATATAACTTTGCGGCCTATAACATAGTTGCCTCGGAGTAAATAACAGAACTAAGTACTTGCCAACCATGGGACTGCCAGCCTGGTTAAAGAGGCGGTATGTTGATGGAATCCAGCCACAGGTCAGCTTCCTTCGGGGTGGAAAAAAATTGCGAGGAGCCGTTGAACGTAACCCTCAAGCGTGCGGGAAAAAGCATTGCATAAATCATCTTGGCTGCTCTCATCCGTCTCTTGACATCCAGAAACTTCGCCCTTTGCCGTTGGACCTCCGCCGAATAGTCTGCGTAGATGGAGATATTCGCCGACTGGAACCGAATGGACTCTCTGCCCCGGGCCAGTGCGAGGATGGTGTCACGATCCTTGGCGTTCAGAAGCCTCGCTATAAGGGGTCTTGGTGGAGCTCCTGGGGGGGCCTGTCGCGTCGGGACTCTGTGGGCCCTCTCCACTGCGAAAGCGGTGGACAGTTTCTCGCGCCCAAACACTTCCGCCAGCCAGGTTTCAACAAAGGCCTCAGGCTTGGCCCCTTCTACCTTCTCAGCGAAGCCCACGAATCGGAGGTTGTTGCGGCGGAGGCGATTTTCGAGGTCATCTGCCTTAGCGGTGTTACTGTGGGCATGCCTCTGGACCTCTCGCAGTTGCTCCGGTATCGGGCCACACGTGTCTTCCAGCGCGCCGATCCGCCTTTCGGCCTCCGTCGTCCTCTCTCGCAGTTTCTGTAAATCCTGTCGAATTATAGACAGATCCTGCTTGATCTCATCCGTCTTAGTATTGATCAGCGTGGCACTCGCCTCCGTTGATGCCCTGATCTCCCGCAGAATGTCAAGCAGGGTAGTTTCATCATCTGCCGGTGGGGTTGGTGAGGAGGGAGCGCTTGGTGGAGTGTCGGCGCCATCTTGCCTTTCCTCGCGGGCAAATTTCCCCAGCTTCCCTGCTGCCACAGAGGCCCGTTTCTGGGCTCTATTTTGCCCCATTAGTAGTCTCTGGGGTAAGGGGTGCCCTTGTCCGTCTTCCAGAGCCGTTGTAGGAATCAAATAGGGTGCCCAACTCAGAATAATAAGGGCTCAGGGAGAAGAGCTGCGCAATGTACGTCTGATCACATCTAGCCTCAGGCCACGCCCCCCAGGGACTGAGATTTAAAGGAAAACTATACCCCGAACAATGTAGGTCTCTATAAAAATACATTGCATAAACAGCTCATATGTAAAACCCTGCTTCATTTAAATAAACTACTTTCATAATAATATACTTAGGGTAATTATAAAAAGAAAATTGCCATTTTAAATAATGAGGTCCGCCCCCTGGGATCCTAGGATTCACGGTGCACACAAACAAACCAAACAAACCAAACATGTTAGGTCCTATGAGCTAATTAAGGTTCTGTGTTTTACTCAGAAACCGCAATTCTTCCCATTACAGTTAGAGCTGCAGTATTTCTGGTCAGGTGATCTCTGAGACAGCACAGAAAATACCATAATATGGAAAAGATGTAAAACGGCAATATTTACTAAAAAATATATTCTAGTTTGGTAAGATTCTTGAATATGCCACTTACTATGATGTAAACTGTTACTTAAGTATTCATTTTGGGGTTAAAGTTTCCCTTTAAAGATCCACTGGGGCAAAGACTGATCCAAATGATGTATAATCTGTAAAACAGCAGAATATGACGCTGCTATATAAGTAAATTATAATATAATAAGAATGCCTTAAAACAGGAAGCAGGGCTTTATTTAGGCTTGTAATTACCCTCCAAGCATTTATGTGTTCATTGTATTTTGATTGTTATTGTTAGTACACAGTAGAAATAATTCATATCATGTTGCTGTTTATCTTCCCAATGGCTAATCCATCAATTCTCTTGATGTAAATTTAAAGAGGAAATTGCAAATTATATATCTTCTCCCCAGGCAAAGCATGTTCAGCTCTAGAACATCCTCTGTTATTTTGTGTTGTACTTTGTATTAGTTGTGCTGAAACAATAGGTATTTTAGCTCTACTGTCCAATAGTATAAAGCAGAGGAAAAACAGACATAATGCTGAAGATTAAGTAGAAGACAAATAAATACGTTTGTAATGGACGCAGGCATACTGATGAGCCAGAAGCAAAATATCTTGGAAAATTGTAATGAAACTTAGATTCACAAAAACAAATTTGCAAAAAAAAATCACTTATTGTAATGTGATATTGTTCCCTAGACAATAACATTATATCGCAATCATCACCTAAAACACAGCACAGCAAGGGCCCTCATATAGAATAATATAATAAAAGAGCAATAACAAAAAACGTTTCTCTTAGTTGCTCAGGTTGTAATGGGGCATGGTCTGTTGAATGTGTGAATTTCATAGCATGGTGTTGCAAATGCAGGAGCACTAATGAGTTAAAAGTTGTGCCCCTTAAGGCCCAGTGCACAGAGAACTGTAGTATTGCAAGATACGCTTTGCATTAAGGGCTCTTACACACGACCGTCCCGACCTGCGCTCCCCTGCGTTCCGTTTTTTTGGCGTTCAGCCGCAGGGGAGCGCAGGAATAGACGCAAGTAATTATTTGAAATGGGGCTGTACTCACTCAGGCGCGTGTAGGCGCCGAACGCAGGAAAAATGCAGCATGTTGCGTCTGAACCTGCGTTCGGCGCCTACACACGCCTGAGTGAGTACAGCCCCATTTCAAATAATTACTTGCGTCTATTCCTGCGCTCCCCTGCGGCTGAACGCCAAAAAACGGAACGCAGGCCGGAACGGTCGTGTGTAAGAGCCCTTATAATCTGAGTTATAAAGCCAACATAATGTTCACTGCACAGCTCACAAGGGTGTACTGGAACACTGCAATTGGCAGGTGTGGGATCCGTTATCCATAAAGCTCAAATTACTGAAAGGCCAACTCCCATAGACTCCATTTTATCCAAATAATCCAAATTTTCTAAAATGATTTCCTTTTTCTCTATAATAATAAAACAGTACTTTGTACTTCATCCAAACTAAGATAAAATGAATCCTTATTGGAAGCAAAACCAGCCTATTGGTTTTTTTTATGTTTATATGATTCTTAGACTTAAGGTATGAAGATCCAAATTACAGAAAGATCCGGTGTTCGGAAAACCCCAGGTCCCAAGCATTCTGGATAACAGCTTCCATACCTGTACTGCTTTGTATCCACCAATGTGCCCCATCTCACACATTCTTAATCATATGCAATCTAGGGACATTATAGGGGACACCCATGTGCTGCTGATTTCTTACACCATCTGTGTAATGGTGCAAAATACAGGCAGTGCTGCATACACGTGATGCACAATTACAAAGGGTTGGGTCTCAGGATGCCAGGCAGGCAGAAACCCACAATGTACATTCATCAATTGCATTAACATGCTTTGCCAGGTTAACAGGTAAGTGATGCATACAATGTAAGTCCCCAGGTAAAGCAATGGAATTCTTATTTTTATGTGAATGCCAATAAGAGAGTGATAATTATATTTCACAATATGATGTGTCATTCATTTGTATATTATAGGGATTGTTTATCAATTTCCCCGCCACAAATGCTATAGCAATAAGGGCTGCAAAATGTTGTTCCTTAGTGCTCATTTACACAGCACTTGTGACATCGGCCATGGTAAGTAGAGGGCTCTATAGCCACTTGTATCCATTGGCACATGATAAAATTGTGTCTGAATGATGCCCATGTACTATCCCAACCATCCCTTATGAATGCAACACTGCTGAACAGTGAACACAGGCAATGGCGTATTAATCAGGGAACCATAAGTATCTGAACTTCATTCTGGAGGAGAAACTGTGCCTATGGGTGCTACGTAAGAAGAAGGTGCAAATAGCTAAAAATATAGTGGGTTGCACTTATTTTTTAACACTGCCCTGCACTTTGTAAACAATCACTTTATAGTTAATTAGCTACGATAGTTTGTGGGGGATAGAAGACGCAACAATTTCATGAATGAAGGCAGGATAATATTTAAAGCTCTATATAGACTTTGTAGAGTCACATGGATTTTACTTATTTTGCTGTATACAAATTGCTGTAATTTCAGTAAATTAATTGCAAATAATTCAAAAACTAAAAAAAAGAAAAAATGAAGGCCAACTGAAAAGTTGCCTTGTATAATATACTAAAAGACTACTTAAGAACTGCCCATTGATCTAATCTGGAAAATGTGCATTCTTTCTTCTTGCAGCCAGTGAGTTGCTATTAAATATATTAATACATTATGTATATTATGTTATAATAAATGCTAATACTCTCAAAGAAAGCATGTTCACATTGTGCATATTCTTTCTGCTAATGAAATGCTTTTTAATCATCCCACTTTGAATATTTGAATAATTTTATTAAACATTTTAAATCTGACCACAGAGCAACCGAATGTAATGCAGATTACAATCTTCCACCAGTATTAATGTAAACTGTGATTTTTATTATTTTCCCTTACTTTTGGAACTCTTGTCCTTGGACTATATGTGACCTGTTTCCTCTGATTCCATCAATTACCTGGCCTCGCTGACAAATTAATGGAGCTTGACTGATTCAATCTGCAGCATCAATGGTTGTTTGCAATGTGACCCTGAAGCAAGACATTCCAAACAACACAAAAGTCAATATAACCAGAGATATTGCAACTTCTCCTAATTACATGATTAAAGAGATATAATAAACAAACACACCTTCTCCTAGAATATTAGACCTATTAATATATTTGGGTATATACAGTAGTAGATATTTGATTGCATCTACTCATTATCAATGCTTTTGTGTGTTAATGAAATTCTGTTGTTTGGCAGGTTCTGCCCACTTTCTGAACCATTTGACTTCAGATGTGACCCCAGCTGGTAAATGAAAGTGATAACTATAAATAAATTGTAGTCTGTAGAGTAATATAGGGGGTATATATACAGTACAAGACATAATAAGCATAAGCGCTGAAACACCAAGGCGTTAAAGAGGTCCTGTTCATTAGAGTTTACAATCTATGGGAGGAGTAATGAATATTAGATGTAGGGCAGTTTGCAGGGAATGGATTTCACTTTGGGTAGATTTGGATAAATAGACAAGGGGGCAGATTTACTAAAGGGCAAAGTGTCAGTCGCTAGCCAAAATTTGCAAGATATCCAATCTGCAGGGACATTGTTGTTAGCAGGCGACAATTCGCTAGTGAAAGAGACTGTCACTATCGTTTGTTGGCACTCTATTGCCAGGTGACTTTTTGCTGTGGCAAATGGTCGTTGCTCCGCAAATCCACTAAAGTGCAGATTTTATTGAACGTTATCTCTTTTGCCAGAGTTGACTTTGCCACCGCAGACCAGGCAAACTGCTAAAATGAAGCTAGATCTTCCTCAATCTTATGTCTCTTACATTCATTTTACAGTGGGCTCATGTCTATGGCATTACAGGATCACTTTTGTCTTTATTAAGGCTCCTTTGACATTTGTAATAAAAAGTGGCCACTTCCAGCATTTGCACCAACATCTCTAATAAAGACGTCCATACAACTTTAATGTACCCGCCCTATTCAAATTGACCTAAGCGTAAAATCACTAGTGACTTTTTGTCATAAATGAACGCTAGCGAATCTTCGCTATGAAATGCTCGCACTGAAGAAGTATCGCTAGCGAAAAGTCGTCAGCATTTGGCGCCCAGGACAAAACTTTGCATCTTAGTGAATTAGAGTAGTGTAACGAATGTGTGCCTGGCGAAGTGATTAGTGTGTGAATCGACAATTCACCCTTTAGTAAATTTGCCCCAAGGTGGACACCTTAGGATCTGTATCTATGTTGAACCTCTAATAAGACTCAAGTATAATTACTAATTGACTATCCAGAAATAATGAAAACCTTCGAAGAAAAGTAAAAAAATAATAAAATAATTAAGACTAAAACTTAAGCCATCTAGTGGGAATAACTAACCAAAAAAATCTAAATATTCAGAACATGAAAGATTCGGATGAACCACACAGTCTATTAAGGTACTGCCAGCCAATCGGTACTTACTGACTTCAAAACTTTGACAAGACTACAGTGCCTGAAATCAGCAATCTAGTATTGTTAATTTTGCTGGGCTGAATCTGGAGCAATCATTTAATAGGCTAGAATGCGGATTACATTTGTTGCCTGTTCAGTGTTGGACTGGGAAACCAGGGGCCCACCAAAAAACCTTGGACCAGGGGCCACTCTCAGTACTATTCTTCCTCCTCACTCAACCTCTATTCTCCTAGTCTCTTCTTTTTTATATTCTATAATCTATTATTCCATCTATTTAACCTCTTTGTTCTCATAGAAATAGGGAATGGCCATGAAATAGGCCAAATATTTAGCACCTTGAGAGCCCACTGACACCTGGGCCCACTGGGAGTTTTCCTGGTATTCCAGTGGGCCAGTCCAACACTGGCCCTGTTCTGCTGCAGGTGCCCCAATGATTTCTGATGACATAGGAGGGATGCAATAGGCCAAATATGGTGGGTAAAGAAAAATATTGTGGCCAACCACAGAGAAAATGGCAGCTTAGGCAAAGCAATAATTACAAGTAGAGTCAATAACACTAACACAGAACCTAAGTAAAAAAAAGTATTATCACTTGTACATTCATTTAATTAACAAATGTAATGTATTTACAAAGGAAAATGTTATACTAATTCTTTAAATGATCTAAACATTTGTGGTACACAGTCCATTATATGAATGGATTCAGTAGGGAAAAAATGATGGGCAGAGAATGAAAGATCTAGGTTTTAGCAACATTGAAACTGCATGGTAATTGGCAAGATTATATTAACATGGGAAAATAGATTCAAACGTGCAGTGGCGTAATTTCTGCATCATAGCAAACAATAATAAAAAGCATGTTGAAGGTTACAAAATTCTGCTATGCGTATCCTTGGACTAAAAGCTAAAGAATGTATCAGATAAATTTTGCATTTTTTTGTTAAAGGAAACACATTCAACTGCCTGGGGTCTGGTATCCTTTAAGGAAATCTACTTTTCTTTCTTATAAAGGCACATTTTTTTGGATGGGTTTCATCCATTTCCTTATCTTTCTCATTCTCATCCTTTTCTCTTGCATTGCATGATACTGCCATCTTTCATATTTGCAACCTTACCTATTAGCCTGCTACTTTTCCTACCAGCTCAAAAAAAGGAAGAGGAGTTTAGTGAATCTTGTATTATGCCATCTGCCAGCATCTCCTGAGACTGACATCTTTCATATTGCTTGTCTATTAAATATTTCTTAAAAATTGAGAAGTTAGGCACATATCCTGCTTTCTCTTGTCTATTATCCTGCAGCACAACTACCCTAGCTTTCTGTACAAAATGTAATTATGTTTCCCTCCAGTCACCGAATACCTATGCATTGTGCTGTAGCTGTATCTTCAGAAAGGCTTTGTAAATAAAGCAATAATGTAACCTTAAGCAAAAAAAAAGCAATCCAGCTATTCAACATATTTCTAATATGTAAAATATTTAAGGTAACTTTTGACTGTAGAGCTCCTAAAAACGAAATACATCAAATAAGCTCTATTTGGCATTCATACTATAATGCAGTGGTTAACAAACTGCGGGTTTGGCTTTGGGGGCTGGGAGCAGTTGTTGGTGGGGACCAGTAATTGGAATTGGGAGAGACTAACTAATGAGATATTGAGATAACTGTTATAATTATACTTGCAGCTACTTCTGAATGGTTAAAATCATATTGGTTTATATATGTATGTATATATATATATATATATATATATATATATATATATATATATATATATATATATATATATATATATATATATATATATATATATATATATATAGTGGCTTTAACCAAAAATGTCTGAAAACCCATTGCTAAAAGAAACTATTACTTGGCAATAAAAATTAATCTACAAATACGTGACAACATTTTTTTGACGCACGTTTTGTTACGCATTCGACTTTTCTTCTCCCTCCAAACTCATTAAAACCAATGGGCATTTTTTCATGCGCTGACTTTTTTGTCTTGGTGACTTTTTCGTTTTGGCAACTTTCTTGTCTTGGCGACTTTTTGTCCAAATGCTTTAGCGTTTTCTCAAGCTACTTCTCACTCAAAATGCATCAAATTCAATGGCCGTTGTCTCTTGCGGCGACTTTTCAGTTGGTGAAATGTGGAATTTTGCCGCAAATCCATGCTTGGCAAAAAATGTGCTCATCCCTAATCATAAACATTATTCAGAGGTCTTACTATACAAGCCAAAAGGCAGGGCATTCCTGTAACTGTAATGATCTATGCATCTAAATAGTTCACTTATTCTCTGATCTTGGCCAACAGCCCAGCCTGTCCTGGAATGCTGTAGATAAACTTAGGCAATGGAGCATCTTTATAGAAGCAGCTGCAGAAAAAGTATGCTGACCACAGGAAACGATACATATTTGTTAAGTACACATTCTGCTGAATGCAAAATGTGTAAAGCCATATTTCTCTTCAAGCTTCCAAACTGCACAGATTCCCGTGTTTATTTAATAACATTTCTAAGAATCACTTCAAAACTTAAATTTTACAGCACATTATCTTCCACAAATCCATATGTACCAAGATGAAACATTCTAAAAATGAATGCATGGTGGGGTCTACTGGACAGTTTGATGCCTAATGTACATAGGTTTACCTAAGTATATTGAACAATGAAAATTATGCAGATCAAGATTCATGGTAACACTTATGGGTTAAATTTATCAAAAAGTGAAGTTCCGCCACTAGAGTGAAATTTCACAGCTCTCAATTCATTTCTATGGGATTTTGAAAGGCGTATTTATCAATGGGTGAAAGTGAAAGTTCACCCTTTGATGAATACGCCTTTAAAAATCCCATAGAAATGAATGGGGATTGGCGGCATTTCACTCTAGTGGTGGAACTTCACTATTAACTTCACTCTTTGATAAATATACCCCATTGGCTGCTGCAAAATAACTTTGTGAATGATTCCTTTGGACATTATTACAAGAATTTTTGATAAAGTTCTTTTTGTACTTTTTTGTACTTTTTCCTATTGAGTTTTCTACAATTGTTTTTATCCAGCTAATAAATGAATTTTTAAGGGATTTTTTCACTTTGGGTTAAACAGAGATTTCTATGTTCTATGTATATTTTCTAAGTAACCTTTTATGGGAGTTCACTTTTTTATGAAAACTTTTTATGCCAATTATTGTATAAATCACCTGCTTTTTAATTGTCAATTATGGGGTTAAATTTTGCATTAATTATGCTAATACGGATGACGAGGTTATGAGGTCACTGATGTGGGTGTTAAATAGCTTTTTCTCACAACAAAATGTTATGCTTGATAAAGGGGTCTGACCCCGAAACGTTGCTTTTTCTGTGAATAAACGCAAGGGCTCGTCCCTGCTTGCACCTGCCCTTTGAGTGCCAGTGATTTCTTACCTACCTGCTGCAAAATAAGCACACTGCATGCATTTCATGTGTCGTAAGAGCCCCCAAGAGTATGCAGACCATACATTTTCCGAATGCACACTTTTAATTGAATGTACACATTTAAATATCTTTGCTACCTTACATCTCTAAATTACTTGAGTACCTAGTCTACAACAGACTATTGCTATTCCTCTCTTAAAATAACTTGCTAGACTTCCTACAATCTGGTTTTAGGCAGTAGCACTCCACTGAAACTGCACTAACCCGACTAACTAATGACCTTTTAACAGCTAAAGCCAACAACCACTTCTCACTACTCATACTGCTTGAATTCTCAGCTGCACTTGACACTGTGGATCATTCTCTCCTCCTCCAGTTCCCCCATTCACTTGGTCTTTGCAACATGGACCTGTCCTGGTTCCCTTCTTACTTCACTAGTTGTTCATTCAGTGTTTCCTACAATGGAGTATAATCTTCTCCCCAACCTATTTCTGTTGGGTTTTCTCAAGGCTCTGTCCTGGACCCCTTATTATTTTCTCTGTATATTTTCTCCCTCAGCAAATTAATCAGTACATTTGGTTTTGAATACCACCTCTAAGATAATACTCAGATCTATCTGTCCTTTTCTGATCTGAGCCTAGAGCACTTAACTTCCTGCCTGTCTGCTATCTCTACTTGGACGCTACCTTAAATTAAACCTCTCTAAAACTAAAATGGTTCTCTTTACACCAACTAACACCCATAACAACCCAGAAGTATCTATCACAGTTAACGATTCCACTATCACCCTGTCCCTCCAGTCCATAATGAATAATCCTGCAAGGCTAATAGACCTCAGCAACTGCTCATCCTCTGTCATGCCGCTCTGCCAATCCCTGCACTGGCTTCCACTACCTTTCAGAATAAAATTCAAATTAATGACCCTGATATTCAAAGCACTTCATAACTCTGTCCTACCCTACATCTCTAAACTCATCTCAAGATACTCACTCAACCACTTACTACGATCCTCTACTGACCTGCTCCTCAACTCTTCTCGCATTACCTTCTCATATGCTCATGTTCACTTTGCAAGGGTTGTACCACTTCTCTGGAATTCTCTCCATAGGTCTGTCGGACTTTCTCCCAACCTTTCTCCTTCTCTAAAAATTCATTCAGAAGATTTTAATGTACTTAGGATAAAGGATAAAATAATTTAACAAATGTAGATTAACGTTCTGGTAAAGATGATGCTTAGATTAAGCATAAATAAAGACACTGAAGTTTTTGCACTGAAAATCTTTCTAATATCTGCAGGCATGCTGATCAGATCATTTATTACTCCAAAAGATTACGCCACCTTCAAGTATACCTTAAAGTTCACAATACAATAACAATCTAATGAAGAAATTTACACTGCGAAATGTGAATTTTTATTCATATTTGTGCAAATTGTTTTTCTCTTTTTGATTTTTATTACATTTCTCTCTTGGTCTCCTCACCAAAGAGAGCACCCCTCCTTTACCGAATGCTTCTAACAGCAGACTTATTATACAAACCGTAAACTTCACCGATTCTTTATAATTAGTCAGTATAGACAGACATTTAACTTCTTGAGCATAATATGGATAGATTGCCCTTTTAAAACTGCAATAAATTGGACAATTAATGATGCAAGATACTTGTACTATTTTATGAGACAATAATCAATCTTAATAGTTGCCCGTTTGTGCCCATGTATGTAGCAAAGCTTTGCAATTATTTTAGATTTTAGTTCTTAATATCTGGATATTATAATAGATATAAATTAAAGGATATTTAACTGTAAGAATGATTACACGAACAGGTAAATTATTCTTTGGCTATAACCATGGCTTCAATGATTAGTACAATCTTGTTTCTTCTCTTGTTCTTTTTGACTCCTCCTTTCTTCTTTCCTTATGAATTAATTGTATTTATGTGCCCTTTTTGCTGCCATTTTCTGTGTTTGGCGCCTTGTTTACTCTTATGTTTTCCTTCTGCATTTCACTATTCTCTGCCTTTGCCCTCTTTACACTTAGGGGCAGATTTACTAAGCTCAAGTGAATTTTCAAAGTTAAAAAAGTTCGAATTTCGAAGTAAATCTTTGAGTACTTTGACCATCGAATAGGCTATATTCGACCATTTGACTTCAATTCAACAATTCAAAGTAAAAATCATTCGAATATTCGACCATTCGATAATCAAAGTACTGTCTCTTTAAAAAAAACTTTGACTTCATACTTCGCCAAATTAAAGCTGCCGAAGCGCACTGTTAAGCCTATGGGGACCTTCCAGAGCACTTTTCTTAATTTTGTTTGGTCGAATAAAAATCCTTCACTAAAAATCGTTCGAATTGTTCATTTTAAACAATTTCTATTCGATCGTTCGAACGCTAAATTCGGTGAAAAAATACTTTGACTTCGATATTCGAAGGATTTCAATTTGAGCGTCAAATTTCGAAGTTTTTTTAACTTCAAAATTCGACCCTTAGTAAATCTGCCCCTTATTGTTCCTTACTTTCAGTTTTGGATTAAAATCTTAAAGGAACAGTAACACCAAAAACTGAAAGTGTTTTAAAGTAATGAAAATATCATGTAGTGTTGCCCTGCTCTGGTAAAATGGATGTGTTTGCTTCAGAAACACTACTATAGTTCATATAAACAAGCAGCTGTGTAGCAATGGCGGAAATTGAAAAACGGCTAAATGGCACAGGATAGATAATGGATAACAGATAACACCATTATACAGACAGAGCTTATCTGCTGTCTGCTGTGTAACTTGAGCCTTTTCTCCTTTGAATGGCTGCCCCCATGGCTACACAGCAGCTTATTTATATAAACAATAGTAATGTTTCTGAAGCAAACACAGCAGTTTTACTAGTGCAGGGCAACACTGCATTATATTTTTATTACTTTAAAACAATTGAATTTTTTGATGTTACTGGTCCTTTAAGTTTTGACTACATCTAATAACCCAGAGCAACTAGTCAGATATATGGTTTTAAACAGCTGACCAGTAAATGCTGTGGGATACTAGACAAGTAGACAGTTTTTACATTACCTCCAGTGCCCTTCTCCTTTTCCTTTCTTGCATTCATCCCGTCACTTTTTTTGCACTTAGTATGTGTATTAAAACTTTTCTGCCTCCTTGTTCTCATCACACATTTACCCCTTTGCACAGAGTAGCACAGATTTTTTTCTGCAATTCTGACCTTTCTGGATAATGGGTTTCCAGACAAAGCATCCCATACTTGCAATAGTAAGCAGCCTAAACACCACATTGAAGTACAAATGTAAGAAAGCATTTTTAATATCATTTAAGGATATCTTTACCTACAATACCACTGCAGACAGGCACAGTACCAGCCTTTGGAATGTGTGTGGGTTGGGGGTATGGAAGCCAAAGAAAAAAATAAATGATTACAAGGAGTACATTCATTTAATTTTTAGTTATACAGTGAGCTTCACTTAGTATGGTTTTATTTTGCACTGCACGCATTTTTCAAAGGGTCTACTCTCAGCCCAGACTAGCAAATAAACAGTCTTCCATGCATTCTGTCATCAGTTGATGTGTTATGTTTGTGGGAGTGTAATAAAATGGTAAGGAGATAATTATGCAAAAAAAAAAAATTAAACCTCCTATATTTATTTTGTATATATGATAATATCTCTATACATGTATCAAAAAAAACAGTTGTTAGCATTCCATGTGATTTAGAATGTACACATGAGGGGCCGATTCACGAAGGGTCGAATATCGAGGGTTAATTAACACTCGATATTCGACTGGGAATTTAAATCCTTCGAATTTGAATATCGAATTCGAAGGATTTAGCGCTAAAAATTCGATTGATCGATCGAAGGATTTTTCATTCGATCGAACGATTAAATCCTTCGAATCGAACGATTCGAAGGATTTTAATAAAACGATCGAATGAATATCCTTCGATGAAAAAAACTTTAGCAAGCCTATGGGGGCCTTCCCCATAGGCTAACATTGAGTTCGGTAGCTTTTAGCTGCCGAACTAGGGGATCGAATTTTTTTTTTAAAGAGACAGTACTTCGACTATCGAATGGTCGAATAGTCGAACGATTTTTAATTCTAATCGTTCGAATCGTTCGAATTCGATCGAATTTAACCAATTCGATGGTCGAAGTACCCAAAAAATACTTAGAAATTCGAATTTTTTTTTATTTGAACCCTTCACTCGAATTTTGTGAATCGCCCCCCGAATGTTACACTGAATATAGAAAAAAAAAATAAAAAAAATAAATATATATATATATATATATATATATATATATATATACACACACACACACACTTTTAATTATGTGCCTGTGCCCACAGTGCTGTACAGTAGAACAATACATTACTAGAATAAACAATACAATTACATTCAATTATTCAATCCAACTAAACTATGATTACAATTACATTCAAGATCAAAGGGGTGGTTCTGCTTTAAGTTAACTTTTAGTATGTTATAGAATGGCCATTTCTAAGCAACTTTTCAATTGGACTTCATTATTTTTTTATAAGTTTTTAATTATTTGCCTCTTGAACATTCAGGCTTCTCTCTAAGTGATACTCATTCACCAGCATCTGGCAGCACCACAACTCCCTCCAACATAAGAAGGAGTCCACAGGCCTCTCACTCTCCTCCAGCACAAGGAAGTCTGCAGGGGGCTCACACCCTCCTCCAGCACAAGGAGGGATCCAGGAACACTGAGGTGTAATCCCACACCTCTTTTATTTGTTGCTACCTGTAGCTGGGCAGCTGCAAAACACTAAATGGAGCATGGAATGGATGTTGGCAGAGGTGGTCTTTATGATGATCACACAGGGAACACTCAGCACAGCAACTTGGAAAAGGATTTACTTGTGAATCACTCAGGGATAATACAGAGCACATTTAACAGTGTGAAAGATCAAAAACAATATGGTGGATAGAAAAGAAAAACAACAGAGTGCAGAAAAAAAACAACTGCAAAGATCATTGCAATTATACATTAACAATATTCACAGCGCCACCTTGTGACCATTTTAATACTCCAGTGTTTAAAGGAAAACTATACCCCCAAAATGAATACTTAAGCAACAGATAGTTTATATCAAATTGAATGACATATTAAAGAATCTTACCAAACTGGAATATATATTTACATAAATATTGCCCTTTTACATCTCTTGCCTTGAACCACCATTTCGTGACTCTATCTGTGCTGCCTCAGAGATCAACTGACCAGAAATACTACAACACTAACTGTAACAGGAAGAAGTGAGGAAGCAAAAGGCAGAACTCTGTCTGTTAATTGGCTCATGTGACCTTACATGTGGTTTGTATGTGTGCACAGTGAATCTTACGATCTCAGGGGGCGGCCCTTATTTTTTAAAATGGCAATTTTCTATTTATGATTACCCAATGGCACATACTACTAAAAAAGTATATTATTATGATAATGGTTCATTTACATGAAGCAGGGTTTTACACATGAGCTGTTTTACTCAGTATCTTTTAATAGAGACCTACATTGTTTGGGGGGTATAGTTTTCCTTTAAGCATGAATGCTGTTGCATGTATTCCAACAATGGAGGGCCCACCCTGCTCTCCTCCATTCACTCCAGGGATCCATTTACCTGGCTTTTCATGAGCAGATACACAAATACAGCCATACTTGCACCAAAACTATATGTTTACCAGTCTACCACTGGTGACAAATACACAAAAACATGATCATCTCAAGCACATCTCTTACATATCCCCCCCTTGTTTCATCACAGGACTGGATCACATTGAAGCCCCAACAGAAACTTTCTTTCTATATCAAGTCTCTTCACTTTGTGTTTAGTTATATTATGAGGGAGCTGCTTTTCACCACATAAGCCATCATTTAGATGCATGACTGCACATAAACCAGTTCAGTCTGCATTTAATGAATTGCTAATTAGCCATGCAGGCTGTGGATTCCATATGTGTTTGGTTTTAAAGGGGTGAGGCGGCAGCCCTAAAGTCTTTTACCCCACCAGCCTGCTGTTCCCTTTCCACTACACCTTTTAGAACAGTCTTACCATTCGGATTGTTCCCATTCGATTGAATTTTCAGATTTTTTCATAAATAACCTCCCATTAGTTGTGAGTACATTTGAACTTATTAGAGTAAATAAAAACCACCATTAAACTAACTTTCTCTAAAACCACAAATCACCATTACAGTTATTAAAAGATTCAATTCTAAAAACCACAAACGAAAATAGCCACAGAGTGATCCGAATAAAATCCAAAAAAACTCAAATTGTTTGTGAATTAACTTATATGACAGCAAATGAATGAATTTACTAGATCTCTAAACGAACGAAATATGGATTTTTCCAAGAAGAGAAGGGCAGATTCCATTAACTTTTACATGAACTTGACAGCTTTTATTTGGCTTACATTTGTATTCGTGGATTTTATGGCTTGGGCATTTGATTCTAAAATGCTGAAAAATCTTGAACTACAATCATTTGCCCACCTGAGAGGAACTGAATCTGTGGCAGAGGGCTTAATAAGAAAGCTTATAAGTGTAATGTTTAGGGAGAAAACTGATTTGTACTCCTACATGCATCTAAAAGCCAAACTTGATGGTCAATTAGGGAGATATTTGTGAGGAAGATATTTTTGCTGCCATAGATATTCATAAGAGAATGTCCGAATGTCTGATATACCTTGTAAGAAATTACTATCTTGGTTATGATAGAGGATCAGCACTCACTGTTGTTTGTGAATATATGTTCTTTTATTTCACAAGAATTTATATCTTATCCAACGTTTCAGTCCCACTTGGGGACCTATCTCGTTGGATAAGATGTAAGTACGTGGGAATTAAAAGAAAATTTATTCATGAACAACAGCGAGTGCTGATCCTCTGTTTATACATACTGTATATACTCGAGTATAAGCCGAGTTTTTCAGCACCCAAAATGTGCTGAAAAAAATCTACCTTGGCTTATACTCGAGTCAAATGGGGATTGGTGCACCAGTGCGCTCAGAATTGGAAAGGTTATTGCCACAAAACTACAATCTCACATATAAAAAAATACATAATCACGTGAAGTAGTTCGTACAGGATTACGGTTTTTAGACTGACTCAGCTCTGCTCCTCCTTGGCCGCAACAGACCTTGTGCACCAACAAACAGGATCCGACGAAACAGCAGACTCGAGAAGGATTGTTCCGCTTCTCTTTCCCCTAAACATCATAGGGCACAGGAAAACACGATGCTCTGCACTTTGCACTCTATTCTAGTCAGACGCAGCCACCCCACCTCTACAGTCCCCTGGGGAAGGAGCTGCTTCCTCGGCACATTGTACGTCACATGGAACTTCCTGCTGGTCCGTCCGGGTTTCTCTGTCCTTCACCCAGTGAAAAGGAAAGCGGAACATGTAGCGGAACATGCAGCCACCCCACGTCTACAGTCCTCTGGGCAAGGAGCTGCTTCCTTGGCACATTGTACGTCACATGGAACTTCCTGCTGGTCAGTCTGGGTTTCTCTGTCCCTTCCCCCAGTGAAAAGGACTTACAACATGTAAGTTGCTGTGTAACTTGTGATGTGGAGGTGCATGATTACTTTAATTTTTCTATTACTGTACTAGAGAAAACGTGTTTGTATCCATCTCATCTTCTGCTTTCTCCTGTGTTGCACATTGCTGTAAGTGCATGCAAGTATCATAGAGGGTTCCAAAAATAATATTTCTATATGCAGGGAAGCCTGTAAGACATCCTTTGGCAATTAGCTTTTCCTTTATGCGACTCTTACTGTGGCAGGTGTCAGTTATCAGAACAGGTGTACCTGAACTGTAGCCACACATTGCCATTCTCTGTCACCCTGCCTTCATCCTCCACTCTAAGTAACCCTATAGCTTACCCTAACACTAACCTTATGATTACAATAAGATCCGATGTTTCATTTACCCCTGTACCCCTATATTTTGTTATCTTTTATTTAGGTACCAGCAATTAACTTTTTCAAACGTGAGCGCACCGATCTTGATAACTTTCTGTTTTACTTATATAGCAAGTATATAGTATAGGCTTATACTCTAGTCAATAAGGTTTCCCAGTTTCCGTAGGTAAAATTAGGTACCTCGGCTTATACTCGGGTTGGCTTATACTCGAGTATATACGGTATATATATATATATATATATATATATATATATATATATATAGGTCTATTGGTTTGGTTTGCGTGCAGGCACAGTGGGACATTTCTATATATTCGTTTTTCGAATTACTGATATACCATGACCTGGATGAATGAAAATCTTCATAGTCATATTGAAATCTAGCCTATTTTCTGCCAAATATCGATCAGATAAGCCGGTCATAGGGGCCAATACACAGGCAGATAAGCTGCTGAATTGGTCTAAAGGAATCGGCAGCTTAAATCTGCAGATATATGGCCACCTTTAGTGGCAGCTGTCCAGAATGAAAAATAGATTGGAAAAGCAGGGAGAATATTTTGGAAGTCAAAGAAGAATTGGTAGAAAAAAATAGAGCCGGAAACCATTCGGATTGTTCCCATTCGATTGAATTTTCAGATTTTTTCATAAATAACCTCCCATTAGTTGTGAGTACATTTGAACTTATTAGAGTAAATAAAAACCACCATTAAACTAACTTTCTCTAAAACCACAAATCACCATTACAGTTATTAAAAGATTCAATTCTAAAAACCACAAACGAAAATAGCCACAGAGTGATCCGAATAAAATCCAAAAAAACTCAAATTGTTTGTGAATTAACTTATATGACAGCAAATGAATGAATTTACTAGATCTCTAAACGAACGAAATATGGATTTTTCCAAGAAGAGAAGGGCAGATTCCATTAACTTTTACATGAACTTGACAGCTTTTATTTGGCTTACATTTGTATTCGTGGATTTTATGGCTTGGGCATTTGATTCTAAAATGCTGAAAAATCTTGAACTACAATCATTTGCCCACCTGAGAGGAACTGAATCTGTGGCAGAGGGCTTAATAAGAAAGCTTATAAGTGTAATGTTTAGGGAGAAAACTGATTTGTACTCCTACATGCATCTAAAAGCCAAACTTGATGGTCAATTAGGGAGATATTTGTGAGGAAGATATTTTTGCTGCCATAGATATTCATAAGAGAATGTCCGAATGTCTGATATACCTTGTAAGAAATTACTATCTTGGTTATGATAGAGGATCAGCACTCACTGTTGTTTGTGAATATATGTTCTTTTATTTCACAAGAATTTATATCTTATCCAACGTTTCAGTCCCACTTGGGGACCTATCTCGTTGGATAAGATGTAAGTACGTGGGAATTAAAAGAAAATTTATTCATGAACAACAGCGAGTGCTGATCCTCTGTTTATACATACTGTATATACTCGAGTATAAGCCGAGTTTTTCAGCACCCAAAATGTGCTGAAAAAAATCTACCTTGGCTTATACTCGAGTCAAATGGGGATTGGTGCACCAGTGCGCTCAGAATTGGAAAGGTTATTGCCACAAAACTACAATCTCACATATAAAAAAATACATAATCACGTGAAGTAGTTCGTACAGGATTACGGTTTTTAGACTGACTCAGCTCTGCTCCTCCTTGGCCGCAACAGACCTTGTGCACCAACAAACAGGATCCGACGAAACAGCAGACTCGAGAAGGATTGTTCCGCTTCTCTTTCCCCTAAACATCATAGGGCACAGGAAAACACGATGCTCTGCACTTTGCACTCTATTCTAGTCAGACGCAGCCACCCCACCTCTACAGTCCCCTGGGGAAGGAGCTGCTTCCTCGGCACATTGTACGTCACATGGAACTTCCTGCTGGTCCGTCCGGGTTTCTCTGTCCTTCACCCAGTGAAAAGGAAAGCGGAACATGTAGCGGAACATGCAGCCACCCCACGTCTACAGTCCTCTGGGCAAGGAGCTGCTTCCTTGGCACATTGTACGTCACATGGAACTTCCTGCTGGTCAGTCTGGGTTTCTCTGTCCCTTCCCCCAGTGAAAAGGACTTACAACATGTAAGTTGCTGTGTAACTTGTGATGTGGAGGTGCATGATTACTTTAATTTTTCTATTACTGTACTAGAGAAAACGTGTTTGTATCCATCTCATCTTCTGCTTTCTCCTGTGTTGCACATTGCTGTAAGTGCATGCAAGTATCATAGAGGGTTCCAAAAATAATATTTCTATATGCAGGGAAGCCTGTAAGACATCCTTTGGCAATTAGCTTTTCCTTTATGCGACTCTTACTGTGGCAGGTGTCAGTTATCAGAACAGGTGTACCTGAACTGTAGCCACACATTGCCATTCTCTGTCACCCTGCCTTCATCCTCCACTCTAAGTAACCCTATAGCTTACCCTAACACTAACCTTATGATTACAATAAGATCCGATGTTTCATTTACCCCTGTACCCCTATATTTTGTTATCTTTTATTTAGGTACCAGCAATTAACTTTTTCAAACGTGAGCGCACCGATCTTGATAACTTTCTGTTTTACTTATATAGCAAGTATATAGTATAGGCTTATACTCTAGTCAATAAGGTTTCCCAGTTTCCGTAGGTAAAATTAGGTACCTCGGCTTATACTCGGGTTGGCTTATACTCGAGTATATACGGTATATATATATATATATATATATATATATATCTATATATATAGGTCTATTGGTTTGGTTTGCGTGCAGGCACAGTGGGACATTTCTATATATTCGTTTTTCGAATTACTGATATACCATGACCTGGATGAATGAAAATCTTCATAGTCATATTGAAATCTAGCCTATTTTCTGCCAAATATCGATCAGATAAGCCGGTCATAGGGGCCAATACACAGGCAGATAAGCTGCTGAATTGGTCTAAAGGAATCGGCAGCTTAAATCTGCAGATATATGGCCACCTTTAGTGGCAGCTGTCCAGAATGAAAAATAGATTGGAAAAGCAGGGAGAATATTTTGGAAGTCAAAGAAGAATTGGTAGAAAAAAATAGAGCCGGAAAGGTAATAAAATACAGATTTATAGATATTATCTTGAATGTTCTCAAGAATAAAAAGGAGTTTCCTTGAATGTCTGAAGCAAAAATGAGGATGAGAATTTAGGTAATTGTAAGGAGTATAAGGGAAGGTAAGACAGATCAAGGGTGCACATTGAATATATTTCCTTGGCTTGGACGCTTATAAAAGCATAGTTTATTATTCATATTTTTCATCTTGATTGCTGTTTAACAAAAAAGAATTTAACAAATTATTTAACACATTAACTGTAATCTGTTATAAAGATGGAATGCATCATAGCACTTCATTTAGGAAATGACACTTATACACGTCTTTCACTGGTTTGATGATATTTTCATTATTTACTTTGAGCTTTGGGGAATCTGAGTCCCTAATGAGTGTTTTGGCATAATCACAGATTCTCTATCACCCTCATAGCTTAATGAAGCCCTCTATCAGTCTATTATGAATATTTTCTTCTTATTTACTTTAACCTTATTTAGAAGTTCTCCAAACGTTATCACAACAATGATCAAGTTGTTATTGCTTATTTCACCAATTTGCAGTGAGAGCTGCAGCATAGATTTTAGATACCAGACTGTTTTGCTACAGTAGATGTATTTTTAAATTGAGTGACAAAAAAATGCAATCCCAGTTCAATTGTACCTTAATTTTCAGATAACTAACTGTTGATCTTTTTGTAATCTTCAGTTTTTTTTAATTTGATCTTCCACCAAAAGCCTAACACATAATCAATAAAGTATTACCACTTGTCAATACTATTTGTCCATTCAGGGTTATAGTATCAAATACATTTTCATGTCTGGACCATAAAGAAATCTTAGCTGTAAGCTGCAAGCTAACCATGTAATTTTGAAATGTGAAATATTCAAAATATTGATACAATAAGGAAAAAACAGTTGGTGCACTTTTTTTGGCAAGTGACACCTGACATTGATATTTTTGCTGAAGAAGCTTTTATCCATTACGTCAGACACTTAGGGGCCCATTCATTAAGTTCGAGTGAAGGAATAGAAGAAAAAAAGTTTGAATTTCGAAGTGTTTTTTTGGCTACTTCGACCAGCGAATGGGCTACTTCGACCTTCGACTACGACTTCGACTCGAAGGATTCAAACTAAAAATCGTTCGACTATTCGACCATTCGATAGTCAAAGTACTGTCTCTTTAAGAAAAAACTTCGACCCCCTAGTTCGCCACCTAAAAGCTACCGAGCTCAATGTTAGCCTATGGGGAAGGTCCCCATAGGCTTGCCTAACTTTTTTTGGTCGAAGGATAATCCTTCGATCGTTGGATTAAAATCCTTCGAATCATTCGATTCGAAGGATTTAATAGTTCGATCGAATGATTATTCCTTTGATCGTTCCATCGAAGTATTTGCGCAAAATCCTTCGACTTCGATATTCGAAGTCAAAGGATTTTCATACCCCAGTCGAATATCGAGGGTTAATTAACCCTCGATATTCGACCCTTGATGAATTTGCCCCTTAGTTGCAAATTTACTAAAGGGCAAAGTGACTAACACGGGCGAAAATGCACCAGCGTGACGTCATTTCGGTACTTCGCTGGTTTACTAACGGTCACCGGCTTAACTTTGCTAGCGAAGGAGATAGACTCAAGCAGTACTTCGCTCCCTAATGCCTGGCGAATTTGCGCTCTGGCGAATGGACGTAACTACGCAAATTCACTAAGATGCGGATTTTCCTGTACGTTACCTCTTGCGCCAGACTTGCCTTCGCCACCTCAGTTAGGGTTGCCACCTTTTCTGGAAAAAAATACCGGGCTTCCTATATATTTATCTTTTTACCCTATTAATAACATTGGGATCAACCATCATTTTTACCGGCAAGGCCGGTAAAATACCGGCCAGGTGGCAACCCTAACCTCACTCCAGGCGAAGTGCAATAGAGTAGATAGAACTTCCTCAAAAAATAGTTGAACATTTTTCTAAGTCCCAAAAAACGCTAGCATCTTTTCCTTTTTCTGGGTGATAGGCTGATGAATAGCGTAAATTTATTTTGGGTTAATCCGCTTCCCCCCTACATTTCCTAACATATGGCACATAAACTATACACTGGGCTCATGTGTAGGGCAACAGAACAACTTTATTTTATTTTATTAAGGTTTCCCAGGCTTGTGTAGTGTAATGTATTTACTGCAACATATATGTCAATTGAACTTTAACTTCCCGCCGTATGCAAATTAGGCAACGCTAGCGCAACTTCGCTTAGCTTGGCGCAGTAACGCTATCGCAACTTCGCCAGCGTTCGGCGTCCTGGACGCAACTTCGGATTTTTGTGAAATAGCACTGTCCTGGCGAATCTACACCTGCCAAAGTGTTGTGCTGTGAGCGAAGCCGTCGCTAGTAAATTTGCCCCTTAAGGTGGCCGCTCATTTGAAAATGTTGCCAAATGAATGGATCTTGCACCAATATGCCCACCTTGGGTGGGTGATATTCGACTGATCCGATCAGGGGCACAAGGCAGGAATGCAGCCGGTGGGATCGAGGACCGCATCAATGAACTGATGTGGTCCTCGATCCAATAGGATTTTTAATTCTGCCTGATCGACATCTGCTCAATTTTTATTGGTTGGGAAAGCCCATTGGAGGGCTCCATACACTAGCCAATAAGCTGCAGACTTTGTCTGTTGCCAGTTTTTATTGGCTCGTTCATGGCAACCGTAAATGCTTAACAAACATCCATTTTCCATCATAATCCTATTTCTGCATTTGAATCCACTGACATTGCATAAGTTGGACTCATTTAAAACATGGAAGGCACCCTGCTGTCCAACCTAAGTTAATTGCCTTGGGCCCCTACTCTGTGTTTCCGAGAGGCAAGAGGCAAAATAGACATCCTTTCTCCCATCCCTTAACTTGAGGTGGATGCAGGCTGGAACAGTGTCCCGTATTTAATGCCTGCTCTGTGCCAGGTGTTTTTTTACCCAGTTTGAAATGTAGTACACGGCCAGACCCTGGGCAAAGTATGTCCCTTAGTGCTCTTGCCCTTCTTCTGACAATTGTAATAGATAATCTCTAATTAGTTAAATATAATAGCATTTACTATCTCTAGCTAACTGTTTCATTAATATCACTCTTTATATTTCCAAATTAAATTAATGCAAATGATATATAAAATTAACTATTAAAACCTTTTAACACACAAATCTTCGAAATATTTGTCTCCGCAGAAGAAAAAGCCTTGTTTTGAACTGGACATATTTAAGTAACGGTCATGTTTCACGGCTATAATCCTGTATTACCTGTAAAGGCCTTTATAGTTCTTCCTTTGAAAGTATGAACCCAATTTTATGTAAACATCCAGAACGATGCCTTTAAGTGAAAAGAGGGTCTATGTAGACATATGGATTTAAAAATACCAAATAGAATCCCAAGCCAAATGTGTCCCAAATCCAACAACCTATCAGGCTCTCTTCCACCTCCAACACAGTTCCAAATCCCAATCCAGGTCATGGTGTCCCTTAAAAAAGGGGAGATGAGAAAAAACAGAAAACAAAAGAGTGTAGCGTCCCTGGTATGATCAGACACCCAGGTGCAAATTCACTAAGCGCCGAAGCGCCGAACGCTAGCGTTAATTCGCTAGCGTTTGGCATTTTTCGTTACTGCACAAATTCACTAACGAACGCTGGCGTAATTTCGCTAGTGTTACTTCGCACCCTTACGCCAGGTGAATTTTCGCTAGCGACGTAACTACGCAAATTCACTAACTTGCACAGTCTACTGAACGCTACCTTTTACGCTAGACTTCCTTCGCCACCTCAGACCTGGCGAAGCGCAATAGAGTAGATAGGGATTGCTTCAAAAAAAGTCAAAATTTTTTCTAAGTCCCAAAAAACTCTGGCTTGTTTTCTACATGATGGGTGATGGGCTGAAAAAGATCGAAAATATTTTTGGGGCTCCCCTCCTTCCCCCCTACATTTCCTGACTCATGGCAACTTACCTAGACAGTGGGCACATGTGTAGGGCAAAATAAAATTTATATTTGCTGATTTGAAGGTTTTCTAGGCATTTGAAGTGGTGATACGTATTCCTCCATTGAAATTTGAATTTGGCACCGTATGCAAATGAACCATCGCTAGCGCAACTTTGATTCGCTTGGCGAATTAACGCTAGCGCATCTTCGAAAACTTACGCTACCCCTGTGCGCAACTTCGGATTTTAGTGAATTTGCGGATCGCTGGCGAAAATACGCGTGGCGAAGTGCGGCGAAGTTGCGCCTGGCGCAACTTCGCATCTTAGGTAATCTTTCTCGCCCTTGGCAGTGGTGGCAGTTGCTGTATGTCCATTTTTTCTGAAATACTTTGTTAGCATCTCCCTGAAAAAAATGACTACATTATAGAGCGATAAAGGGAAATGGCAGGTTTTAGTAGTGGATATTTTGTTAAATGTCTCTTGGTGTGCCTTTCATCTGAAAATATGCAATTACATGGTGCCTGACACACAGTGCACAGCTAATAATCACAGTAGCTTGTAAGATGAAAACGAGATGGGAAAACATCTTTTTCGAAAATGAAAACATTCATATAAGGTTATATATCCTTATCAAAGCAAAACAAAGAAAAAATAGATTCCAACATCAGCCAAAAACACAGTAAAAAACATTAGCATATTAAATGGCAAGTGATAGTATCATATTTATTCAGTCACTTTGATTTACTTTTAACCATCTGGTTAAGTCTTCATTCCTTGCACAAAGCAGCAGTTTTGTGCTACTTTATTGCTGAGATCTTGTTGTCTTTATAAACAACATTCATCCAATCTGAAAACCTTGTTTGCATAAATGCTGGCATACAAAGTGGTTACAGATAAGAAAGCTAAGCAAGGCAAAACAAACAGCTGCATAACAATGTTACAATATGTACCTTTATGAAAACAATGCATATTTATTAAAATGCTTTGCCATGTACTAATTACAAGTTTAGAAAAACAAAATATTTAAAGGAAATATCACCCTTTCTTCTTTCTATTTTCTTCCTATTTCCCCCATCTCTTGTGTTGTCTTTTGCCTGCTTATTATTCTTACATCCAATTTTCTGTTGCAGGTGCCCTTTTCTTTTGCTATTCTGACCAATGTGCCCTAATGTCCAACTAGGTGGAGAGATGCTGTAATGTATAAGCATGTCATTTTTGAGGGACAGGATATCAACTTTCATTATATGACTAGGAGGCATTGTGTGCTAGTATCATTTAACCTGACATAGCATTTCTCTCACAGTTATGTGTATCATTCCCATTGTTAAAATCACAACATAGTCTTAGATTAAAGAAGGTACCAGTATAGCATCTATTATCCAGAATTCTTGGGGCTTTCCACAAAAAGGGATCTTTTCAAGTCAATAGGATTGTTTTGCCATAAATATATATTTATGCTTAGTTATGATCAAGTTCAAGGTACTGTTTTTTTATTAAAGAGAAAAAGGAAATCGTTTTAGAATTATTTGCTGAAAATGAGCACTATGGAAGGTGGCGTTCCCATAATTTTGAGTTTTCTGGATAGTATTTTTTGGGATAAGAGATTCCATACCTGTAGTTTTTGTATAATATTTATGTGTACTTACTTTCTAATATAGTAGTAGTTCCCAGACTGATAACTCTCCCAGGCAAGTACAGGCTCTCTTAGTGACAATAGGAATCCATTAAAAAATGCAAATTTTATTCACTTTAACTATTCAATTCAAACCCCTTGCTATAGCTATACAAACCCCAATATTATGGATATCGAAAAGGGAGGAGACCACCATAAAGTCAGCCTTTTTGCCGACGACTTAACCCTCAATATCTCCAGTCCAATGACCTCTCTCCCAAATTTATATAGACTTTTAGACACCTGTGGCTCTATCTCAGGTCTCCAAATGAACCATAGCAAAACAGAGGCACAAAACATTAAGCTTCCATGTGAAATGGTAAAGTTGCTTCAACTAAACTTAAAATTTACCTGGAAGCCCCATTTTATCACCCTATTGGAAATTAAATTGGCAAACTCTTCTGATATACTATACAAATACAGTTACCCTCCGATTTTTAAAACCTTGACCACCCTGTTACAGAAATGGAATTCCCACTACATCTCTTGGATAGGACGAATAATTCAGTTAAAATTACATTATTGCCGTAGCTCCTGTTCCTTTTTAGGACTTTACCTGTCCCACCTGGTCCATTGGAGAAATTTGAGGCAAAATATTTCTAGCTTCATATGGTCAGGGGAAAACCCCAAGAGTAAACAGATCTACCTTATTCCAGTCTAAACTCTACTATTCTACTATAAAGCCGCCCAATTAGCCTAAGTCTTAGTGCTCCACACCATCGATGATATTCCCCACTGGGTCTTTTTGGAAGCAACATTTACACCCCCTTGCTCTCCTGCAGCACTGATCTGGTGTCCCCCCGCGATGAGGCCCAAAGGAGCCAGTATCTGCTTTCAGTACACCTTGAAACTCTGGGACACCACATACAAGAAATTGGTCCTATGATCCCCCCTAACCCAGCAGCCCCTATTTTATGTAACCCAGTGTTTACCCCATGCCTCTAAGCCTCAATGTTTAAGTGGTGGTCAGACCAAAATATATGGGGCAGTTGTACTCACCCTCTGGACCATATATGCCCCAACATCTTATACCTACGTATTCCATCCCACAACGGGAAAGATTCAGGTTGCAACAGATTCTACACCTTGTACAATCACAGCGGCATCTAGCCAACGGTACAGATAAATCAGCAACATTTTTTGAGAGATGGTGCCTTCACTCCCCAAGATTGTGAAAATCAGTATGCTTTCTTTATAATAGATTTTTTGAAGCTTCTATACCAAAGGCTCTACCATACATGCTAGCATGACACAGGGACTTTAATTGAGGGCTGGATCAGGAGGTCTGGGTACATATTTGGGGTACAGTTAAAAGGTCCTCAAACGCTAGCAAAGGCGTGGAAACAAAACCAAATCCCAATAGATCCTGTTAAGGCCAGGGTAGACTGGATCATTATCCAGAAAAAAATCTCCGTTTAGTAAACGGCGTCTAGTCAGTGTAGTAGTGGTACTAATTTTTCTTATACTGTTCGCGAGATTAAACTGTAATAGACTTTATGACTTAGCTGAAGCTATGATGTGTTATGACTCAGAAACACAAACTTCGGCTACAGTGTATGCTACAAAATGTAACAATAATAACATGTTGATGTTTTGATATGAATGTCCCTCATGTAAAAAAACTGTCTGTACACAGAATCTTGATGCAAATTGTCATGTCATGTTTGGATGCAAATTGTCATGTTTTTATCATAATTACACTCTTATTGCAGTTATGTTCCCAGTTGCATCTGCAGTTGTACCAGATGCATTATAATGGATGCACTCAATTGGACACCAAGTGCAAGTTGCATCCAGGCCCAAATTTGTGGAAAGGCCACCTAGCCCCGGACCTAGGGGGGCAGGATTTTAGGTGGCGGCATGCTGACCGTCAAAACACACACATTGGTTCAAAAACACTAGGGATGTGCAGAAGATACAATAATTTTGTATATTTCCCATGCCCAATCCACATTGCTCTGGTTCGATTATGAAAATTTGCATGAATAAGGGGCGGCACGGGCGACGAATGACAGTAGGCCTTGAGGTGCCTGCTATGTAAATCAGGCCCTGGTTGCATCTAACATTTTCAGAGTGGACTTGCTAGTGATGTGTGGGTCAGCCTGACACCCGTGGGTCCGACGGGTTTGCGCTGATTGCCACACACATTCTGCGGATCATGGCCAGAAAATTTTGGCTTTCGGCTCCAGCAACCTTTGGCCCTACCCCCTGACAACAGAGATGGGTCAGACACGGACCTATAAATGGAGTTGCTGGCCAGGTTTGGGTCAGGTGCAGGTTGGCAGGAGCTTGCTGCCATTCTGCATCATGCATTTAACACAACATTTGCATCCAGTTCACTGGTCTCAAGTCTGGTGCACCTATTGACCCAACCTACTGTGGCAACCCTGCAGCTACCACCGGGTCCAGAGTGGCCGAAAAATAGGTTTCCAAGCTTCAATACTGTATGTTTTATCAGAAGAGACACGGTGGATGCATTGGCAACTATGTGGACATGTATAAGAGTGTTCCTTGGAAGTAAAATAAATTGACACACAGACACACAAATTAAGGAGAATTTTCCAACAGCCAGGATTCACTATGATACAGAACTAGAACATGCTGTATAATATTGTACACAAATGTTTCATTATGCATTAATAAACTGCATACAATCTACATTTATCTTCCAAGTGTTTCTTTTGTTTTTATATCTAGAGGTAAATAATATTAACATTGCACCAAAAGTTCCTGTTGTTGCCTTGGGAAAAATTTGCTATAAAGCCTCTATCAAACACAGCAAGCATCTGACTTTAATAGTAGACTCATCATTAATGGTACTTAAGCAAAGTGCATTGTATTGTTGTCTTTAATCAGCAGATCATTTGCAACAATAACAACATTATTTTTAACTTATGTTCCATGCTCTGCGCTGTCCCCCATGCAAGGTAAGTGTTAAAGGAGGCAGATTGCAGTACGAGTTTTCCCCACAGCCCTTCATAGTTCAGAAATAAAAGTGAAAGATAGAGCCATTTGTTCCTCAATTACTCCGTCACTGTCTGCTTTTGCTGAAGGGGGCATTATCAGCACCTTGTCACTTTTTCAAACTTATTTCTGCCTGGTCACATCTCTCTTCTATTTCTCAGTTAGGTTCCCCTGCTTCAATTCAGTCTCACACTGCAACGATCATTAAAAACAATGAGTGTGGCTGGCGCAAGTGAACGTGCCCAGACTATCAATTAGTCATTAAGTAGCTGGCACTGGATCCATAATATGGGATTCTGACACAGAGAAAGAAAAGACTTCACAGCTTACTTGATCTATAGGGGAGTTCAACTACCCACCTCGGCTTCACAAACAAAAGCAGCCACAGCTTTTGTGTTATTTTTGAGGCATTTTGCCAAACGGGAACAAACAAAACCAACATGAAACCATTTTTTAACATCACAGATAAATAAATTCATCTTTAGTTAATGTGCTAATGATTTATTGTGAGAGCCATAAATTCAGCAGTAATTATGCATGAATTGATGTGTGATTTCTTAATGATCCTAACCCTCTAAATCATCATTTCCTTATTCATGTTTTATTTCTTAATTGAAAATACAAGTTATACATTTCTAATAACTGGGGGCGGGGTTGAGCTATTTTCATTCTTAAAACAAATGACAATTATTGTTCGTTAATAGGCACTTTCACCCCATGTAAGCAGACTGCACACTTTGCAGTATCATGCTGCTGTTATTTGATGGGTCTTGGATATATTTCGAATTCATTTTTTCAATTTGAACTTCATTTCATTTAACTTTATCAGCGCGCATTGTATGTAGAAGGAGTACATTTTCATTTGCAGCAAATGCCTTTGGAATTAGTATTAGTATATGATTGAATTCGCCTTTTCAACTTCTGCCTATCAGGCCTGCCATTGTCCCATGTCTCTGAGTATAAAGAATGAAAGAGAGGAGGTTTCATTCAATCATTCTGCTAATTATACTAAACCCACTTTATGGTACACTGTATTGAGCAGACTCCAAAGTGTTCTACTGACATGTAACATTCAATACTGCTTTGAATGAACCCCAATATTTACTACTTTTTACCAAAAAAGTTTTTTAAACACATTAGCAAAAAGCATATTTAAATCATGTTTTTTTTGTAATGAAAATTGTTAAATTAAATCTTAAGTCGGCACTTTTAAAGGCCTAGCTTCCTACAACTATTTATTTCTCCTTAGATTTACTTGACTCTTGTCTGAACGGGACTCTGCATGGACTCTGCCTACCCTGACCCTTTGCAAAGCAGAACAATATGTAGGGAGCACCCCGGTAAAACTACCGTGAGCAGCATATGAAAACTGCTCCGGATATCATCAATCAGAGTTCATCTGTAAAACATGGAGCACCACGTGGAGTGTATTGCATAAAATCCAATGTTTATTAAATCCATTAAAAGTCAATGCAAAAGAACGCCATGTGTATGTAGAACCATTACGCTTGGCGCATTTTGTAGCTACTTTCTCAAAAGCTTAACGGTTCCCATCTAAACCAAAACTTTTAAATCACCTTGAGTACCCTCCCATAAAAGCATTGACCATTTACCACCTCACTATCACTAAAAAATTAAATATAAAAACATCATAATAATACATTTCAATAAACAGTATTCTGGCAGTTGGTGAAATACAACATACACATCCCACATCTCAATGTTACAAGGGTTATTATCTCATAAAATATCAATAAATTGTTAGATAGTTGCACAATGTTATGTGGTAGTTCAGACCAAATACAATGTTACATATTATATTTCTTATTTTATGTTTGATACCTCAATATATAGAGTGCCATTACTGTCATTAGTAAATTTAAATAACTGTAGCCTAAAAATAACAATAAGTAAATTTATATATATATATATATATATATATATATATATATATATATATATATATATAGATTATGTCAATCCATATTGCCTTACAGGCTTTACATCTGTTCCGTCCGCACTCCGCATCTATAGGTTCCCTTATACTTGAGCCAAGCTGCACCTTTATTCTCATCACTAGGCCTGTAGAGACTCCTAGATATCCAGGAGGCCACATTCTGGGCCCTGCGAAAAACAAACCGTGGGAACCTATCCACGGTGCCCACTAAATGAAGATCTTGGAGTAGAATCTTCCAATGTTTCTGCACAATTGTTTGATCTTGTGTGCTTGTTTAGAAAACTTAGTACAAAAACGCATATTGGACAACTGGGCCTTCCCAATTGGTGGCCCTACCACTCACCCCCACTCCTGAGACTAAGAGTTATTTCCATCTATGATAAAGGGGTTTACTCTTTCTCTATGAGATACAGCCACCACCTCTTTGTCCTGTAACAACATATTTCTATCAGAGACTACTGTGATATAGTGTGGTTTGTATCTGATTCTCGGCAATGTAAAAAACCACATCTAAAAAGGGGATCTCCACTTCATTAAACTCACAGGTGAAAGTGATGTCCTCCACTGCCTGGTTACAGTACTCAACAAACCTAGTGAAAGATTCAATATCACCATCCCAGATGCCAATGCAGTCATCAATACAATGAAAAAACTGAATAATAATGGCTCTGAAAGGGTTATATTCGCCAAAAATGTGGAGCCGCTCCCACCAACCCATGAATAGGTTGGCATATGTGGGCAATATAGTGCGTTGACATCCATAGAAAACCACTTCTATGACGATTCCCCCCCCTCATCAAGGGCTGTGTCTAGCATGTTCTCCAACTCACTCTGAAAGCGACATGTCGGATCTAACTGTAAAGGAGTGTAAACTGACCCATCTAATAACTGTCTAAGGACCTCTGCTACATATTTTTCCTGATCTAATATGACCACAGCCATTAACCTTATCGGCCTGTTTTACTACCACATTTTTGTTTTTGCTCAATTCCTGTAGAGCCCGGAATTCCCCTCTTGTAAGGTTAGATGGTTTACCCCTTCCACCCTGTGCAGGTCCCAATGCTTCAATCTCCTCCTGTACTAATTTGTGGAAGAGTTCAATATAATGACCCTTAGATTGTATAGGGTAGAATATTGATTTACATTTCAAATCCGTGAGTGTTACATTTCTCTCGCAATTCACAATAGTGGTCCCTTCCATATGAAAATCCTCAAGAGTAGACAGTAGACAGGACATGTGTACTGGAAATCAAACACCTGCTGAGGTCCTAATAACACAGATCTTGGAGAAAAAGGCTCACCATCAATTGCAAACATATTTATATCATCTATTAAATGGGTATCCATCCCAATGTATTTCTTACATTGGACCCCTGCATAGAAAAATGCCTTTTCAGTGTTAACGAACAAGTGAATTAGTTCAAGTCCAAGTTTGAAATTTGTCAAAATCCAATTTGGGCACAAAATTAAGTCCCTTTGACAAAAGGCATAGTTCGTCCTGGGATAACTCAGTTTTTGAGAGATTAATCACATTATATGAAATTATATGAAAAAAGGGACTTGTGTATACATTACCAGTGAGTCACTTGCCCACGTCTCTTGGGGTCTTCTTCTCTGTCGCTTCAATAGCTGTGAGTGCGCATGGGCTCCCTCCTCGGTGTTGAGTCGGACTGGTAGATCTCCCGTGTCCCGCCGGTATAAGTTGCATGTTCGTCCTGTTCGCTCCCTGACAGATCCGGATCCAAGGCTAAAAAAGATGTGGGTGATAATGATCTCGCTCCACTCCACTCCATGCTCTCCCCTTCAAAGTGGACCACTTTGGATGTTTTTAATATAGAGCATGGTCTGGAGTCTCCTCTCCCATACCGATAGTCCTGTCTTCCGTCCCGTGCATGCTGATATTGCAGGAAACACGTCTTATGTTCATCAGAGCGCCATTGATATACCATATGATTATCATAGTCCCGTTTATCTCTATGAAACTTGTCACACTTCACTTTTTTGATATAACATTCATAGAGATTCACGCTTTCCTGTAATTGCTTCATATGCTCGGAATCTGGTCCAAGTGAGGTGTGTTTGGCAGCTGATCGTTTAATACATTGAATATCATTGCTAGTAAGTTCCAGCTGCTGCTTATCACAATTCAAAATTAGCTGCATCAATCTTTTAGAGCATTCCGACAAAACCTCATTCCAGGCATGTATAAATTCTGCATTCACTTCATTAAACGTGTGAAACTTTTTAACTCTAAGGCCGCTAGGTATACGTTCATTTTTAAGATAATTTTCTAAGGAGCATATATCCCACCAAAGCCTGGCCTCCTGTTTTATAGCCCGTTCCAAATCACGTCCAACGTACCTCTCATCAGTCTCCATTAATTCAGGAAGGAGATGGCACATTTGCTGTGGGGTTTCGGAGAAGATAATCTCTGCTTGCTTCATACGGTCTGATAATTGTGGCGATTCTTTCTCCATTGTATTCATAATCCAGTATATATCCAAATATTAATGAATACCCTAACCCTTTGGCCTGACTTTTAACCCTGCTTGAACGCCACCTGTCCTGACCCTTGACCTGTTTACTTGACTACGCTTATTCTTCGTGACTCTGATCACTATTCAGACTACACCTTGCTGCCCTTTTCCACTACATCTAGCTCCTCAGAGACTCTTCACCTTATTAACTTTGCCTACCAGGTTTGCGTAACAGTAGAGTCCTGCATTGGGTCGGGTACCCGCGGTTAAAGAGCTAAAAATCCAAGTGTTCTAATGGTTAAAAATGCTCACAGTGACATCACTTCCGGTCAACGTGACATCACTTCCGGTCGACCTGACGAACACTGCGGGGAGCAGGTTGGGTGAAAATTTGTGAAGTTGCCAAGGCGGTAAGCAGGCCCAGGTCAGACTTGGGGAAAGGTGTGTGTTTTAAAAAACAGACCTGTGCAGTTCTCTACGTTACAGTATAACCAAGCCACAGAATGGAGTCTAAAGAAGAGTTGTCATCCATTTAAGGTTTGTCACAGCAGATTGCTGCCCTTACCCAAGCAATACGGGATTTACAAGGAGGCTACCAGATGATGCAAGAGCAACTACAAGAACTCTGGGATACAGCAGCTCTTTGCGCTTCTGCTTCCCCTCCAGGGTTTCTAACTTTATCCTCTTCTGACTCGGCGGAAGGAGCCTTTTCCAATCCTAAACCAAGATGGAAATGCCTGACACGTTCTTTGGGGACCATGCAACTTTCAGAGCTTTCATTAAAAGTTGCAGACTCCTGTTTATGCTAAGACTTCACTCTTACTCTTACCCAACAGATCAAGTCAAAGTTGGAACAATGAATTCTCTGCTTTAGGGGCCTCAGGTTTGGGCACAGACATCATCTATTTGAGCAGAATAGCCCTCTACTGGCTAAGACAGAAACCTTTATTCAAGCTCTGTCTTCTTTGTATGATTGTCCCCATCGTATTGAGACAACAGAAGCTGCACTTCTCACCCTTTGACAAATGCAAAGACCTGTGGAGGATTACATTGCAGGGTTTCATCTTTGGGCTTCTGATACTCTGTGTAATGATCAGACTCTAAAGCATCAATTTAGTTTTGGGCTGACGGAACTCCATAAACATGAACCTGAGGCTTTGGAGGGGCTCATTCAGTTGTCTATTCAGATTGATAGATTGCTTAGAGAAAGGCGTTTGGAGAAAGGTCCATCTTCTATTTCCTTATCTTGGCCCCTACCTAAAGCTCCTCTACGGGTTAATCCTTCATCTTCTCCTCAAACTGAACCCATGCAAATCAGGGTTGCCCAGGGTTTATTGTCTGCTGAAGAAAGGTTTTGTTGCAGGCGTGTCAATCTATTCCTTTACTGTGGACAGTTGGGTCATCTTTTGAAGAATTGTCCTACCCTTCCTGACTGTAAATTGTGTCCTGGTTCATCACCTATTGTTCTTTTTTCCACTTTGACAAATTCTTACATCACTCTCCGTCTTCTTTTACAAATGGGCATAAGGGCTATTCCACACGGGGAGATAGCCACGCGTTTGCGGTCGCAGCGACAAAGCGCCACGACAGTCGCCGCGACCGGCGCAGGCGACAGTTTTGTATGGGCGCCTATGTAAAAACGCCTGTGCTAACCACACGAGGCGATACGCTTTTCAACAGTCGCCTGAAAATGCCTCGCCAGGCTTTTTCAGGCGACTGTTGAAAAGCAAATCGCCTCGTGTGGTTAGCACAGGCGTTTTTACATAGGCGCCCATACAAAACTGTCGCCTGCGCCGGTCGCGGCGACTGTCGTGGCGCTTTGTCGCCGCGACCGCAAACGCGTGGCTATCTCCCCGTGTGGACTAGCCCTAAAGGAAATTGAAGTGAAAGAAGTTGTGGACTCAGGGGCTTGTGATTGTTTCATGAATAAGACTTTTGCCCACAACAGAAATATCCCTTTATCTAAAAAACCACAACCTCAGGTTCAATCTTCTTTGATACCTCTTTGCCTACTATCACAATTTTCCAGAAGCATAGAGAATTAATAAAATTTGATGTTCTGGAATATCTACTTTTTCCTGTAATTCTTGGTATCCAATGGCTAAAGCACCATAATCTTGCAATTGATTTGACAGCTTTTTGTTTCTTGCTATGGGCACTTTTAGTATACAGTTATACCATTTTAACCATGCAACGCCCCTGCCACGTTCCAACATTTTATTAATTATATTTTCCGTGATCTCCTAGATCTATACTTTTCCTCAAGTACTTATTCTGGTTTTCTGTGTACAGTTACATCTGCTGCTTATTCTCCTCACCTGACCCCAGTTTGTTTCATACTGCTGTCAACTGTTGCCAACTAAGTAATAACACCAGTTCTTTCCGCAGCTTACACTTTCAGCCTGCTTATCTGCATTAGCTCAACACTCACTCTGCTTTACATGCTGCCTGCCAAGAATCGAATCAGCCATTTCTTGCTCAGCTTTCACTTTAGCTTTTTCTTGTTAACACTACTGCTGTCTACTATTCCTGCTAAAGTTCCAGTTTCATTTTCAGTTTTTCTCTTCTGTTTCACATGTCCTGCAAGCCATATTGATTGTTCATTGTTACATATCCAAACATTTCTCCTTACAATTATAGAGACTTGGACTCAACTTACCTTCAGCCTACTGGGAATTAATAATAGCATCCTCTTATTTAGGTTAAGTACTTTTGAGAGAAAATTGCAAAGTAGGGACTTTTCTTTCACTTTCTACAAAACTTACCTCTAATCCTCTGGTCACCAGTCTCCTCCAGTGGCAGAAATTCCAAAAGACTTTAATTGTGACCCAAAAGCCAAAACCCAGGGGACACTCAAGTGACCCCATTTCTCTAAGGGGAAAGCTTAGCTTTTTAGTTGCTGCCATGACTTATTCCACAAGTTCACAATGCACCCATAACGACTAAGTTGCAGCAGATGAGTGAAGGACCATGTGCTGTGCAGCACATATATCTAATTTCTCATATACAATTAGCAGCCATAGCAATGTCTTAGGGTTAGGCAGCACTGGGTGGATCCCCTAAGAGACAACAGCTCTGAAATGGTCCTGTTATAACAGTAGTTATATTACATTTTATTTTATTATGGTTGCTCTTTTCTTAGTGTACCTCCATTGTAAATTATACACAATATGCTAAGACTAAATTGGATTTAAAAGATCAATTATATCCATGTAAACATACATTTACATATATAACATAGTATATATATATATATATATATATATATATATATATATATATATATATATATATATATATATATGCCAAAAAAGTGTATATATGCAAATTTTATACAGCATAACCACATTATAATATTCCCAACTGTATTTCTGTATTTACTTTTGTAGATCCACAATGGAACACAGCATTACACAGAACTCCACCAAATATTTCTTTTAGAAAGTCCTTTTTTATAACCACTGATTGTGTGACTTGATATTTGGGTGGTTGGGAGATGCAGAAGCAAAAAGCTATTGCAGGAAGCAGGTTATTCTCTAGATGTAAAGGAGAAGAAAATAAAGTACTGAGATATACATAATACTCTGCCTGATAGGAAGCACACAGACTAAGAGAAGTTTCCAATGTTATGCTGTTAGGAGGAGGCATTAAAAAATCTTTATGTTATGTTATTTTGTTGTATGATGTCAATTATAAAAGGGTTATAGAAATGATGACCATGGAACTCATTTTATGGCCAAGTTGATGACTGCTTTTGGCCTATGTCTAACCAAGGCTTGAACACCACATGCACTTGCTCAACAGAAGTAAAGTTGGCAACAATAATCCAATTGGTGGCTTAATTCATCTTAAAAAATTAAATACTTGAAATGTCCTAATGAATAACCCCCTAATAAAAAGCCCACACATTGATGCTGGAGGAATTATTCCTGCTTAATTCAAGGAAACCTATAGGAAGACCTACAGTAAAGGGCCAAATTCAATTCAGTGAGAATATTCAAATTCAGTGAGAAAATGGTTTATCACATGAAAACTAATGGACCACATTCAATTTGAGATGAAATTCAATTCAGAAAAAATTATCTCACAGTTTATCATGTGAAAACTCTATTGAAGTCTATGGTAAAAAAAACTAGAACTGAATTTGGAAAATAGTTTTTTCTCCTTGAATTGAATCTTGTCCATGAGTTTTCAGGTGATAAACCATGAGATAACTGTTTTTCACTGAATTTAATCTGGCCCATTATGTGAAAAACAAGAATGTGCCAATGCCTTATACTTGTTTAAATATAGAAGGAGAGTGCTTTAACCCTTTTCCTGCCAAGCATGTAGGTACTATGTTCAGGAAAATGCTCCAAATGCCAAGCTTGTAGTACATATGTGCTTTGCTCCTCACTGCACTAGCGGCCAGAGGGTCTGATGCGCTCCTAACTCACTGGGGAGGGGGCTGCCAAGTGGGCAGATTCCTAAAAATCTCCCTCTGCCAATTGTGGTCACAGATTCTGCAGTCACTGTAGGGCAATCTCTGGGTTCTAGTTACCAAGTCGGAACAGCCAACCAGGGAGCATTATTAACAGTAACTATTCCAGATTTACGAGAAATGTTTGGAGACATTTTCTGGACATCAAAATGTTGTTTTTGTCACTGAAGGAACACTGTGCCAAATGAGCTCTGGGATTAATTAGTACACACACTGTAGCATATATTTGCCTAAATCACTGGGGATGGGTAAATTCACAGAAGATAAACTTGAGGTTATCAGATGATCTACGTATTCATTTAGGGGGCTGATCAATGATCAACAGCTAGGACAGCAGTGTAGTGGACAAAGTCCCAATATATATTATGGACACATTTTGTGCTTGCAGGGTATACAGTTTTAAAGCAGCTGGAGAGACAGATGCCAACATAACCCATTTACACAACCGTGTCAGTTGTATTGTGTTACTTTTGTCAACATCCATAACACCTTTTATGAAAATGTAACTATTTCCTCCTAAAATTAATTCAGAGATACTTAGACACTGTGCTGGAGGAGTCTCCCATAATTAAAGGAAGTCTGGGTTCACAACATGAGAAAACAAAGTACATCAGAGAGGTCCAGCATGTGTAGTTGCACAGGTATTACAAATTCCAGTTGACAAAAACAAAATATATACAGTGCTGTAGGTGACTGATGCTAATATAAATGGGCAGCTGACATGAGCCCTAAATATTCTATGACGCTATCTGTAGTCACTGCAACATGAATATTTCCATCTAACCAATGAATCCTACTAATTAAATGACCAGACTAAACACCAAAACATGTAGAAAATAGGAGGGACCAGAGGTCACAGCTTTATTTAACATTTAGCAAAGTAAGTCCCCTCCACCAAATGCAGCCCAGTTGATATCATATGTAATATTTAAAGAGCATCCACTGAGGCGGAGCCTTTTGCCCTGCTCTCCCTGTTTACTCTCTTCTCAGCGCGCCCCATGGTGGTCTATACCACAGGTTTCCATGCAACCCTGACCATATGATCACAGCCATCTAGAATGGAGACCCAACCCTTTGGCCTTACTGTGTCCTGAGCATCCACCAAGAATGTTGCCCAGAGCCCTTTGCCCTGTTCTCCCTGGTTGCTCTTTTCTCAGTGCACCCCGTGGTAGTCCATATTATAGGCATTCACACAAGTCTGATCATATGATCATATGATCATAGCCTGCTAGCCTGGGCATAGCCCCAACCCTCTAGAGCTCTCTATGTCCTACTGCGTTTGCTGCTTCGAGTTCTGATGTACTGTACATTCACCCACTCCTGCTCATGATCTCTATCCTCTTGAAGAACTGAACCCATGGGCGTAACTACAGAGGAAGCAGACCCTGAAACTGCAGGGGGCCCAGTAGATATAGGGGCCCCATGAGGCTCTAATTCATATACAATTTAAATACATATTGGTCAATACAGGTCAACTTCTAGACATTTTGGGGTCGTGAAAAATAATTTGCTATGGGGTTCAGTAATATCTAGTTATGCCACTGACTGAACCTGTACAGATTAAGAGGTTGGGAGGGTGAGAAAAAAAAACACAAAACAAAAGTTTGTGAAGATTCTCATTCATCCAGATCATCTTTTGAAACAGTCTCTCTCCCAGGCTAGAATCTGGATTTGACAGTCTCTCTTGCCAGATTCTAGAGCCACTGGTTCAAAAGATGTGTTAAAGAAGCCATATATGTAAAAACGGCGGGGGGGGGGTGACATCTATTGTCTGCCACATACAATGCTGTTTTGGCACCTCTCCCTGGAAGGTTTAATAACACCTCAGAGCGCTAATCATGCTAATACAATCAACATTTAACTTCATGACATCCTTGCAGATTATGATAAACAGATTATGCTGATTGGAGCAACATTCCAGAGGATATATACCGAAGCAAGATCCTATTTACAAGTTATTCTGAATTGAGAAAGCCAGGATGACTGGTGAAACTTCTTCTTCTTCAAAAAAAAATCGCAGCAAGTCCAGTTAATTTGACTTTTTTTCTACGATACAAAAACATAAGGGTTATCTGGCCCCTCCCCACCTCACCTTTTAAGATTTAATTCTCTCCCCTTTCACACCTGTCTAGAGCCAAGGGGAAGAGGTTGAAAACAACCAACTAGAGAAACCCTCGCCTCCTCCCACTGGCAGTCAGCAACACCTAGCCTAAAAACAATAGGTCTCATGGGCCTCCATTTAAAGAATCACAAATTTTCACAAATTTCTGATAACAAAAATTTTTTTTGGTGCACAGAAATTAATTAAGAAAGTACATACCAAAGGGACAAAGGATGAAGCACCCAATAAAAGTAGGTTTGATATGTATAACATTATATTGTACAGTGCTGTGGAATATGGTGGTGCCCTATAAATACTTGTTAATAATAATAATTATAATATACAAAAAAAATTACAAAATTATAAATGCATGAACCCTGGATCAAATGATAAAAGTCATAGTCATTCATGTATATATATTATGTCAAATATTTTGCTAAATATTTTACATATCAGAGCTAATGATATCAGGAGAATTGCTGGCTAGCAGTGATTGACTAGTTTCTTCAGTTCTCTGACACACGCAGTGTAAAGGAGATTGATAGACAGCTTACACAAGTATGCTCACATACAGCACACCCAGAGACAAATAGGAGCCATGGGAAAATGCAATCAAAAAATGTGTATTAAAACTACAGCTGAGCACAGAATATAAACTGCCCAGGACCTCTGGGGACACATGGAAAACTCATTCCTCAGCAAAGCAGGTACTGACAGTGCTATCAGCAGCTCTTTTATAAGACTGACGACTGAGATCTGTCAGAGAGAGAGATACCAATTCAGCATGGACTTCTCTAATCCTGCTGTATCAACCAATAACCATCTCATGAAAAGGCATTGTATGCTGGGCAGCAGTCACATCATCAAGGACTTAGAGGTGAACATCATAAATTTCAATCTCAGATCTTCAAAAGACTCTTTAGATCCCTGCTCTATCATGGGAGCCTTCAATTATTTGTTGTTTTTCAAGGTGAAAAACAATAGGCTATAGTCTCATTAGAACCTCATCAAATATAAATATCATTTTACTTGTGTTTAGTGTATCCACACATATATACAGAATTAACTTTACATTTGTATGAAATTGATATACTGTATAAACCTTACATGAATACTAGAATTCATACAGGGATCTGCTACTATGTGAAGGTACGAGTATTTTGGGAGGTGTAGTTTACAAATATTTGTAGGGTCACACTCTGATTATCCCTGCACTTCAGTCCCTTTAGAATGTAGTTATAACTACAAAAGCTATGCTACCTGGAGAACTAAAGGGGCATTATATTTCACTAATATTTTCTTTTTTTCTTTCATTACTGGTCTTGACTGTCTTTACTCGTGAATAATCACATCTAATGTAATAAATTATTTCCATTCAGCGTCAAATGAAATATCACTAAATGAAACGTGAAAAAGCCACAGAGTAAGTTAATTGAATAATGTCTATTATATTGCATGTATTCATGCACAGGAACATTTAATTTAGCGCATTTGAACTATCATTCATCATGTTTTTTTGCAGCTAAATATGGGTTGGGCATTCTTAACCATGTTTATTATCCCTTAGAGATGAGAGGGAAAAAAGGAAAAAAAAACAACTAGTTCCCCAGTCTAACCTGCCATTTTTAAGTTGAATATAAACTTTGGATGATTAATATGAGGTCCGGGTTATTGGAAGCAGCTTCAGTTCATCCCTAAGGGGGAGGGGGATTTGTATTTTACAAACCTTTAACTTAATCTGTCCAGAGACATACCCTAAACCACCCAGGTAACATGTCACAACCTGTTGTGGGAGAAAAACCAAAGAAATGTGTAAAAACTTTTGTCCCCTGTAGTAACCTGCTTGTGAAGACATTCTGGTTAAGGGCATTCTGCTGTTTTGCCATTGCTTGATGATCATATTCCTGTTCCTGTTTTTGTGCTTCCTGTTAAGCTGAGAGCAAGCATGGAGCAGGCCAGATCTACTTGCCATGTTCTAATAAATATACCAAAAGTTCCAGGGTGTATCTGACTACTTACCTGAACTAACACAGTAGAATCATTAACCCACTGCTAGCCAGCAGTTTATTACAGTGGCGACGAGGATTTGTGTTACTGGACTCAGAAACAGACTCAGCTGCAGAGCAAACAGGCTGCACAGGCTGCATAATTCTTCTCTGCACAGTGAGTAACTTCTTACAATGTCTGCCATTGGGAAAGTCCCAGAGTTTTCAGAATCTGCTGAAGAATTTGAGCCTTATTTGGAAAGATTTGAGAGATGGCTGTCTGCAAATGATGTTAGTCAGGAAAAGAAAGCAGATATTTTACTTGCTACACTACCAGCAAAAACCTACAGTCTCCTTAAAACTCTTATAACTCCTGCAAAGGCCACTGAATTGTCGTATGAGAGAATAACAGAGACCCTCTCTCAGCATTATAAACCCCAGCGTATCATCATTGCTGAACGCTTTCGATTTTATGGGAGAAATCACAACATGGGGGAGAGCCTTGCAGACTATATTTTGGATTTAAAACGGCTATCTGCCTCTTGTGAATTTGGTACATTCCTGGATCAGGCTTTGCGTGATAAGTTTGTGTGTGGCCTCCATGATGAGTTCTACCTGCATAAGCTGCTAAATGAAACAGATCTCACCTTCAAGTCTGCTTGTAACATTGCCTTGGCTATAGAATTAACCAGGAGTGACTCTCAGCAATTCAAAGAGCTAAATAGTTGTTCATTTACAGATCTCCCTAAAATAACTACATGGTCTAAACCCACTTCACCAAATTCACCACAGCCACCTACAGTATCAGTTACAGGCGAGCAAGCATTTCAGACACAAAGGGTCAATTCATGCTACCGCTGTGGGGGCCTGCATCAGCAACAGAACTGCAGATATAAATCAGAAACCTGTAGAAATTGTGGGAAGTTAGGTCACATTGCTCGTGTCTGCAGGAGCAAACCAGGCAGGCGCAGGGCGCAATACGTGACTAATTGTGACCGTCAGGAAAGTGACTGCACAGACTTGAATACAGTCAATACTACGCATGGGGGAGATGATGGCATACATATTAAGCTGCAAATTGATGGGCATCCAGTAAACATGTTACTGGACACAGGTGCATCTGTATCACTAATATCAGAGTTTGTTTACAAGAACTGTTTAGGTGGAATTGTATTGCAGAACTCACCTTTACACCTCACGTCTTATACTGGAGAGAAGATTCCTGTACTTGGACAGATCCAAGCGCCAGTCACATATGAAGGTCAGTCATTTATATTGCCTTTAGTGGTTGTGAAGGGTGACAGGCCCACTCTTTTGGGCAGAAATTGGTTGAAGCACTTAAAGCTGAATTGGGCTAAAATATTTACTATCAAACAAACTGAAGCTACCTTTCACAAAAATCTGGAACAGGTCCTGAGTAAACATGACTCTCTCTTTAAGGAAGACTTTGGCAGTATTAAGGGGCTAAAGGCAACTATCACTGTAAATTCAGGTGCAAAGCCCATTTTTCATAAGCCACGTCCCTTGCCATATGCCCTTAAAGAACCTGTGGAGAAAGAACTAGAAAGAATGGAACATTATGGTATTGTGTCACGTGTCAAATACAGCAGCTGGGCTGCCCCAATTGTAGTGGTCCCCAAAAAGGACAAAACTATTAGACTTTGTGGTGACTACAAGGTCACTGTCAATCGCTGTATTGAACCAGAACCTTACCCACTACCAAATGTAGAGGACTTGTTTGCTACACTTGCTGGAGGTAAATATTTTAGCAAGATTGATTTATCAAATGCCTATCAACAGCTAGAGCTGGACCCAGATTCAAAGACATTCCTTACCATCAACACACACAAGGGTTTATTCCAATACCAGCGCTTACCATTTGGAGTATCTACAGCACCAGCAATTTTTCAGCATGCAATGGATCAGATTCTTCAAGGAATCGATCATGTGGTCTGTTTTTTGGATGACATTTTAATTACAGGTTCATCTGTTGAAGAGCATTTGGCATTGTTAGATAAGGTTTTATCAAAATTAAAAGCATCTGGGGTGCGAGTAAAATTGTCCAAGTGTCACTTTCTCCAGGAGTCTGTAGAATACCTAGGATACCGCATAGATGCACAAGGTCTTCACCCAACAGAAACAAAGTTAACTGCTATTGTTAATGCACCTTCACCTTCAAATGTGTCTGAACTACGCTCTTTCTTAGGACTGCTAAATTACTATGGACGATTCCTTCCAAATCTGTCAACATTGTTGCAACCCTTACATGAACTTTTGCAGAAAGATACCAAGTGGGTTTGGTCAGCACAGTGTGAAAAAGCATTTCAGGATGCAAAGCAAAGACTAACCAACAGCAAGTGGCTAGCACACTATGACCCTAGTAAGCCACTTAGATTAGCATGTGATGCCTCACCCTATGGAGTTGGAGCAGTTATATCACATATACTGCCTAATGGAGAAGAACATCCAATTGCTTTTGCGTCTAGAACCCTAACACAAACAGAGCGCAACTATGCTCAAATAGAGCGGGAGGCACTAAGTATTATTTTTGGAATAAAAAAATTTCATAAATATCTTTATGGAAGGAAGTTTTCACTGGTCACTGATCACAAACCACTTCTGGCCATTCTTGGGCCAAAATCAGCAATTCCAACACTGGCAGCACTTCGAATGCAAAGGTGGGCACTACTCCTATTGGCATATGATTATGATATTGTATATAGACGTTCTCAGGATCATGGGAATGCAGATGCTCTATCGCGGCTTCCATGCCCATATACAACAGATGTTCAGGACGAAAGTGTAATTTTTCAAGTTTCATTTGCAGAAGAACTACCTATTTCTTGTAAAGATATTGCAGCTGCTACAAGTCGTGATCCTCTTCTGGCGAAGGTGTGGGACTTTACTTCCACAGGCTGGCCAAACTACAGCTCTGACAAACTCCTAAAGCCATATTTTGAAAAGAGAGATGAGCTTTCCATGGATCAAGGTTGCTTACTGTGGGGGATACGGGTTGTCATTCCCCCAAAATATCGTCAGAGGCTCTTGCATGAACTTCACGAAGGCCATCCAGGTGTAAACAGGATGAAAGCACGAGCTCGTGGTTACCTGTGGTGGCCAGGCCTGGATCAAGATATAGAAAATTTTGTAAGTCAGTGTACTGCTTGTGCTTCTGTACAAAATCAGCCACCCACTGCACCCCTTCACCCATGGACATGGGCCACATCGCCGTGGGAAAGAATCCATATTGACTATGCTGAAATAAACAAGCAAACATTTCTTTTGGTTATCGACAGCTATTCCAAGTGGTTGGAGGTGTTGCCCACTAAAATAAGTACAAGCGAGAAAACGATTACTTTGCTGCGTAATTTGTTTGCATCCTATGGTCTGCCAAAGGAATTGGTTTCGGATAATGGACCTCAGTTCACATCTCAGGAATTCCAGTATTTCTTGAAACAAAATGGTATCAAGCACAAATTGACCCCACCTTATCACCCAGCTTCAAATGGTGCTGCTGAACGGGCGGTTCAGACATTTAAAAAAGCTTGGATGAAACACTCAGTAGCCAGTGAGTCCGCTGGCACTACAGGTGAGTTGAGACTTTGTCGATTTCTGTTTAGTTATAGGAATATTCCACATTCAGTTACTGAAAGTACCCCAGCGGAACTATTTTTAAAGAGGCACCCCCGAAGCAGGTTGGATTTGCTTAAACCCTCTTTAGCTGATACAGTGGAGAAACATCAGAAGCAACAAGTCAGAGCACATAATAGCTCCAGACAAAGACACAAAGATTTTTACCCAGGTGATAAGGTCTTGGTTCGAGATTTCCGCCACTCAGGGCGCCTTTGGTCTCCAGGGACTATTTGTCATAGAAGGGGTCCCCTGACGTATGAGGTGCAAATTGGTAACCGTCACGTTCATGTCCATGTGGAGCATCTGGTTCCAGATAAGAGTGTGTCACCCGTACCTCCTTCATTTTCTACAATTGACTTTCAAGTACCTGTAGCGCCCTTACAGGAATTACCAGATGTCAACAATCGCTCTAATCCAATCAGTGCTACAGCCTCTGAGTGTGAACGGAGGTATCCGATACGAGCACGCAAACCTCCTGAGAGACTGGACTTATAATGTCACTATGTTATTGTTAACTTGGACATTTCAGCCTTAAAATGTTTTCAACTGAGTTATAACTGTTGGTTATATATATATATATATAATATATATATATATTGTGGAGATTTACTTTTTGCTAAAAGGGGAGGAATGTAGTAACCTGCTTGTGAAGACATTCTGGTTAAGGGCATTCTGCTGTTTTGCCATTGCTTGATGATCATATTCCTGTTCCTGTTTTTGTGCTTCCTGTTAAGCTGAGAGCAAGCATGGAGCAGGCCAGATCTACTTGCCATGTTCTAATAAATATACCAAAAGTTCCAGGGTGTATCTGACTACTTACCTGAACTAACACAGTAGAATCATTAACCCACTGCTAGCCAGCAGTTTATTACATCCCCAGTAGGAGAATCTGCAAGGGAGATGTTACTAAACAAGGAATGGTTTCTCTGCTTAAAGGATTTAGCTGTCTGGCCCTGGAAGCTATAGTGTTCTGGAAGGAACAGGCAATCCATTCCAGTGGTCCAGTTCACATGTTGGAGCTCACTTTCCGCAGGAAGCCTGTCCTGTGGAAAGGTATTTAATTGTAGTGAGAGTGTTAGGAGGCTCTCTCTGATTGGGGCACAGAACAGGAAGGTTACTTGTCTGTTTTAGGAACTCCCAGAAAGGCTGGGGTACTGCCTGACACTGCAAGGAGCAGAGGGAGACATGACCAGGTGCCCTTACCTGGCAGTCACCAGGGTGGTAACATATGCCCTGTGGGAGGGTAATATTCCCATTATCTCAGGTATATAATGTGTATTTCCTAGTTCCCTGGTGCATGGGGTGTGGGGACATAGCTATTTCTCTTTGGATGCCACCTTAGCAAGGGATGGATGTTGTAGAGGGCCTGGGGCAAGAGGAAGCCTCAATACAAAAGAAGAATGTAAGAACCCTAAACTTAACCAACACCATAATGAAGTTGGGGAACTGGGCCTGTTAATAGAGATAGGGACCCTGGTTAGTGTTCTTATCCCAGGGAAACATCCACTGAGGTAGAAGGAGCCATAGCTGGTAAGACTATACCTTCACAGGATTCTCTTTCTCCTACTTGCTGTGAGTACTTTGAATCGGCATGCCACATTATATTCTACCTGATCTATCTGTACTATAGTATTAAAATACTAGATTACTATTTGCATATTTCTGCTGTTCATGCTTAAAAATTGCAACTTTGCAAAGGAGAGTTACAATTCAGCTGCAACCAACTTTCTTCCACTACTTCAGTGAGAGCTCAGCTGAGAAAAAGGGTTCTAAGTAAAAGGTATTCTTCTTGGAAGGGAGATGTGAAAGGGATTTCACTTGACCCCCTTACCACTGCACACATAAGCCCCAGACATTATAGACTCCTGCTAACAAAAAAAATCACAACAAAGGGTGAAGAGAGGGGGTTGTCTACTGTAGTGGATGAAGAATGTTCAACACAAGCCATATTAATTGAGCTCATGTTGTTTTTGGAGGATATATGGCACATTTTCACAACCACATTAAAAGGCTTTTATATATATGCTAGGGATGTGAAAATTTAGACACCCTCACATATTATTGACAGGAACATCCCTAGTAATATGGATGCCTAAATGGGTCCTAATGGGGACCTTGTGCTTATGTAACCCCTTTAGTTCTCACAGTGTACGCTAGATGGCACTGTGTCAGAGTATAAAGGTCTTGGGAACCATGCGGTCTGAGTCCATTACTTTAGCCCAACCAAGCAGGCTGGAAGGGAATGGGTAGTGTGATCCTAGGACCAGTGGCCCTAGTAAAGTGATAGCATACTGTTTCATAGATCACTCTAGGAGTGAGAGAGAGAGAGAAGTTATTTAGATGAGCAGCTCAAAGCTCCAACAAGGATATTAGATGGATAAAGATCCCACAGTATTACTGACCCAGTGTAGGGACAAAGTGTTGAGACTAGGGATGATAGGAATTCCCCTAGATGCCACTTAAAGAGACTCTGAAAACTGGGCAATACCTCCTCACAAGCTGCATAATCCTCTGCTGATGTGTCCCTGGCCTGCAGGGATTCAGCCTATACTGGTACGGTGAGTATATGCTACCTTTGTGCTATCTGTGTTCTAAGCTCCATTGTGGATATGTGCTATGTAAATAAATACTGTTCTTGGTTAAGCATAAAAGAACCTCTGGCACCCAATTTGTATGCATTGGCACACAGTTACAATTACACTACAGCCTGCCTCCACCCCGCTGCGACGGCTTACCCCTGTCTAAAGAGAGTCTCATTTGTGGTCCCACACCGCATGGAAAGTAGCTAGAATTGACCACAGTAGTGTCAATTTACTATAGTGCTACACTAGGTTTTGTGACCCGAGAGATAATAGAGCTGTTTGAATTGAATAGAAGTTTCTGAATAAAAAGGTTAAATCACAACCACAAATATAAATACATGAGGCCAGCAGTAAGTTGTTTTAGAGGAAACACCTTATAGATCAATTTAAAATACATTTTAAAGTTTGCTTCTACTTTATAGGGTTGAAAGGACATTTTGTAATCTTTGCCATGCTTTTAAAGTTTATATTTGTAATAAAAAATATAATTTTGTGTATGACAGCTAAATAGATATGAAGCAGTAAAAGAGGAAATTAAAATAAGAGGTAGTAATGAATTTGCGGCAACAAATAGATAACCTTGAGATCTGTAGCAGTCCTACCCACCTACACAAAACATAGACACAGATTCTTTGTAACAGATGGTTAGAGACGTTGTGAAAATGTACAAGATATCTTTTGCCACTAATAACAGAAAATTAAATAAGCATTCAGAATTAGTAAAGGAAAATGAATGGATTCCAATAATACTTTTGAGGCCTGAGAAAAAACCCACTAGCCTTGAGTTAAGAAATAGCAGCAAGTCAGAAGAACAGGGATCATCTATGATTTGAGTCTAGCATTTACATTGTGCATTACATTTGCCAGAGTCGTTCCATCCCCACATCTGAGGTGCATGAGCATTGCTCATTCATTCCAATGATTTATAAAGAAGATTCAATGCTTAGGATTAATATTGCAAACATCCCTACAGAGTGATAAAATGGTGTATTTTTTTTTTTGTATTACTGCAATTTCTCTCCCCCTCTCTCTATTAGTTCAGCAGTTTCCTGTTTTACAAACTGCTGGTTCATATAAAAGGAATGAAGAAATTATAGTTACTGGGTAGGTGTTGTACTTGGTTTCATACAGAGTGTAGTGATGAAGTGTCTACCTCTCATAGCATACACAGAGTTTTGTGATCATTTTGTATCAGATGGAGATGTCTACTCTTAAAGACCAAAAGATCGTTGTTGGGAGGTACCTTTAGGTGTTTAGAGGAGTGTGCTGAGCTTTCTGTGCATTATAGGCTCTTTAGCATTGATGACTACTGATGAGGGAATCTGTCAGGTTTCACCGAAAAATTAGCGAAACTGCGAAAAAATCTGTGAAATTTTGCAAAACACACTGAAGTCAATGGTCGTTTTTTCTTATGGCGACTTTTTTTGTCCTATTGCTCTAAAGTGATACTGACACTAAAAAATTACTTTTTAAAATACCGTATATACCCAAGTAAGCCGAGTTTTTCAGCATCCAAAATGTGCTGAAAAAGTCTACCTCAGCTTATACTCAGGTCAGCAGTACCCGACCCGAGTAGCTGAGATTGCAGTCACTTTTAATCATTCCTATACCAACAGTACACTTGGGGAGAGACTGCAATATCCCACAATGCCCTCTGTTGGTTATATGAAAGAATAACAGTGCGCCCTCTGTTGGTTATATGAAAGAATAACAGTGACTGCAATATCACACAGCGCCATCTGTTGGTTATATGAAAGAATAACAGTGACTGCAATATCACACAGCGCCATCTGTTGGTTGTATGAAAGAATAACAGTGCACCCTCTGTTGGTTATATGAAAGATTAACAGTGACTGCAATATCACACAGCGTCATCTGTTGGTTGTATGAAAGAATAACAGTGCGCCCTCTGTTGGTTATATTAAAGAATAACAGTGACTGCAATATCACACAGCACCCTCTGTTGGTTATATGAAAGAATAACAGTGACTGCAATATCACACAGCGCCATCTGTTGGTTATATGGAAGAATAACAGTGACTGCAATATCACACAGTGCCCTCTGTTGGTTATATGAAGATTAACAGTGACTGCAATATCACACAGTGCCCTCTGTTGGTTATATGAAAGAATAACAGTGACTGCAATATCACACAGCGCCCTCTGTTGGTTATACGAAAGATTAACAGTGATGGTGATATCAAACAGCACCCTCTGCACATGGTAGTGGGACAGTGGGGGAATGCACACAGTAATCCGTTTGGCAATTCTCTGTCACCATCAACTTTGCAAAGAAGTCCGGTTGATCGCTGGGGGGGTCGCTTTGGCAGAATGTGCGCTGCTGGGAGACAGGGCTGTAGTTGTGTCTAGGCTTATACTAGAGTCAGGTCCGGACTGAGAATTTAAATAGGCCCTGGCATTTCAGGTACACAGAGGCCCAATCAGCCCACATAGAGGCCCAAACAGCCCCCACCAGCCCACTAAATACTGATTTTCTATGGCACCTTATAGCAGTCCCTCTGGCATTTGCCAGAACACACAGATTGCCAGTCCGGGCCTGACTAGAGTCAATAAGTTTTCCCAGTTTTCGTAAGTAAAATTAGGTACCTCGGCTTATACTCGGGTCGGCTTATACTCGAGTATATACGTATGATTGTACATTAATAGTTACCTATAGGCCATGTTTTTTGCTGAAAGGTTTGTTTTGTAAGTTATTGTTAGTTGAAGTTCCTAAACTTGACTGTTTTGCCAACCTGACTGACCCATCTCAGCCTGTCAGTTAGAGACTCTAATGCTAACGGACTCCTTCTGCACAAATATGGCAGCCCCCTCATAGACGATCACAGGGAGTCAGATAGGTAAAAGCATTGGCCAAATACTTTATGGCAAAATTATAAGAAGCATGCAAAGCCACTTTTATGATAGATGTAAAAAAAAGGTTACATTTCTAGTTTCAGTATCTCTTTAAAGTCAATGGGTGTTTTTTCTTATGGCAACTTTTTTCTGTGGTGAATTTTTGCCACAGCTTTGCGAAAAAATTTGTGCATGATCCCATTCGGAATTTCGTGCGAATCCATGGCTGGTGAATAAATTCACTCATCACTATTGATGACTGTGGTTAAATGATCAATAACATGTTTATCAATGCAAGAAATTTGGCTGGAAAATAGGTAATGGATCACAAATAGAGTTGGTATTTTAAAAGAAAAAAAACATTTCTCCTACATTAGTTCTTCTCTTAGACATCAATAGAGTTTTCAAGTGATAAACAGTGAGATACTGAATTGCATCTGACAAGGTGCTGTATTTAAGACCAGAATTATTTTATCTGTTTACCTTTGGAAGGGCATTGAAAGCAATGTAGTCATGTCAGACAATGACAAAACTTTGCACATCCATGATGTGTCATCTTTGCTGAGGTTCTGCAAAAACTTACTAGCAGTAAGGCAATTCCTTGATGGAGAAGCTCCTGAGGGTACTTGCAGATAATAAGCTTATCTTTCATAAGAAATGGCAGTAGCAGGAAGGGCACCAGGAAAAGCCAGCAAGGTATTGTCTTGTATTAAAATGGGTATTGATTAATTGGAATAGAAGGTAATTTTAAGGCCCCATCTACAATATGCAGTGCAGTTTTAGTCTCAGTACTCAAAAGGGACATGACTGGGGGTATACTGCCTTTAAATAGCGTAAAGGACTGGTTGGATGTCTTTTTTAAGTGAAAAAATACAGAGAAGAAATTCAAAAGAGACTAGAACATGTTAAGATTAACAAAGGTCCATTGCCAGATGGTATTCATCCCAGGGTAATTAGCGAGCTTAGCTCTGTGATTGCCAAACATCTTTACTTAATTTTTCCGGATTCATTGAGATCTGGCATAGTGCCGAGAGAATTGCGAATTGCTAATGTGGTGCCTCTATTCAAAAAAGGATCCCATTCTCAGCCTCAAAACTATAGGCCAGTTAGTCTGACGTCAGTGGTAGGAAAGCTTTTCGAAGGGTTAATAAAGGATAAGATACTGGACTTCATAGCAAATCATAATACTATGAGTTTGTGCCAGCATGGTTTTATGTGTAATAGATCTTGCCAGACTAACTTAATTTCTTTTTATGAGAATGTAAGTAGAGACCTCGATTCTGGGATGGCAGTGGACGTGATTTACTTAGACTTTGCTAAAGCATTTGATACAGTGCCACACAAAAGGTTACTGGTTAAATTAAGGAATGTTGGCCTGGAACATAGTATTTGTTCCTGGATAGAGAACTGGCTAAAAGATAGACTACAAAGAGTGGTGGTAAATGGAACATTTTCTAATTGGACCAGTGTTGTTAGTAGAGTAGAGTACCACAGGGCTCTGTACTAGGTCCCTTGCTTTTCAACTTGTTTATTAATGACCTGGAGGTGGGCATTGAAAGTACTGTATCTATTTTTGCAGATGATACTAAATTGTGCAGAACTATAGGTTCCATGCAGGATGCTGCCACTTTGCACAGTGATTTGTCTAAACTGGAAAACTGGGCAGCAAACTGGAAAATGAGGTTCAATGTTGATAAATGCAAGGTTATGCACTTTGGCAAAAATAATATAAATGCAAGTTATACACTAAATGGCAGTGTGTTGGGAGTTTCCTTAAATGAGAAGGATCTAGGGGTCTTTGTAGATAACACGTTGTCTCATTCTGGGCAGTGTCATTCTGTGGCTACTAAAGCAAATAAAGTTCTGTCTTGCATAAAAAAGGGCATTAACCCAAGGGATGAAAACATAATTATGCCTCTTTATAGGTCCCTGGTAAGGCCTCATCTGGAGTATACAGTGCAGTTTTGGACTCCAGTCCTTAAGAGGGATATAAATGAGCTTGAGAGAGTGCAGAGACGTGCAACTAAATTGGTTAGAGGGACGGAAGACTCAAATTATGAGGATAGACTGTCAAGGTTGGGGTTGTTTTCTCTGGAAAAAAGGCGCTTGCGAGGGGACATGATTACACTTTACAAGTACATTAGAGGACATTATAGACAAATAGCAGGGGACCTTTTTACCCATAAAGTGGATCACCGTACCAGAGGCCACCCCTTTAGACTATAAGAAAAGAACTTTCATTTGAAGCAACGTAGGGGGTTCTTCACAGTCAGGACAGTGAGGTTGTGGAATGCACTGCCGGGTGATGTTGTGATGGCTGATTCAGTTAATGCCTTTAAGAATGGCTTGGATAATTTTTTGGACAGACATAATATCAAAGGCTATTGTGATACTAAGCTCTATAGTTAGTATAGGTATGGGTATATAGAATTTAATTAAAAGTAGGGAGGGGTGTGTGTATGGATGCTGGGTTTTCATTTGGAGGGGTTGAACTTGATGGACTTTGTCTTTTTTCAACCCGATTTAACAATGTAACTATGTAACTATGTAAGAGTTACTGAAAATAACTGTAAGGGGCAGAAATATCAAGTGTCGAATTGAAAATTAGAATTTTCAAATTTTTCTAATCAAAACTGTTAAACTAGGGAGTTAATTTAAATTCGATTTGAGTTTTTTTTTATTTAATTTTCGAGATTTATCATACTCTTGCTCAACTCAAATGTGACTGTTTGCCACCTAAATCCTGCCAAATTGCTGTTCAAGTCAATGGGAGAGGTCCAGGAATCAATTTTGAGTTGTTTGCAGCCTTCCTGACATTCAAGTTTTTTTCCAAGAAAAAAATAGTATCAAGTTTTTAAAATCTGAATCAAATTCAATTCAGGTTTTACATTCATTACATTCACATTCATTAGGTTTTTAAAATACATTTCGAATGGTCAAATTTCTAATTTATGGGAGTTTAGGGGAGTTTTTAAAAACTCACATGAATTCGAAATTTGAGTGGTCCAATTGCCATTTAGGAGACAGAAAGGAATGTATTCGCCTCAAAGGAAAATTTGTGATGGCTTCATATGGGGTCTTCTTGCTTCCTCTTCATCAGCTACTAGGTTTAAAGTGGGAAAAATATTTAACTTGATAGATGTGTGTCTTTTTTTCAATCACCTACTGTACATAACTATGCAGAAAAAAAGTCTTTAGGCAGTTATTAAACCTTGCAACTTTGCAACGGCATGTTTTTTTCCTGAAAAACAGTGGAGCTAATGAAAGCATAGGTACTGCATAGCACAAATTCAATTGCCAATAGCAAGCAATTAGTTTTGAAGAGCCTACTACAAGTTAAGTAAAAAGGGAAAACATAAAATGCAATATAATGTGCAATATGCTTAGCAGTGGTTTCAATACACTTATGTGCAATATTACTACTATACACAGCAAATGCTAAAGACACAGTATTAAACACTACATTTTACACTTGCACTTTATGATTTTGGTCATTTTGATAATAGAACATAGAACTTATTGTAAATTTACTGTACAAAAAGGTTGATCTTTTTGTAACTCTACTGTATATAGCTAGAGTAACTTTATTGTAGCTCTATTTTTATTTTGTAATGTTGCACTGAGTGTTAATTGTCTAGTCTGTGAAGAAGGCATTCAAGCAAGAATTTAATTTTAGTGTATATGCTGTACTCTGTACTATGACAATAAAACTTCTAATATTGGCTACAATTCATTTCCTATGTTACTAAAGGAGCCCTACAGTCTTTAACCAAATAGCTGTTCAAATTTTGAAATTTTTTCACAAATGGAATTTCTTTTGTAAACTCTAACAATTCGAGATTTATGAAGTGTGACAACCACAAAAACTGTAATACAAAACTTTGGCAACTAAAAGCAGTCAAGGTCCTATAGAAGTCAATGGGAGCTCTGTTGATACTATCACTTTTTTTTTAACCATATGGATTTGTAAAGTTTTTCTGACTTTTTTTGCTAGTAATTGTCTGAAAAAACTCTAAACTTGTAAAGTTTTTCTGACTTTTTTTGCTAGTAATTGTCTTAAAAAACTCTAATTTTTAAAGGTTTTCAGGCTTTTCGTAGCTCTTAGTGCATTATTCATTTTTTTTTTTCATTTGTTCTTTTTTGATTCATAGCATTTGTGGTTTTAGAGAAAATTAGTTTATTAGTGCTTTCAAAAACCTCTAAAACCACTAAAATGACAATGTTGATAAATGGGCCTCCACGTGTAGAAATGATCGTTATTTGTGTTAATCAGTAGAGACAGGAACACTATAAAAATCCCAATCGTGAATTGGTTTCAGGTGCTCTTCACAATAACCTGTGCCCCTTTTTTTCCTCACTCCTGGGTAATGCAGTGCAAGAAGACTCAGAGACTTCAGATTGAGATGATAGTGGGAGACAGGGGATTGAAGAGTGCCATATTTACAATGTATAGTACAGTCTTGAACTGTAAGTTGTAGACGTTACTCTGCTAGTTCACCATGGATCATTGTGCAAAGAGCTGTGTGTTGATGAACTCTTTATATGAGGCTTTCTGGAGTAAGAACCCACAATGAGAATAGATCATTTTTATAGCCATTATATTGCACATCCAATACTACAATGCTGCAAAACTACAGCTGCAAATCTGATATGTTTTATTAGACATTCTTAACAAAACTTTATTTTATATCCAACTTTCTCTTGACCTTTAGTGAAATTCTGCAAGAGTTGCCGTATTGACTGTTATAACTGGGTTTGTATTACTCACTCTGTGTGATATTGATTGCATTTATTCAATTGTACTTAAAGACCAGCCTGAAAGAACATTCACTGATGCCAGTTCCTTTTTGGGAAAGCACTAAAACATAGACTGAACAAATTACATTTAACAGTGAAACTGAAAATGGCATATAATTCAGGGCATACCTGGAACAAGAGTGAATACAGATGAGCTACAGCACATGATATGAGATATTATGTAGATATTATCTGGGCCAGATACTGTGTTAAGGAACTGAGGGAGAATAATGCATTGCTACAATATTGTTATAAGTAGTAGAGCTTTTTTGGATGTATTCTTGGGTGTTGTCCATAAATAAACTGAAATAGTGGTACAGGTATAAGATCCGTTATCTGGGAACCCGTTATCTAGAAAGATCCAAATTATGAAAAGGCCATGTCCCATAGACTCCATTATAATCAAATAATCCAAATTTTTAAAAATGATTTAGTAAAACAGTCACTGTACTTGATCCAAACTAAGATAAAATTAATCCTTATTGGAAGCAAAACCAGCCTATTGGATTTATTTCATGTTTACTTGATTTTCTAGTAGACTTAAGGTATGAAGAGCCAAATTGTGGAAAGATCCCTTATCTGGAAAACAGCATGTCCCGAGCATTCTGGATAACAGGTCCTATACCTGTGCTTCCAACATGCTGAAAGCAAGTACTTAATTTTGCCAAACGCCGATTTTATGTTACAGACTGTTGAAGACCCAACCAGAAATGATGCTGTGTTTAATTGAACGATCTTATATCCAAAACAAATTACAGTTTCACAAGATATAGAGTTATAGATCACTTGGGTAACATTGTTGGGTCAACAAAGACAGTGAACTTTAGGAAAGCACATTTTAACACTTAGGGGCAGATATATCAAAGTTCGAAGTGAAAAAGCTAATTTTTGTGTACTTCGACTAGGCAATAGTCCAAATTCGATTCGAATTTGAAAAGAATTCGAAAATCCGAATATCAAAATTTTGATTTGAATTCAATTGAATGCCCTATTACTTCGATTCATACAATTCAAATTCGATCAAATACGGAATATTCACCCGAAGAAAAAAACGTCGACTTTTTAAATAAATTTTGACCCGCCCCTCAACATCACTGCCCCACCCCACCCCTCAACATCACAGCACTGCCCCTTGACCTCACGACCCCACCCCCTGCCCGGTCTCCACCAGGGGGAAAGGTGGCAACCCTAGTTTGCAGATTTCTTTTTGCTCATTATTTTGCAAACGATATTCTTTCAGTTTAAACTCTGCCCCATTATGTTTAATATTTTAGTGAATATACAAAATACTTTTACCAGTAGCTGTTAATATTCATGGTGTCTTTTGTTGCTTTTCTGGACTTTGTATTATGTAGAAATGGGTTAGGAAATAAAATGCTAACAGTCTTTGTTTATCTGTGTCTAAGCTGAGCTCATATAATTATATTTGTTGTGTAATGGCACTGTACTAATCATTAGTTGCCATTATTATACTATAGTTACTGTCTCGTTTTCTTTTAGTATACTGTGGTCCTTGTTCTTTATGCATAAACAGACCCTAAACAGAACAATACATACCATTCTTGTGACCCCAGTCATTAGCAGCATTTAGGAAATGCTTTATTTAACAATGTATTAGAAAGAACTTTAATGAGGCATTTGCTTTACATTCTCATAAACCGGTGGAAGCCACTAAGTTTGAAGGTTTGAGATAACTTGTTCACCCAACATTATTGGTTATTAATATTTTGTGCTACCAGTATGTGTTAATAATAAGTCATTAAGCTTAATCTTTAAGCTTTTTCAAATATTTAATGTTGTCAGTCTTGCAGTTGTCTAGTTTGACATTATAAAGGTTTCTATGTTTGCAGGGCAGTAAATTGAATGACAAATGGAAGATGAATAGAAAAGGCTTTTAACAGAAATATAAGCAATAAAAATAAGAATAACATGATCAATTTATCATAGTAGGCAGCCTGTTTTTCAGCTACTGGGGCTTCTAACATTGGAAACCAAATGCTATTTATATTTTTAAATTGCAACCTAAACTGAGGTGGAACAGGAGATGATATCAGTCAAAAGTCCAGAAAAAAGAAGAATTAAGAGCTTCTTAGAATCAGTCGATTTTGACAAAAAGTGGATTGTTTTTGGTGCTTTGAGTAATAGTAATGACTACTGCTTTAAAAAAAATACAGATAATTTTCAATTTACACATCATTTTCTGAATTGTTACCAAGTGGTTGTAACACAAAAAATGATTGTACAGGTATGGGACCTGTTATCCAGAATCCTTGAGATTTGGGGTTTTCCGGGTAACGGATCTTTCTCAATACATTAAGTCTACTAGATAATCATTTAAACAATAAAGAAACATAAAAGGTTTATGTTGCTTCAAATAAGGATTAATTATATCTTAGTTTGGATCAAGTACAAGATACTGTTTTATTATTACAGAGAAAAAGGAAATCATTTTAAACAATATGGATTATTTGATTATAATGAAGAGACAGCCTTAATGTAATTTGGAAATTTCTGGATAACGGGTTTCCAGATAACAGATCCCATAAAGAAGAAGAGATTCCCCTGCAGAAGTCCCCTGCAAACTTGCACCAAAATTAATGCAAAAGTTTTCTGTGGGAACTTGAACCTGGTCAGATGTTATATTTCAGCTCTGCTGCTGAACTCAAGAACTGGGTAGGAAAGAACCGGATTCTCAACTCAACTAAAAGCATTCAAATCAATTCTTAGATTTTCCATATTTCACATAACCGAATAAACATGCCAACAGTCCATTGGGAATTCCTGTCTGGATTTGAATTCATCTTCTGCAAATTTTTTTTACCAGAAAAAAGTGTATAAGTATAGAGTGTATAAGACAATGTTATACAAAGGGTCTTTATCTTATGGAAAAGTGATTTCATGTAAGAAAGCCTTTTCAATTGAGTATTTTCTGGTACTAGTCTAGTACTCTGGATACAGAGCTTGAAGTGAGTCAGAAAAGTGGACAGCCCCAACAAGAGTATGGACTTCCAGAAATTTCATAGCATATTGTGGACCTCCAGGACTTTCAGTGTGAAAATTCCCCAAGAAAATTTGTGGCACAGTGTGCTCCCCAGAAATTTAACAGACAGTGTGAACCCCAACAATTTTTGTGGCACAACGTGACCCCCAAAAATTTCATGGCACAGTGTGGCACCCATAAATTTTATGGCACATTGTCATCCCAACAATTTCTTGGCACAGTGTGGCACCCAGTAACTGCATTTGTAGACCAAAAATGTATTTAAAAGTGCTATTTTGAGTACTCTGCTTATTTAAGTTTGGGAACAGAAGAAAGACTTGTAAAATAATATGCTTAGAGCAATTTTATATAAATTTGATTAAAGGATTTACATTTACTTTAAACCAATTTCTTGGTCAAAGTGAATTCAACCTTAAATAATGGAATAAAGTTTCAGCACACTTTAACTGGCAAATGAGTTTAAAGCACTGTTTATGGGAACATTTTTTTTTTCTCAAAATGAATCAGTTAATAGTGCTGTTCCAGTAGAACTCTGCACTGAAATCCATTTCGCAAAAGAGCAAACAGATTTTTTTATATTCAATTTTGAAATCTGACATGGGGCTAGACATATTGCCAATTTCCCAGCTGCCCCAAGTCATGTGACTTGTGCTCTGATAAACTTCAATCACTCAATGGGAAGGTAACAGATAGCAGCTCCCTAACACAAGATAACAGCTGCCAGGTAGATCTAAGAACAACATTCAATAGTAAAAACCCATGTCCCACTGAGACACATTCAGTTACATTGAGAAGGAAAAACAGCAGACTGCCAGAAAGCATTTCTCTCCTAAAATGCAGGCACAAGTCACATGACCAGGGGCAGCTGGGAAATTTACAATATGTCTAGCCCCATGTCAGATTTCAAAATTGAATATAAAAAAAACTGTTTGCTCTTTTGAGAAATGGATTTCAGTTCATAATTCTGCTGGAGTAGCACTATTAACTGAGGCGTTTTGAAAAAAAAACATGTTTTCCGATGACAGGATCCCTTTAAGCCTTATGTAGTTGTTTGCAGCTTAAAATCTGATTGGAAGAGCCCTTGGACATAAATTACTTAGGATACTCTGAGTATCCTCCAGATGCATTAGTAGAGGATTTCAAGCCCTTCAAAAAAAGCAACAAGTATAAAAGAGAGTTAACGCCTTACCCACAGGCAACATTGTACAAGCTGACATCTATCTGTGACATCAACAGCATAAGCCTTTTATACAGGCAGACCTTGATTTCTTTCAATTTAAGTTTCATGGTTTTTTTTTCCAGTGGGTGATTTTCCCAGATTTTATACCACCTTTTATACCAAGTTTGTATTCTGAGATTCCTAAAAATTGTTTATAGTTAGTTAATATTATTTACAGGTGGGCTTCATGTTGACATGTTTTTGTTATTTTTTAATTATTTAACATTTTGTTCAGTGCCTCTCTACTCTAGAATTTCAGCAGCTATCTGGGACCACTTTACCCTAGCAACCAGACAGTGGTTTTAAAGACATACTGACAAATCAATAGGAGATAAATAGGCATGAATAGAAAGCTATTTAATAAAAACTATCAAGACCATTAAAAATGTAGCCTCACAGAACAATAGTGTTTGGTTGCTAATGTCAGTGAGCCCAATATAAAAGCTGGAAAGAGTTAAATAAAGTGAAAACTATAAAGAATAAAGACAATTGAAACGTTGCTATGAATAGGTACCCTTTTAAACATTGTCATTAACTGTACTTCAAAGAAAACCTGTGCGTATATCCTTTGAGCTCAAGCTTCATGGTCATCTTCCTGATTTTACCTTTTTCTAGATTTGACACCATTTTTTCTGGTCCCCTGAAAAACTTAAATAGGGGTACATATACTGTATATACTGTAGTTAGTACTGCTAGATGCTTGAATTGACTTTTTGTATTGTAACTTCATACATTTTAGATCTGTTTATTACATTCAGTAACAGCAAGTCCAAAATAACTAGGGATATAACAGACATTTTAAAGTTGGAAACATTTATTAAATACAATTTGCCGTGCAGAGTCTCTGCCATTTTATTGTTGGGAAGCAAAAAAAGGCTAAGGAGGGGTTGATAGTTCTTAAATACAGATACCAGCTGCCATAGCCAAGGGTGTCTAGATTGCAAAGCAAAGTCAAGAGTTCTCCATGTAGGTGTAGCTAATGATTATCAGTAAGAAAGTCAATCTCCAAGTTACAATACACAGGAATATGTACTGTATATGTTAAATATGAAGGTGCCTTTTGCACACATAACATTCTAATTATTTATTCTTTGGTCATCAATATGCTATTAGAGTCATGTGTATGTGATATGCATCTGGCTGTTCATTTACATTGGTTGCACAGAAATTTTTTTTACTGAGCAGATAATTGGAAAGTTAGGTTATTTAACTTTTCACCAAAATCAGACTATTTTGTACAATCCACATTAGCCCAAAATTAAATCCTGTGACAGAATTTATGCCTCCTGAAATTCCCATACAAAGTTTATCATTGTCTCTTGAGAATTGTACAAGAAAGAGGCTACTGTATATAACTCAACTCATTGTATAACTAGGGGAGGTGTATCTATCAAAGATCGAATTTTAGTGGCATTAGAGCTTTTCGAAACCACAATTAAACAAATTTTCTCTAAAACCACGAATGCTATGAAGGTTATTAAAAGATCTGATTATAAGAAGCATGAAAGAAAATAGAGGGTGAGCAATCTGAATTCAATTCAGAAAACCTCAATTTTTTTATTACGAAATGTTCTTTTTTGTACAACAGTGGATGAACTAATCTCTCAAAACCTCTAAAATCCCGAATGACTGAGAGATCTTTGCAAGAAAAAAAGGGCAGCTTCCATTGACTTCTACATGACCGCTTTTATTTGGTGTACAGGTATGGGACCTATTATCCAGAATGCTCACGACCTGGGGCTTTCCGGATAATGGGTCTTCCGTAATTTGTATCTTCATACCCTAAATCTACTAGAATATCATTTAAACATTAAATAAACCCAATAGGCTGGTTTCGCAATAAGGATTAATTGTATCTTAGTCTGGATCAAGTACAAGCTACTGTTTTTTTATTACAGAGAAAAAAGCTATCATTTTTAAACATTTGGATTATTTGATTATAATGGAGTCTATGGGAGAAGGCCTTTCCATTATTCAGAACTTTCTGGATAACAGGTTTCTGGATAACGGATCCCATAACTGTATTTTATTTTTTGTGGATTTTATGACTTGGGCACTTGATAAATTACAAAAAAAATAATGGATTAAGGCATTATCCCCCATAAGTAATAAAACGGCAATAAGTTTGCCCAAGTGCAGTAACCCATATCAACCAATAGGATGCTTGCTTTTAAACATGTGACTGCTACATTCTACATGCTGATTGGTTACTATGGGTTACTGCCCATGTCACTCATTGCAACCAATCAGATCTTTGTTTTTGTTTAAAAGCAACTTTAACTGTATAACTGTTGAAATCTAATTGCTGATTGGTTGCACAGTGTAATGCTTCATTCCCCATTATACACAGCATGATAAATAGGGCCCCTAGAGTGCATACAGTAGCTACAATGCAACCAATCATTCAGAAGTTTGCTTTTACTTGTGCAACACAGTTCTAATAACAACGGATTCCTTCTATAGTCTTGTAGAGAGCCATGAATGTAAAAACTTAATCCACAGCTTATCTGCCATGTGCCTTTTGCCCTTTTCAACTTCAATGGCTGCCAAATTATAATAAACTAGTAGCACTTTCTAAGCAAACATGCATTAGTGCAGGGTAATAGTACCTTGGGTACTGTACCTTGAATGCAAATGCATAAACCCGATTATTTTTGGTTTTACTGGCACATGTGCCTGTAATATAGATAAATGTATCATAGTAAAATGAAAGCCTATTAATACCCATGGGTATTTCAACTTCATGCATTTTAAATCTGTTTGCTAAATTCAGTAAGAGCAGGCAGGCTCTGCAATAAATCTATATTGAATTCTCAACTCACTGGTACTGAAACAAAAAATCGATTTATGATAAAAGGCAGCTACTATTTTTTCCATTGTTAATTAATTTTATTTACACAGGTCTTTATAATATTTTCTACACCACCAGGGGATATTCCCCTGTATTAGCAGTTAATTATGATAAGGAGCGAATTCAGTTGCTAAAAAGGTGTATTTTGACATATGAAATGTAGGAAAAACTGTAAATGGAAAATAATTAATATGCTGACTTTAAAACAAAGGCCAGAAAATATTATATATGGGAGCCGTTATATGGAAACCCATTATCCAGAAAGTTCCGAATTACAAAAAGACTGTCTCCCATAGATTCCATTATAATCAAATAATCCAAATTTTTTAAAATGATTTCCTTTTTCTCTGTTATAATAAAACAGTACATTGTACTTGATCCAAACTAAGATATAATTAATCCTTATTGGAAGCAGAACCAGCAAATTGGGTTTATTTAATGTTTACATGATTTTCTAGTAGTCTTAAAGTGTGAAGATCCAAATTACAGAAAGACCCGTTATCCGGAAAGGTCCCGAGCATTCTGGATAATAGGTCCCATACCTGTATATTATTATTTTCTTTCTCTGGGTTAGAAGGGAACATATTCCACCTATAATTAAGCGAGCCAAAGTGAGGAAAAGCTTTAAAAAGCGTAGTAAATTAGTACACAACATATTTTTTTGATACTTACCCTCAACTGAAACTGAATGTCAATATTATCTCTACAGATTGGCTCCTGCTAGTATGATCTTAAATCTTATATATAAGCACATATAGAAAAAACACAAATAATGCAAGAAGTCCTGTTTGAGGATTGGAAGGTAAATGCTTTAGAAAAGTACTGTATAGACATGATATCGGTATGTTTTTAACTTTCCCTTAAACATATTTAAAGGAGAAGGAAAGCTCCAAGACAGTTTATTGCCAATAGAATAGCCACAATAGTGCAAGCTAGAACGCTATATTTATTCTGCAGAATGCTTTACCATACCTGAGTAAACAGCTCTAGACACTGTCTCTGTTTGTTTAGGATAGAAGCTGCCATATATGCTTGGTGTGACATCACTTCCTGCCTGAGTCTCTCCCTGCTTACTAACAGCTCTGAGCTCAGATTACAGTAGGGATGGGAGGAGGGAGGGGGAGAGGAGCAAACTGAGCATGCTCAAGGCCGTGCCCTGGAGGTTTAAGCTGAAAACAGGAAGTCTGATACAGAAGCCCATGTGTACACAATAAAAGCAAAGAAATGTGGTGTTTCTTTTAACAGAGGACTCAGAGCAGCATTACTTTGAGGGTTTACTGGTGTATTTATATAGACCTTTCTGATAAAGCTTACTTAATTTTAGCCTTTCCTTCTCCTTTAAAGGGATAGTATGCATTGAAGTTAACTTTTAGGACGTAATAGAATGTTCTATTCTGGCAACTTTTCAATTGCTCTTATTTTTTTCATATTGTATAGTTTTTTTAATTATTTGCCTTCTCCTTCTACTTCTTTCCAGCTGTCAGATGGGGGTCACTGACCCTAGCAGCCAAAAAAACTATGTGAAGCCACAATTTCTGTTTTACTAATTTTTATTACCTTAGTCTTCAGGCCCCTCATATTCTTACTGTAGCCTCTCATTTAAACCACTGCCTGATTGCTAGGTTATACTGGACCCTAGCAACCAGATAGTTGATGAAATCTCAAACTGGTGAACTGCTGAACCAAAGACTAAAGTATATCATTCAAAAATTACACAACATAAAAAACAAAAACAAACTGTAAATAGTCTTAGAATGTGAACATCTATGTACATCATACTAGGTTTCAATTTAAAAGTGAATCACCCCTTTAATAATAATTATAAAAGGTTAAATTAAGTATTTACTTTTAAATATAAATATTTTCTTTAAATATAAAGATAAGTTTAAAAGTTAAAAGATAGAATATACAAATATAACTATATACAATGATAATTTCATAACATTGAAATATTTACAAATTGATTTGTTATTTTTATGTCCACATGAATATGTTACAACATATAACATTTTATTATGTATTGCATATGTATATATATATATATATACAGTATATATATATATATATATATATATATATATACAGTATATATATATATATATATATATATATATATTCAGTGCATATGTATATACAACACATAAGAGCCATGAATATTGTGTAAAATGCATGCCTAGAAATGATGCTTACTGATTTAATTTGTGTCACATGATGGAAACTTATAATGTAACCTCTTTTATAGAAGTTAATTTGTGATTGCATTACCTGTATAAAAGCACTTGACCTGTGGTCTTGTGTCTTTATATGGTTGGTGAACTTCTTGATGACTTCTTACATCATAGATACAATAATATCAGTATCTGTTATCCATCATTGATATACAGGTGTGGAACCTATTGTCCAGAATGCTCAGGACCTGGGGTTTTCTAGATAAGGAGTCTTTCCGTAACTTGGATCTTTATACATTTAGGGGCACATTTACTAAGGGTCGAATATCGAGGGTTAATTAACCCTCGATATTCGACCCTCATAGTAAAATCCTTTCGACTTCGAATATCGAAGTCGAAGGATTTACCACAAATTCTTTGATCACTTTAAACCTACCGAAAAATCGCTCGATAGAATGATTAAATCCTTCGAATCATTCGATTTGAAGGATTTTAATCGATCGAATGATTTTTCTTTGATCAGAAATAGCTTAGAAAACTTATGGGGAAGGTCCCCATAGGTTAACATTGTAGCTTGGTATGTTTAAAGTGGCAAAGTTTTTTTTTAAAGAGACAGTACTTCGACTATCAAATGGTCAAATAGTCGAACGGTTTTTAGTTCGTATCGTTCCAATCGAAGTCGAAGGTCGAAGTCACCTTCGATGGTCGAAGTACCCAAAAAAAACTTGAAGTTTTTTATATTCGAATCCTTCACTCGAGCTTAGTAAATGTGCCCCTTAGTCTACTAGAAATTATGTAAACATTAAATATACCCAATAGGCTTGTTTTGCTTCCAATAAGGATTAATTATATATAGAGAGAGGGATAGAGGAGGGAGATAGATCACTACTGTGTCATTTTCTTAGGCAAAAAATGGTCTTCAAAAGTCTGTTTCATCAATACGTGCATACATCATGGTCCTTTATTTTTCTAGATTGAAAAACTTGCTTTCACACCTTTAAGCTTTGTTGTGAATCCAGACTTGATAAATAACATAAATGCTCATATAGTTATCACTTAGAAATGCCCTTTGCACATTCTTCTGCTGTTGTAAATGATCCTACAAGCAGACTCCATCACAGAGACTCAGCAGAATCAGAAGTCCATCTTAAGCACACGGATCTTGATTTACATGCCGTATAAAGAAATCAGCATGAGGGAAAGCTGAGAAAACGTCAGTCCCTTGTTTCATTCCTAATTCATGGGGGATTTGATTCTGGACAGCTAGAAGCTACAACACTGGCAAACATAACATTTTTTATTAATATTTAAAAATTCATGAAACTGCTGAATCTGTCATCGGTAGAAATATGGAGAATGCATTTCATTAAAACAGGAGACCTGTTTGATAACAATCAAATGTACCAGTGTTAGAAGCAGCTGTGCTCCTGTTTTCAGTCAGTCAGTTTATGAGTTTAAACAAGGGTTTGACAAGGGCCTTACTGTCTTCCTCTACACCCATGTCTCGTATCTGAAATGAATGAAATTGCAATTAAAGTTGCTGGTGCCTATATATATATATATATATTTATATTCTCTATATATGTCTCTGCACTGGCCAAAAGAAACAGTTGTAACCAGGACAAAATGAATACAATGTTTAATCTTATAAATACATATTTTATCATTTAAAGAGGTTGTTCACCTTTAAATTAACTTTTCGTTTGCTGTGGAGAGTGATATTCTGAGACAATTTGCAATTGGTTTTTATTATTTGTGGTATTCAAGTTATTTAGCTTTTTATTCAGAAGATTTCTGGTTTGAAAGCAGTCTGGTTGCTAGAGTCTAAATCACCCTAACATGAACTGATTTGAATAAAACATTGGAATAGGAGGGGGCGTGATTAGAAAGATGAGTAATAAAAAGTATCAATAACAATAAATGTGTAGCCTTACAGAGCATTTGTTTTTAGATGAGGTCAGTTGAAAAGCTAACATACTTTAAGTTAGCTTAAAGGTGAACCACTCCTTTAATTTTACTGCATGCAAGGATAATTTATCAGCAGCTACTGCTATGTATTGGAGCTAGGATTCCTTTAAGGCTCACCAAATGATCAAGTAGGGCTGGCCTCTAAATTAGAGTGACACTACTTACTATATTTGAGATAAAGAAAATAGAGTGCATTAATTAACTGAGGCACAATGAGCAAATTGTGGGGTCAAGCATAATCACAATGCACTGTTTTATTCCAAAATGCTGGCATCATTGCAGAAACAAATGGGTTAATGGAGGCAAGCAGATAATTGTAGTAGGTGCAGGGCAGCTGCCTTCCTTGAATTCTGGTATTTGTTGATGTCAATTCTAGTTTGCCGTGCTAGTGACACGTGTCCCCAATTCTTTTGGCACGACTGAACTGTGTGGTTCGGTGCAGGGTGCTGAGGGAACCCTTGAGCTACCGCCTAGTCTGGAGGTGGCAGTAGCTCCAGGGTTCTTCTGCACCAAGAGGTGCAGCAGCGCTCAATTCAGAACAGAAAGCAGGTGATTTCAGCAGTGCTACTTAGTGCGAGGAGCACATTTTGACACAAATATGTTTAATGAAAGTTGTTTTAGTTGAAATTCACTGAAGGGGAAAGCCCTAATAATATGAGCCCTAATATCTGTTCTCATATGCCAAATGTTATTTTCCATACAATACAATTAAGGGATCAGTTATCCAGAAAGCTCTGAATTATGGGATGGCCATCTCCCATAAACTCCATTTTATCAATTTTTAAAAAAAAATAATTTCCTTATTCTCTGTAATAATGCAACAGTACCTAGTACTTAATCCAAACTAAGAAATAATAATCCTTATTGGAAGCAAAGACTGCTGAGGGGTTTATTTAATGATTACATGATTTTCTAGTAGACTTAAGGTATGAAGACCCAAATCATGGATCCATTATCTGGAAAAACCCAGGCCCCAAGCATTCTGGATAACAGGTACCATACCTGTACAATAGGTCCTGACAACACCTTCTGCTTCTGAGCTCTTACAAAAGCATATATATGTATGCCTGGTTGTTTCTCTCTAAAAGACTATGTTGGGGAGGAACCACTGGCTTGAAACTGAACTCTCTCTATTGCCAAGCAAAAAGACTTTGCACCTTCTCTTCTTTTTGCTACTCAGAAGCAGAATCAAACAATACAATACAATAATATGAACACAAGACAAACCCGATAAGCAGAACAAACCTTATATTATATATGATCGCGAACAGTATGAACCAGGCTAATCCCATTCTTACAAACACTTCTTAGGCCGTACACTTTACAAATAGATATTTCCCTATTGCTATATAGTTGTATAAAGAACGTGTCACTTAAATGGCTTAGAATATGTATCTACATGATATCATATTATGAAAAGCTGGGCAAAGAACAGCACCATGGAATTTGGCAAGTGAATGATTGAACTTAATGGTTTAAATAACATTACATTTGCAAACATTTCAAGATAAATCCATACACACCATTGAAAGCCCAAGAGCTGCGCTGCAAGTTTGAATATCTGTAAATAATTAGTATGAGGATTTTGTGATCAGTGGAAATAATGTGGGTGCAGACACAGGGTTATACCCCACATTAGCACTTGCCAGCTAAAAATAATGTCACAATCTATTTGTGCTTGATGATAACACTGAGTCAGATGTATTCACCACTAAATGATTAGCCTGTGCTTTAAACAATGGCAAAGACATATTTGGATGAAGTGAAAAAAGCACAGATTGAATTCGCCCCCACAAACAACAGGCATCCTATCTCTGCAATCTGCATAGTGATGAGTTTGCTAAAGTGCTGCATATTCAATCTTTCAGTGCCTAAAATAGCAAACAGTTAAATAAGCAGAAAGTACATATACAAAAGTTTGAAGATTGACCACTTATTGGTCACCCAACCACAGGTTCTATGGTAAATTAAATGAAAATTAACCGTGTAAATCCAGTGCTGAAAGAACCCCTCTGAGCCATTCTCCACATCACCTTTGGTGGTGATGGATGATCACTGCAGGGGGAACAGCATTTAAAAAGCCTGAGTTAATTTTCTGCAAATTAAAAGTTTGAGTATTTGGCAACTTTCTGAACAAGTTGGAAAGTACAGCATTAGTAAGCTCTTATTCTATCACTGACACTGGGAAGGCAGGGAAGGAAAAAAACAAGTCTATTCTGTGCTTTTCTCAATCACTATCCGCAGTACTGAAATGGGAAGTAGAGCAGAGCAGTTTATGGCAAATTCCTTCTATCAGAGGAAACTATATTTGCACTTTTGTGCAAAATGCAGGATGATTTTGTTAGTATTGGGTGGACAAATGGCTTTCTTTTACATGGTCAATCTAACACAAATATAGAAAGTGCTTAGTTCTCGTTTAAGATATGATATCTTACATTTGACCATGACTCATTTCATTCAATCATGTTGTATAGCTTTATACTGTATATCTGAAAAAATGAAGTCATTCTGTGGGCCATTCAATGGAATCCCTAAAATAGCACATAGATCCGATCCATTTGATGGCCACATGTAAGTAGCTATAGCATGTTTTCTTGTCTTTTCTTTTCCCCTAGCATTTATTCCATTTTGCAGATGGAACATGCATCAGGTATTCTCTTTCAACCCAGGAAGATACTTATTTTTAAACTATAATAGTGCATGTCATTTGTTTACTTTGTTGCAATGTTGTGGTAGATGCATTTATGGTAAGGATCAGGATTTCCCAATGCTGATCTTAGGGCTAATTATATTTTAATGCAATCTGTATGAGCGGCGCCCTCAGTCCAAATGCTCTCCATCCTCAGCCCTCACGCCTCAGACCTCAGCTCCTAAACCAGGCTGATAGCTGAGGAGGGAAGGCTGATGGCTGAGGAGGGAGGGCTGAGGAGGAAGAGCCTACAAGCTGAAGGCTGATAGGGAGGACCGAGGACCCCGGACAAAGGTACAACTGCAGCCTTTCAGGATGGGTGAGAGAAAAAGCAGGCAATGCTGCATTCCTCTACCTAGCAGATCGCATGCAGGAGAGTGATTTCCCCTGAGGATGTCCTAAAATGCTTTCCGTAAATATGCCCTGTCCCAGTCTAATGAATTGAGCTTCAATGAATGTGCATTTTGTTCCTCATATAGAGTTTCTCTACCTTCTGTTATATTGCATTAACAGCAAATTGAAATCACAGAAATTACCCCTTTTTTAAAACAATGAAATGTACTTTTACTGCAGGAGATCATTCATTACCACCATATTGCAATACAGGTTTGGAATTTAATATGTGGAAGTTTTTTTATGTAGAAAGCTCAGACTGGGCAATGCCATATCCCATAGTGCCCAAGCTATTTTTAATTTGCTTATTCGTTGGCATCAGTCTATGATTTGCTTGCCACAATTTAGTTGGGAAATACTGTTCTTGATCATTTGAATCAAAGCGTACCCTTAGAACAGGCTGGGCAGGTGCAAATGCACTCGTATACCCTGTGTCACAGACACCCTGCTTGTCTTAGAGTGTAAGTTCAACTGAACAGGGCCCTTGCTACCTCTTGTAATAGTTATTGGTTGTATTTTGTATGTAACCTGTATTGTACAGCACTGTGGAATATATTGAAGCTTTCTAAATATGTAATGATTACAATAATAAAGTTGTTAGGAGCCTGTATGGGCACAAGTACCTATGTGAATGGCATCACAGCATGCATTTTTACTAGGGAACCATTTTAGAGCATCATGCTGGAGCCAGTCTGGATTGCATTAGTATTATTTTGCCCTTGAGTTAACTGTTTTAAGCTTTGAAATCTCCGGAAGGACTAAAATCATTCACACAAACAATAATTTTGTCTTCTGTCAGTAGAAGGATAATAGCAAAGGAGTTCTTAAAAATCTCAATTGAATGTCAAGCTGTGAATGTTTTAGTTTATGCCAGAAGATATTAACCTGCCATATAAGAGGTTACAGAATTTTTTTCATAGCTCAGAACTTATTTTTAAAGGGGTTGTTCATCTTCCAGACACTTTGTTTAGTTTAGTTCTGTTTGTTCAATTGATCTCCATGTTTTATTTTTAACCACTTTATTTTTTTTAAAATGAAGTTTAAAGTTTAATGTTCCTGCCTTTGGTGTTTGAGTCTGGCAGCTCAGTGATCCAGGTGAACTGTTACAATTTGCTACATTAGTTGATACATCTCTCAGCAGCATTTGTTGAATATTAGCAACTTGTATCAATTTAATTTTTTAATGAAATTCAGGGATTCTGTCGAGTAGGGAAAAATAAGAGGATTTTTTTTACATAAGCTCATAATTAAAAAAAAACATGAATGTTTCCTTATTTATTAAAAAATCCAAATATAAAAAAAATTGCGAGTGAATAAAATTGTGAATAAAACAAATATGAAGAATACCTCAAATTTGTAATCTTACTCAGCTGTTTTAGTGAGTTAACAGACACTTAAAAAATACAAAAAATCTTGAATCAGATAAATATTTTACAATTTGCTAAGAACAGATCCCATTGGCTTCTACACGACCTAGGCAGCTATTAAATGCTGACTTTTTATAGTAGAATTTTTTGTGGTCTTTCTTTAACTATTGAAAAATGTGTTTTTAATGTCATTATTTAAATGCACGTTCATTTGCACAAAAGTTTCACAGAAAAAAATATGCGAACATTGATAAATCAGCCCCTTGATGTTTCTTGCCCAGATTAATGCAATATCATTAATTCTTAAACTTGGGTCAACATGCGATCATTGTTATTTATAGAAGACGTAGGGGCGCTCTTTGATTTATTTATGGCTGCTGAACTATGAATAATTAAGAACTTTTCCAGGACCCAGACCTTGAGGACCCTTTTTCTGGGTTTGCATCCCCTCTATCTTTCTCTGTCTATTCCTCTAAAATGATTTCTTAAAAAGGTCTTAAACTTTCCGGCTCTCTGGCAAAAAACATTCTTTTCCCACCTGTCATTTTTTCCAAACCTTACTGTACTATACATAAGGCATGTTTGCAGTCAGAAAATTTTCAACCACCATGCCTAACTTGTAGCCTCCAATATATCCAGCATATATTTTGAATTCAGTAAAACTCTCTGTGAGGGACATCTAATATTAAAGCCTTTCAATTTCTTTCAAGCAGAAATTAATGGGTTTCAAAACTAAAATCAATGCTACTGCTAGAATGCACAAAGCTCTAGCAGCCAAACGCCGTGCTTTGCAAAAGTATTGAGACCCTTGAACAATTCTGTCATTTTACTCAATAACAAATCATACCGTGAAATGTTGTTCTCTATATTTATTTTGCAGCACTGAAGCTCAAAATTAGTTTTTTTATTTTACAAAAAATCTGTAGAAAAATGATAAACTGAAATATACTATTTGCATGAATATTCATTCAGTCCTCAAACTCTAATAGTTTGCAGGGGTAATTTTTGCAGCAATATCAGCTTCAAGTCATTTAGGCTAAATATTTGACCCTTTTGTGCACAGTATTCAGTGGTGATTCTTTCAAGCTGATTATGCCCTAAAGCGTTTATGTTAACCAGATGATCTTTGTTCATTTGAGCTTTCAAATGGTGTCAAAGAATCTTAATGGGTTTGAGATCAAGGTTTAACTGCTATTGTAGTTACAGGTCATAAATATCAAGAGCTGTGCATAACATTGGCCTTTGTAGAAGGTCGACACAAATTAAGCCTCAGAAGCAGCCATGTAAAAGCACATCAGAAGTTCAGAAAGATCAGATCCGTGCCCTTATCCCATCACATTTATATATGCAACATCCTACCAATTAGTCGCCCAGAGTCACTCCTCTGTCCCACTCTGCTGATAGTATCTTCCCTCTCTCTTCTAAGAGAACCTGTTCATCCCATGATCTCTAAGGATAGCATACTAAGTACCTCTGCTAATATCCAAAGCTCTTGACTCCTCTGCTCCTTCCTACATTTCTTCACTTTACTGCCTGTACATTCCTGGTTATCTCCTCCTCTCCTTTCAGAGTGTGGGTCATTTATAAACACTGGACAAATTTGCACCTGGGCAGTAACCTATGGCAACCAATCAGAGGTTTGCCTTCAGTATTCAACCTGCAGCTGGCTGAAAAAAGCTAATCACTGATCGGTTGCTATGGGTTACAGCCCAGGTGCAAATTTGCCCTGTGTTTTTAGATTTTCACACCATCCACACCCACAACAATCTGTTTTGAACCTTTTAATCTTGCTGCTCCTCAATTCGATGTCTGACTTCCTCTGTAGGGACTGCTTTCTCAGTCTGTTCAAAAAGAAATTCAGATCCTAACTTTTGGAGCACTAGAACATTATCTGGTCCAGTCTTTGCACTGTATGGGTTCTACCTAATAAGGCTGTAAGCTCTACAGAGCAGGATCTCCTCCTACTATCTCTGGCTACATGACTCTTTATCTTTGTATATTTATAGTTGTGAATTATTAATTACAGGTATGGGTTCTGTTATCTGGAAACCGTTATCCAGAAATCCCTAATCCCTGGAAAGGCCATCTCCCACAGATGCCATTTTTTCCAAATAATCCAAATCTTTAAAAATGATTTCCCTTTTCTCTTTCATAATAAAACAGTACAGGTATAGGATCCAATATCCAGAAACTCGTAATCTAGAAAGTATGGAAAGACCATCTCCCATTGATTAAATGTTATCCAAATAATCCAAAAAATTCTCTGTAATAATAAAACAGTGCCTTGTATTTGATCCAAACTAAGATACAATACATTTTTATTGGAAGCAAAACCAGCCTATTGAGTTTATTTAATGTTTACATAATTTTATAGTAGATTTAAGGTTTTAAGATCCAAATTACAAAAAGATCTGTTATCTGGAAAACACCAGGTTCCAAGAATTCTGAATAACAGGTCCCATACCTGTACCTTGTACTTGATCTAAACTAAAATATGATTAATCCCTATTGGAAGCATTGGGTTTATTAAATATTTGTGTTATTTCTTTAGTAGACTTAAGGTATGAAGATCCAAATTATGGAAAGATCCATAATCCGGAAAGCCCCAGGTCCCAAGCATTCTGGATAACAGGTCCCATACCTGTATGATGTTTGTCTTACCTGTGTGCACTGTTTTGTAAAAAAAATTGTAAAATTGTAAAATAAAATAAAGCTACAGCATAAAAAAGTCTGGTCAGACGAGCCAAGGTAAAAGCATGTAATATAGTGAGTAAATATTTTTCCTTTTTTTTGTCTTTTCTCCTAGACTTTGATCTGTGCTTCAAGTTATAAAGACTCTACATACTCACTAGTGTGTAATGGTAACATAGTATAGACATTAAGGGGCAAATTCATCAAGGGTCGTATATCGAGGGTTAATTAATCCTCGGTATTCGACTGGGGAATAAAAATCCTTCGACTTCGAATATCGAAGTCGAAGGATTTTGCGTAAATACTTCGATCGAACGATCGAAGGAATAATCGTTCGTTCGAACGATTAAATCTTTCGAATCGAACGATTCGAAGGATTTTAATCCATCGATCGAACGATTTTTGTTCGACAAAAAAAGATAGCTAAGCCTATGGGGACCTTCCCCATAGGCTAACATTGATTTCGGTAGCTTTTAGGTGGCGAACTAGGTGGTCAAAGTTTTTTCTTAAAGAGACAGTACTTCGACTATCGAATGGTCGAATAGTCAAGCGATTCAAAGTCGTAGTTGAAGGTCGAAGTAGCCCATTCGATGGTCGAAGTAGCCAAAAAAACACTTCGAAATTCGAAGCATTTTTTCTTCTATTCCTTCACTCAAACTTAATGAATGGGCCCCTAAATGTATCAAATTGTTGCAAAAGCAGCAAGCCAATAAAATGGATACAATTTTATAACCCCCAAGTAATTAAAACCACAAAGCATGGGTTATTAATTATTAGAACTACCTTTTTACTGCAACTTTTTGAACCGCAACTTAGCAGGAATTTGAAAAAAAATATTTTGCCATTTTTTATAAAGTCTGTGCAGGAATGTTTTTTTCTCGTTTTAGGTAGTGTGCGTTGTGTGAGTCCTTGAGGATGGGTATTTCTTTGCATGTGCTGTTGGGATATGGGTTTTTGATGTTAACTAAACTACTAAGGTTCTTTAAATAAAATGTTTAATTTTCAAATGTCATTTATACTCCATGTTCTCAGGCTAAGCATCAATGAACAGAACATTAACTTGCCTTGGGATGTAATGTAATGTGTTGGCTTCCATTGTATATATACAATCAATAGGAGGTATTCAGTATGTCCTCTGCTAGGACAGAGGCTGGGAGATGTGTTGTTGTTGTAATAGTTATGGATACATGTTAAAGTTTTCCTTATAATATCTGTCCAATATTGTAAGCATTTATAGATATTCTTTACTGTTATTCACCATCAGAGTTGTATGACATTAATATACCCGGTTATACCAGGTAATATTTATCCACTATCTAGCAGGATGCAGAAAATGTCAGAACTTAAAATATAAAATAACAAATTAAAGAAATTCAATAAAATATATTTGCGACATCAAAAATAGTCATTATAGTCATCAATAAATCTTCATTAAAATGAAAATATGTGCCATTCCAAGAGAAAGGCAAAAAAACAAAATGCGTGGTAAAACTTCTCCAAATCCAACTAAAGAATTTATATATTCAAGCCACCACAGCCTTCAGGTTAAGCAGAATGAAATATTAAGCTGAGAATGGTGGTCCCTCACTTGAGTGCACCTATAATTGAGTACCTACATCTCAGTTGTTAGGGAGGAACTGACATTGTTTAAACCGACTGCAGTTGTATTAATACACATGCCTTGTCCTACTAGTCCAGAAATGGTGTTTTCTAGACATTTGTAGAAATATGCATTGATGCCACAGTTCTTTTTATTTCTATAGCTGCACAAACAATGCCAACAATGTAATGTGAAACAATGCTTTGTGAGTTTTCCTCTAGGTCAAAATGACTGGCTTACAACTGGCGCCATAATGTAAATAATACAATATTACATGCCTAACTAGGATTTCTAAGGTATTTTTGACCCAGTCTGAGTACATGAAGTTTCATATGGTGGGATGTGCTTGCAGGGTGAAATATTATCTATATTAAAACTTTTCTTAGTAATTCAGATGAACTCTAGATATTAAAATCACCATGCATCTAACATAGTGAAATAAGAAACACAAGACTTCAATATATAAATAATATCAGAAATCAGCCAACTGCTTAAATAGACAGAGAGAATATTGACATACATTTACTTGCTATATAGTGTTTGATGATAAATGCTTGTTCCCAAATGTAGAAAATGGAAACAGACTGGAACATAGGCAGTGCTTTTGTCTACAATCACCCTTTATTGGTGCTCAATCACAACATGTTTCGGGAATATGTCCCTTGAAAAAGGAATATATTCCCGAAACATGTTGTGATTCAGCATCAATAAAGGGTGATTGCAGACAAAAGCACTGCCTATGTTCCAGTCTGTTTGAACTTTCTACATTTGGGAATATTAATACACGGTGGATGGTGTGTATATGAAACAGCAGGACAATGGAATCATTTCACTCTGAAAAACAAGTTTCTTTGATAAATGCTTGTTGTCTGAAGGCATCAACAAAACAGTTACCTGTAGCTACAATGGCACATTAGCAGAGGTATTAGTGCTGGAGTAATAAAGGACCCAAATGTATGCCCTGTAGAGCCAATGCCCTGCTCATTGTCCATACAAGATGTTCTCAGCACCTTGTGCCTAATTATGAATTTTGCAAACAGGCCTGGATTTGCGGAGAGGCCACAAAGGCCTAGGCCTAGGGTGGCATAAATGAAAGGGTGGCATGCTGCCCAGGCGCATCAAGTAATTGCTTTGATTCTGTGCTAGAAATAAAAGATTTGCATGCATGCGATATTCTGGAAGGGCGGGAGATAGGGGCCAGCCTCCTGGCGCCCTTAGATTAAATCCGGCCCTGTTTGCAAAAATTGCAGAGCAAACAGTGAAGAAAGCATGGTCACCTTCCTTGCTTCTACTGTCCTCTGGGGCTTGTGCATCCTGAATGAAATTAAGACAGAGGTTGTGCCAGTGGACATCTAGAGACCTTGCACCCCTTTTTATGATATACAATTATCAGGGGTGCTTCGACAATGAGGCGAGTTGAGGCTGTCGCCTCAGGCGGCAGCACCCCACTAGGTACCAGGGGCAGCAAAAATGCTGCTCCTGGTACTTTAAGAGCGAATTTCCAGGGGAGTGGGGGGCAGCAGCAACTGCTGCTGCCTCAGGCGGCAGAGGGGCCAGGATCGCACCTGACAATTATACTGATGCTGCACTCAATTTTGTAAGCACAAACATTCGTGGCTTTAGGTGCACTGCACAGAATAACGTTGGAGCAAGTTGCAAAGTGTAAAAAAATGGTACGTTGCGGATGTTTTGTACTTTGCCAAAGTATGTCTCTGCATTTGAGCTCAGAGTTTAAATGGCAATGCAAAGGAAGGCAAGGAGTTAATGCTGGTACTCATTTAATTTAGTTGAAAGAAAAGTTTTTAGATTCAGGCCCATATGCATATCTGTATGCTCTTGTGTGCATGTGTGTTTTGTCTTGAAAACATTCAGGTGATCTAGTATGTATGTATGCATAGGCAGTGTGTGCTTATGTACAGATATGGGATCTCTTATCTGGAAACCCATTATCCAGAAAGCTCTGCATTACAGGAAGGTCATCTCTAATAAACTTAATTTTAAGCAAATAATTCTATGTATTAAAATTGATTTCCTTTTTTTTTGTAATAAAAATACAGTATCTTGTAATTGACAGTAACTGCATGAATCCATAGTGGATGTAAAACAATCCCATCTTGTTTAAATGATTTTTAGCAGGCTTAAGGTATGGTTATCCAAGTTAAAGAAAGATTCCTTATCCAGGAAACCATAGGTCATAAGGATTACGGATAACAGATCCTATACATGAGATGCTTATTATTTTACTCCTGGAGCACAATTTAATGCTTTGCTGGTACTAGTACAGTAAAGCATTTTATAAACTTTTGAATTGGAATTGTCTGTACAATTCGATTTTTCTTGCACAAAAAATCACAAATGTGAGTTATATTTAAAAAAAAAAAACTCAATGTATTTATTAAGTACAAAAAAATCAATAAACTCCAATGTAAAACTGTGGCATCTAAAAGCTTGCAAGTTCATGTAGAAGTCAGTACGAGTTGTACTAGGCAAAATCCAAGCCTTTTTTGAGTTTTTCAAGTTTTTGGGACTTGCAATCTCACAAATTTGATGTATCATTTTTTCCCCCTAATTGTATTAAATCAAGTTTTTTCTATTCGATCCATTTTTTTTAATAAATAAGCAAACATTCCAGTTTTTTTAAATTGTGAGTAGAAAAACTCACTTATTAGAATTTTGATAAATAAAAATGGTGTAAATTGTGTCAAAATGCCATTGGACTAAGGAGCCTTAATTGGGGTACATGCATGTATATTCTTTTCATTTAAAATAATTGTTCCCAGCTGATCCTGTTAAAGCTTAAGTATATCACTCTCTTTGACCTTTCTTACATCATATAGAGACCAATAAAAATATACATACAGAGAGAAGCACTCTAAAGTCAGCTTAAATAGCAAAAATAGCTTTATAGGTAACACAAAAGGGAGAATGTAAGCTTTTGTAGGCAGTTGTGTGAATGCAAAGGTGTTTGCAAATTTCTTTGCGCTAACAAAACGTATTACATTCCCACAATAATGTTTAGGGCCAGCCATACAATTCATAAAAAAGAGCCCAAAAAACATCATCTGGCAAATGAAGCCAATTTGGCAGTCTAGATTACTCATCTCTCCTTGCACATATACATATTTGTTTTACTTAATTTCGATTTTATATATATATAATTTTCTCATCCTGACGATTGTAACTCACTGAACAAAGTAGTCTCGCTAAGAGAAATATCAAAGGCCTGCATTAAACAGCAGAATTCCAGCAGGTCCGGACTGAGAATTAAAATAGGCCCTTGCATTTTATGTACACAGAGGCCCAATCAGTCCACAGAGAGGCCCAAACAACTCCCACCAGCCCACTAAATACTGACTTTCTATGGGACCTTATAGCAGCCCCTCTGGCATTTGCCAGAACCCACAGATTGCCAGTCCGGGCCTGAATTCCAGTGAGTCATTGTTTAACCTTGCTTCACTGTTGCCCACCTTGCATAGAGCTATTTCCATGGCAAAGTCTGCAGTTTGCTTTGCAGAGGGACTGGCAATTGAAGATGAGGCAGCTGCAACTAGCAATTGTAGTAACACTTTCTGACATCTTTGTTACTGAAAAAGAAGGCTCAAACTATTTAAACCCAGTGAAGAAATCCCTTTCGGTGCAGGATTTCTCAGACTCTCAGGGGAACTATCAAACAACACTTCAGTGGGAAGGAGATCAATATTTACAGCTTTGGTAGTTCTAAAGGCTGCTGCAGTGTTACAAGCAGGAATTGGACTGCTTTCAGGAGTGAAACGCTGACACTAGCTTATGGTAATTCTACCATGGACAGGATACAAAATTATCAGTGAGAAAAATAAATGTATTGCAGGTATCAGACTATCAGTACATCTGGAAATGATCCCTTCTATCATGGATTTTTCATTGTTCCTATATGTACTGTGTAGTATGTATTTCTTGCATGGAAAATTTAGAATACTAAAAAATGCAAATGTGGGGCAGTTTAATTATTGGAAAAGAAGTTTCATAAATTGTAATCTAGGCAACGATTTCATAGAATATGCAGGTACTTACGTTTGTAGACCTCTGCCTAAAACTAAATACACTTTACTAATGACCACTCTGGTCAGTGGTTTACCTGGCCAAGACTCACACACACACACTACAAAAATGGTCTTTTATAGTATAATATGCCTGGAGGTTGCGTTGATGAAGCTGAACACATTGCAGCACTGCACCCCAGCAACCAACTTTTACCTTGTGAATATAAAATCTTTCTTATTACAGTTCTCTGTGACTTGTGCTGATTGATGCATGCCAGGTTTGTGAAAATGCACATTATTATTCCTTCTCCTTATTACCTGCTAGAAGTATGCTGAGAGTTATTCTCTCACAAAATACAATTTTTTTTTTTTTAAAACTTCATAAAATCTTTAGTATTTATGCAATAGAAAAATGTGCACAAAAGTTTTCAAATGATTAACTGTTGTTAATCTTGGGGCAATCAAAGACTGGGGTTTGTTCACTATGAGAAGGTTTGGCTATCCCCATTCATATGCAAATTGTCTGGCTGGGATTGTGTTTTGAAATAGAACTCACATCATTCTTCCACATAAATGAGAAATTTGTGCGCATTAACACAAGCACTTAATCACAGAATGTTCAGAATATTGATTATTGTATAAGCTATAGTTGCATAGTAACTAGGGATGCACCGAATCCTTCTGCCCGGCCAAACCGAATCAGAATCCTAATTTGCATATGCAAATTATGGGTGGGGAGGGAAATTGAGTGACTTTTTGTCACAAAACAAGGAAGTAAAAGAGGTTTTCCCCTTCCGACCTCTAATTTGCATATGCAAATTATGATTCGGATTCGGTTCGGTATTCGGCCGAAACTTTCACAAAGGATTCGGGGGTTCGGCCGAATCCAAAATAGTGGATTCGATGCATCCCTAATTGTAACTCAAACAGTATCTAAAGTGGATTACTTTAATTCATACTTTAATGACCTTTAAAAAGACAGTGGGTCTCATATCAAGCCACCATGCAGAGACAATATATTAGGGAGCTCTGTACTTCACTACCTTGGCACATGGTATATCCAGATTTGTATCAACACACTTTGCATGCACACGTTTTCCTGCTGTATAGCACCCAAATATAATGACCAAAATTACTCATTGACTGTTCAAGCAAAGGACAGGGGCTGCAACCCTTATGGAGGACATGGTGCAGACCACAACCAGACTGGGAGAAGAAGTGCTGTTGGGACCCTTAGGGGCAGATTTATCAAGGGTTGAATTTCGAGTTCAAGGGAGTTATTTAAAACTCCCATAAACTCTCATGAACTCAGAATTCAACCAATTGAAATTTATTATTATAATTGAATTTTTCAAAGTCGGGTGAATAGGATCAACCCGCAAACTCAAATCAAATTTGAATTGAAAATTCTCAGAAAAAAACTTGAATGTCAGGAAGGCTGCAAACAACTCCAAATTGATCCTAGGACATCTTCCATAGGCTAAAACAGCAATTCGGCAGGTTTAAGGAGGCATATTGTCAAATTCAAGTTCTTTAAATGGCCAGTGTTAATGATGATTTTAAAAATCAAATTAGCATTTTTTAAAATAACTCGAATAGAGTTTTAATAATTCCCTAGTTGAATTTGACAGTTTTGGCCATAAAAAACTCTAAAATGTGAAATTCGAATTCAAATTTTGACTTCAAACCTTGATAAATCTGCCCCTTAGTGCTCATGCACTTCTTCTTTTTCCTGGTTATATTAAATTACACCTAATATTTTAAACATTGTAGCTGATGTTGGTAAAACATCTAACACTGACAAATTGGCAGAAATGTAATAAATGGTTTCAAGTTTGCTACTTGTCATGTAACCCATAGCAACCAATCAGCAAATAGCATTTAAAGGTCAAAAGAAGCATCTGATTGCTATGGTTTACTAGATTTTATTATTAACATGTATTTATATAGCGCCAACATATTGCATAGCACTGTAACATATTGCATAGCACTGTAACATATTGCGTAGCACTGTAACATATTGCGTAGATGTGGGCAAGCTTGTTATTACAGTTGTTTGCTATAAAGAGAGTTAGGATACAGAGGCATAACTTGACTTTCCCAGGCTCCCTTGTAGAACATTTATTGGAACCTCCTCCAAATAATGTATTCATCTGCAAGAACATGGATTGGACTGCTCAGGTATATGAAGGAGGGAGGTGCCGGTGGGTGCTGGTTCCTATGGAGACCCCCCCACTATCACAGGGTCTGCTTATCAGTAAGTACACCACAGTGAAGGTACCGACATATTGGCCAATTATCAGACTGAACTCCCTTGCAAAATGGCCAGAATAAGCATCAACTAGTCGAGTATGACAGTGCTAGCAGAAAACCCTTTGACAAAAGTGTTATCTCTGTAAAATAATGCATTCATGATAATGTCCATGATTAGCTGCTGTAGGTTGTAAACCTGTAGTTTGTAATCCCACTTTGTAATCCAACAGGGCAGGTTCCAAGATGCTTCTTGATGGTCCACTGATGGTTTTCTCTTTTGGTCTCACCAGGCTGGGTTTACTATCCTAAACATCAGTCATGTCATTTCTAACTTTGTGTAGTTTTCACTTTCCTTTTATCCCTGTTCACTTATGCTTTATTTCTCTTTCATTTCATAGTTTATTCATATACCTAATTTCTTTGCTGAAAGATTGAAAATATAAAGGGTGTAGAACCTGGGGTATTTTTATGTGATCAGGGTTAAGCTGTTGCAAAGGTAAAATCAGGGACAAGTAAAATGAATTCTAGGCTTTTGAGACTTAGAAATAAAGGTGTGCATTGAAGGAACTTGTCACAGTGTATAGATTGAAACTAATTGCTTGGATTGGGTTGTGCACAGGAACTGATCTTAGGTTTCTTAAATGTAAACATGAACTGTAGAAATCAATTTGAGTTATCCTGCACCTTGGAAATTTATCTCAAACAATTCTATTTATCATGTAATTTGTTTGGGCCAGAAATGCATTAAGCTGGAAAAAAATTGTACATGTATATACATAAACTTACAGAAAATAAAATACTCTGGCTGTTCTCATGCTCCTGAAACAAAATGGTTTAGAGAGGGATAAATAATCTGCAGTCTTGGTTCTTTAAAGTCTACAAAAACAAATTTGTATGATCAAAAACTTTAGTCAATGCTTCTCAAGTGAACTCTCCTCCTCTGGTTTCTTCGAGGGAAGGAAATATTGACAAAATACAGTTTCCATTTTTTTTTGGTTATTCAAAATGTATTTCATGGTAGCACCAGGACTACCAACATTTTTAAGATTTCATAAGAGCAACTACTTGTAAGGTTTTCAGTGAAGTTAGAAACTAACTTAGATAAGCAAGCATTTTGGCAGGCCCATTTAAAACCAGCAGAAAAACTATTTTTGGGGCACAGAAAAAGATTTTATATTATACTCTTATACTAAAAGATATTAATAAATCCTAGAAATATACAGGCAGTCCCCAGGTTACGTACAAGATAGGTTCTGTAGGTTTGTTCTTAAAGGGATACTGTCATGGGAAAAAATGTTTTTTTCAAAATGAATCAGTTAATAGAGCTGCTCTAGCAGAATTCTGCACTGAAATCAATTTCTCAAAAGAGCAACAGATTTTTTTATATTCAATTTTGAAATCTGACATGGGGCTAGACATTTTGTCAATTTCCCAGCTGGCCCTGATCATGTGACTTGTGCCTGCACTTTAGGAGAGAAATGCTTTCTGGCAGGCTGCTGTTTTTCCTTCTCAATGTAACTGAATGTGTCTCAGTGGGACATGGGTTTTTACTATTGAGTGCTGTTCTTAGATCTACCAAGCAGCTGTTATCTTGTGTTAGGGAGCTGTTATCTGGTTACCTTCCCATTGTTCTTTTGTTTGGCTTGTGGGGGGGGAAGGGAGGGGGTGATATCACTCCAACTTGCAGTACAGCAGTAAAGAGTGAATGAAGTTTATCAGAGCACAAGTCACATGACTTGGGGCAGCTGGGAAATTGACAATATGTCTAGCCCCATGTCAGATTTCAAAATTGAATATAAAAAAATCTGTTTGCTCTTTTGAGAAATGGATTTCAGTGCAGAATTCTGCTGGAGCAGCACTATTAACTGATTCATTTTTTTGACAGTATCCCTTTAAGTTAAATTTGAATGTAAGTCGGAACAGGTAAATTTACCTATTAAATGCAACTTAGACAGATATTTGTCTTAACAAAGTATTTATTTCTACCTTTCAGTGCATTCTGAATGAAGATACACGGCAGCAAGAGAGGGGTAGGGAGCACTCCGCAGTAGACAACACACTCCAGAGGGGGTTTGTGCAGGCGGTTTTAAAGATAAATGCAAATAAATTCCAAGCAAATCAAAGTACATTACTGAAATAGCCTCCTTTTGTAAGTATGAGTTGTATGTAAATCAGATGTTTGCAACTCTGGGACTGCCTGTATAGGTAATATTGAAGTAAATAATACAGCAATATACTATAATGTTCAAAAGAGTAAAGAAAGACTAGCAGTTTGTAAGAGAACATAGTACCAAGACAGCACCTGCACGCAGCGGGTTCCTTCTCCCAGCAGAACTCTGCAAGTGTATCCTGAAAAGTTTGCCTGAAAGTGTCTGTAATGCCTCCGCCGACAGGATGTTCTACAATTTATTTGCATTCACAGAAAATCTGTTTCTCTGATGAGAGGCACAGCTGGCAAACAAACAGGAAGATAATTCTTGGGCCTAAAGGATTGCCTCGAGTTATACTGCAATATATTTTATCGTGTTAAGCAATACTTGTTCGAAATCAAAAGATTTTCCCTTTCAATGTGACCTTAAATTCCCACAGAACTTCTCTCAACAAAAACTTTTTACTTGCATGGAATAATCGGCAGTGTAACAGGGATATCATGGAAAGTAATTTCCTGACTGTGATGGATACAGAGCCCCGAAGAGCATGACTTATGGGCATAACAGCCGCATAAAATAATTGAAGACTGATTTACTGACAGTGTTCCTATGTTACTGAAGCTACCCAAATACCCCTTAAAGGAGAAGGAAAGTCATTTGGCACTTGGTGATTGTGTTTACTTACCTGACACCCTGGTAGCAGAAAACTGCACCAACCCGAGGATTCAGCCCGCAAGCACCATGGAGTGCCGAGGTCAGGGCATCCACTGAAAGCCTCTGAAACACTATAATACATTTTCATTGTCGGTGGTTTCTTCTGTCCTGTATTGGGATATGGATGAATGTAACCTCTAGAGTCTATTGATATAATTGTACTGTAAAGCCACACCTTGTCATATGAGCCCAATTGGTCTGTTTGCCTGAATTGAACTAGAAAGCTACACCCAGCTGTTGCATAGAACTTAAGGGCTGGGAAAAGAGATCCTGTTTTCTAGCCACGGGTGATATATGGCAATATAATAGCACAAAATGCATATACTTTTGAACACCGTCAATCAGTATCACCATCAATCATAAGTAATTTGATCACTGGGTAGTTTGGTAAGTGGGATAATGTTAGATCTATTAATTACTGAACCAACTATTCTACGATTAAGGAGGTTATTTATTAAGAGTCGAGCTGTTTAGGTCCAAAGCCACCACTTTAGCCCTGATCAGATGAACTGTTCAGAAATAAGTAATTCACTCACCTTTCGCCTGCATAAAGCCTTTCTAAAACTTAAATAAAAGATGGAGCCACAGTGCTGTATATGTAGTGATGTAGTATAAACTCCCGGTATCCTTGCAGTACCACTTCCTAACAGGAGCTAGTCTTTTTCTCTAAGGCCTCAGTATACCAGTATCTCACTATGAAGTTTAATTAGTAGTATTTTTGCTGCAGACAAAACAATTGGTGTTTAAAATTGCAAATACAACAAAGCTTCAAGGAGTACATTTTTAGGGATGCACCAAATCCTTCACAAAATATTTGCCCGAATACCGAACCGAATCCTAATTTGCATATTCAAATTAACTCATTGTTTTGTGACATAAAGTCATGTGATTTCCCTTCCCACCCCTAATTTGCATATGCAAATTAGGATTCAGATTTGGTTCAGGCAGAAGGATTCAGCCGAATCAGAATCCTGCTGAAAAAGGCCGAATCCCAAGCCGAATCCTGGATTCAGTTCATCCTTATTAATTTTATATCATTCGGTTCACAGACATTTTATTTCTTGACATTCGCTTGAAATAAGAGGACTTTAAGGCATTATAATATCTTTAAGATTGCCTTAATATACATATTTGCTATGTTTCTTTTTGTCATTATAAGATTATTAGCATATCTTATTTCCTTCTCTCTGTATCTTTTTTCTAGGCTGTCTACCACTCATGAGCACAAACAGCCTTCTAGGCGTCTATCAGTTTTAGTCACCTCCCTGGTGAGACCACATTAACCTGTATGAAATGAATAAAAAACATAAATGATTTCACAGCCAATGTCATCATTTTATGCTATTCCTGGCTTCAATAACAACTCTCTATCCTTTATGGCATTGGCAATTCAAATTCAAATCAAAGTTTGAAAAAATTTAATTTCTGCATGAGCAAATTAAGATTTCTGGGGGAAAATGCTTTGTAGCTGGAAGGTTTAACCGTTAAGTTAAAATACTTTTTTCAATCTTACGCGATAATTTATGGGCATACTTGTAAATTGGTTGCATTATACATTGTATGGGACCTGTTATCCAGAATGCCTAGGACGTGAGGTTTTCCGGATAACTGAACTTTCTGTAATTTAGATCTCCATATTTAAAGTCTACTAAAAATCATTTAAACATTGAACCCAATAGGATTGTTTTGCCTTCAATACAGATTAATTATACTGTGTCTAAATTGGGATAAAGTACAAGGTGCTGTTTTATTATTACACAGAAAAAGGAAATAATTTTTAAAACTGTGAATTATTTGATTAAAATGGAGTCCATGGGAGATAGCCTTCCAATGTTTTGGAAATTTCTGGATAAAAGGTTTCCAGATAACGGATCCCACACCTGTTTAAGTCATTTTTTGCTGGCAAAAAAATAATCAGCACTCATCTGATATAGAGTAGACTACTAACTCGTTAGCATTCTCAGTGACAGATATAATTCTTTTCTTGCACACTAAACAGGAATCTTATACAGTGTACTTAGAGGAGAATTCAACCCTTTAGCAAAAAAAAAATCCTACCCCCACCCCACATAGACCCCCCCCCTCCTCCCCCCAGCCTACCTCCCCCATGGGGAAATGTCCAGAAGATGGCTGCGGTGAACTCCGATGCCTGAATCTGTGCCAAGAGAAGTAAAAAGTTAGGGGCATTTCCCCGGGGGGGGGGAAGGTAGGTTGGGGGGAGGAGGGAGGGGGGTCTATGTGGGGTGGGGGCAGGGGCTTTTTTGCTAAAGTGTTGAATTCTCCTTCAAAGGAAAATATACCCCCAAAAAGAATACTTGAGCCACAGATAAGTTTATATCAAATTAAGTGGCATATAAAACAATCTTATCAAACTGAAACATATATCTAAGTAAATATTGGGTGCTTTGCCAGTAGCGTTCCCACTGTAATAAATCGTTCAAGAGCAAAGGAAAGGCAGCACTCCGGATAAAAGTTATGGTTTATTGCAATAGGTCACAGACCAACATCGCCTGGGAGCTTTGGGAGCACCTCCCTTAACCATTGGCTTATGAAGGCCTTAATCAAGCCTATGATTAAGGGAGGTGCTCCTGAAACGCGTCAGGCGATGTTGGTCTGTGACCTGTTGCAATAAACCTTCACTTTTATCCGGAGTGCCACCTTTGCTATAAACGATGCCTCAGAGATCACCTCACCAGAAATACTGCAGCTCTAACTATAAAAGGAAGAAGTGTGGAAGCAAAAGACAGAACTCTGTCTGTTAATTGGCTCATGTGACCTAACAAGTATGGTTTGTTTGGTATGTTTGTGTGCACCGTGAATCCTAGGATCCCAGGATACGGCCCTTATTTTTTTAAAATGTCAGTTTTCTATTTAGGATTACCCAATGGCACATACTACTAAAAAAGTAAATTATTATGAAAATGGCAGGCGCGAATTTGCGGTGAATTCCCGCAATTCGCCACTGATGAATAAATTCGCAAAGCGGGCGTGAAACCGCTGTGAAAATTCGCCGCAGTTTGTTTGAACGCCGGTGCAATTATCGACAAAAAATCTGCGCCATTACGCAAATTTTTAACCGTTTTGCAAATTTCGAAATTCGAAATTCACGAATTTTGCGGCGAAGCAAACAGCCCCAAATTCGCCCATCACTAGCTGTGATTACATGCACATACAATATAAGAGTAAAAAAACCAATGTTTATTAATCTACATCACACTTTGCTAGCATAATTAAAAACATCCATACTCATGAAAATAATAAAGGCACTGCAGGTTTGGTGAAAGGGCCCCTTATAGAAATAACCTCCATCAAATGTACTGTAAATCCATAGTTGTTAGAATGATGTATACAACAATGTAATTGAAGTGTTCATGATGTCAGCCAGTACCTGTTCTGTTAAATGTTGAAATATCCTGTTGTGATTAATGCACATAGGATCTATCCAGTGTTCATGCTCAGGAACTCGAAAGAAAGTATTTCAAGAACTTGGGAAATATACTTGCTCCATGATAAGGGAGTCACATAAATACAGTTTAGTGGTTATCAAGATATCAAAGGATAAATGCAATTAAAGTATGTTTTGTATATACCAGAAGGTAAATACTAAAATGTCTAAGAGGAACATTCTTTAAAGGAGACATGAAGTAGCTCTACTAAAACTTGAATTTATCTCAAGCTCAACCAAACTCCCATCCATGATTTTATCTTATTTATCAATAAAATAACTCAAAAAAAAAAAGGTCAGAAATTTTTTTAGAATTTGACACCCAAATCGTATAATCTTTTCGGGTTATTGCCCGAAATCCCCCAAATTTTTCAGCTTATTGGACGAAACACAGCACACATCACGATGTCTTCAAATTGTAAAAGGGACATCTTCCATTGACTTATACATGACCTTGACAGGTTTGAGATGGCGGATTTTCGGATTCTGAGTTTTTGCAGCTTCGGGTATAATAAATCTTTTTCCCTCAAAATTATTTTCATCTAAAAAACCTCAACTAGAAAAAAATCATAAATAACCCCCTGGTTGTTGGACAAGGGTTGTTTACTAAACTCCGAATGCAAAAATTCTGACTTTTAAAAAATCATGAACTTTTTTGGAATTTATTAAACCCAGAGGATGGAAAAGTCAGAATTTGAAAATCCGGTATCTCAGACCTGTCGAGGTTGCATATAAGTCAATGAGAGAAGTCCAAAATGATTTTTTTGATGTGCGCTGGCTTTCGTGCAATACCCCAAAGTTTTCAGAGTTTTCCGGTGAAAATTCCGAAAAAAATCGTGAAAATCTGATGAAAAAGTCGAAAAACTTGTGAAAATCTGACTTTTTTCTGCAAAGCAAATTTTCGAGAAAATGTAATAATAAGTACGCGTAAAAAAACAGAGCGGATTTGATCAGAGTTTGTAGCAGAAAATGTTGAGATAAATTTGGACTTTAATATATAACCACCTACAAATCACTTTCTCATTCTAGAGTCAGGTTATAAGACCAGTAAAATAAGTCTGTAATTCAAAACATGTGCAAAAGAAGGAAAACATCTTAGATTAAGGAACTCACAAGTGTAACATTTTCTTGGGACTTATGGGGAAAATGTAATTCTAAGCAAATCAAGCAATTTATAAATGTAACTGATATTGAAAGCAGCATCTGTCTGTTTCCTGCACTTCTGGTTCTTACTCAAATAATGTAGCAGAAGCCAGCTGATGTTCCTCATTGTTTCAAGAGTCAGAAACAGAAGTGGGTGAGCTACAACTATAACAAATTGCTTTCAATTATTTTAGAAATATACTTTCTTTCAATATGGTAAAATAGTTTTAGGGTTGGTTTTCTTTCGTATGGTAAAACAGTTTTAATTTGGTGGAGATTGACTTGGGTGAAATGATGTAAAATTATTTGTCTGACCCCTACTGTGATTTAAAGGGGTAGTTCATCTTAATTTGTTTTGGTATAAGATATTTAGCTTTTTGTTCAGCAGCTCTTCATTTGGTATTTTAGAAGCTGCCTGGTTTGCTAGGGTCTTCTTTACCTTAGCAACCAGGCAGTGGTTGGAATGAGAGATGGGTATATGAATAATAAAGGGTCTACATAGATGGATACATAATAAAAAGTAAGTATAACAATGAAATTGTAGCCTCACAGAGGCTGTTGGCTTCACTTGAAAGCTGGGAAGAGGTAGAAGAAAAAATCCATTGCAAAGTTCCTAGGAATAGGGCATTCTTTAACATACAAAAACGTAACTCAAAGGTGAAGCCCAATATAAGAATATTGTTTTCATTGCTAATGTGTGTACAGTTTTGGGGAACACAACCTTCATAGCTATTGATAGTTTTTGAGATTAGTGATGGGCAAATAAAATCGTCTGGTGCGAAATCGTGAGGAATTTTCACGTTTCAGCGTTGGCAAATAAATACACAAAACTCCGAAAATTCGCTGGTGTCATGGGTGCAAAAAGTCACTCATGTCAAATCGGCGCACGTCATTACTATTCAGACACCCTTTGACTTTAACGCTGGCGTCACAATTGATGCGAGTGACTTTTCGGACGCACGTCCAAAATTGACGCAGGCATCAATTTTCAAATTTCACTAACTTTTCGCGAATTTCTTGCCATTTTGTGAATTTCGGGAGAAATTTGCCCATCACTATTTGAGATATATATACTGTTTAACATGCTATATATATTTTAGTTTTGTCAATGCATTATGTATGATTATGCTAGGAAAAACTGTTTGCTGTTATGATAGAGCAGGGAGCTGTCCCCAATATAATTATAGTGAACTTTGTGAATCCAATAACTCTGACAAAGTGCTGTTCTCTACAACTGCTGAGAAATGTAACTGTTCCAGGGATGACATTATGTCTCAACAGATAGACGTCCATGCTATTTGAATTAACTTTAAATCATTGGCAACTAACTTTCACCATGTGTAATATCTCAGTTCAAATGAATTGTGAATTCAAAGCCTTGCCGTTTTCCTCTTTTCTCTGCTATGATCGAATAGGGAGTTAGGCCGACCGATGTTCGGAGCCCTTATCTGTCTTCATAGCAACTGTATAATGTTCCCAGCGGTTTTCTAGGGTCTAACACAAAGTTATGAATGGCTCATGCTGTTTTCTGTTCCTTACTGCTTAATATGGTTCTCACTAATATGATTTCTCAAGCACCTTGTAATAAAAATTGCGTATTCCCTCAAGAACCAGCAATGGAAATTAGTTTTATCAAAGGAATATAAATATGTTTACTCTTATTTTGAGTTCTGCTGGTAACTTGCCTTTAGATTATTTCCCATAAAATTTTAAATCTTGTTAATAATGCAATAATTTAACATTATTCATTGCTTCTTTTGCATTCTTTCCATTTAATTAATTCTTGTATCTCTGCACAACTTTATCCTGCATCCCATTCTCTCTCTCTCTCTCTCTCTCTCTCTCTCTCTCTCTCTCTCTCTCTCTCTCTCTCAGGCTCTGCTAAAGGTACCAAGTAAAACTAAATTAACTCTCAGCACTGTGCAATTTACAGCGGCTTTCTGTATGACTGATACAAACACCTATCAAATAGCATATGTCGGATTGAATGCAAATCTACTTGCATATGGTAACATACAGAAAAATGTAGTAAATGCTGGGCAAATATTTTGCCTTTTGTTATAATATTAAGAACTATGTATTTTTTATTTCTTGCACTAAGCAAAATATTAAAATGAAAGTAAAGCTGCATTATAATCCTTGGTTCGTAAGAGCATAGTGAGAACAATTCAGCAGCCCACTGAGAAGTCCCCTATATTTGGTTCAGCTGAATCCAAAATAGTGGATTCGGTGCATCCCTAGTGAAAAGCATGTTCAATACAAGCCCTATTCTTTGAACTCATGTTGCAAATCTCCTTTTTAAAATGAACAGACCCAGGCAGATTTTGGGTGGTTACTAGGCCACATGTAAGCAATTCACTGGCCCAAATTTAAACTTAAATGATGCCCTTCCTATGATGCCCTTCCTGATCATTACCCCTCAGTTGGATTGAGAGGAAGGACAAATATCTCAATAAGGGCTCTTACACACGGGCGGTTTTTCCTGATCTCCCCTGCATTGCGCTTTCTTCCGTTCAGCCGCAGGGGAGCACAGGAGTAGACACACTTGATTATTGTCAAGGGGGCTGTACTTACACAGATGAATGTAAGCGCCAAGCGCAGGTGGGACGTGGTATGTTGCATTTCACCTGCGTTCGGCACATACAGGCGTCTGTGTGAGTACAGCCCCATTGACAATAATTGAGTGTGTCTACTCCTGTGCTCCCCTGCAGCTGAACACAAGAAAACGAAACACAGGGGAGCACAGGAAAAACCGCCGTGTGTAAGAGCCCTAAACCACTGGATTCAACTTAATTATATATTTTAGGATTGCGTCTTTGTTTGCTCTACCTCAGTTAAGCTTTCTGATCTCATTTACTCTCATTCAGTAGCAGTATAGTAAAGGTTTACTGAAGATAAAGCGATAGCGATTTAAATATAATTAAACGTGATTTTACTTATGGGATAGTGACACAAATCCATGGAATACCACAAGGCAGGACCATTGCTGTTTGCCTGAATGGAAAAAAAGATAATAGCATGCACCCAAAAATGGATTCCTTCATGCATGCTTTAGAATGAAGCTGCACCTTTATATTTTAATGACATTATTAATTCATGAAGACTTTATTACCATTATTTCCTTTGTGTTTGGCTTGTGTTACTCTGTCTGGGTGGCTTCTCGTCAGTTTTTGGAGATTGTATAGCACAGGGTGCAGGTAGGGTGAACGACCATATCTTATACTGAAGGAAAAGCTTTGACATATTACATTAAAGAGCCTCATGTACTACAGGTATGGGATCTGTTATCCTGAAACCCCATTATAGACAGGCTGTCTCCCATAGACTCCATTATAATCAAATAATCTAAATTTTTAAAAATTATTTACTTTTTTCTCTGTAATAATAAAACAGTTGTCAGGCTTACCGGATAGTTATGAAGTGATGGATCTCTTCTAGATGATAAGGACCCACAAGCGGCTCACACAACACAGAACCCACCCGGGGATGAGACAGGGGGGAGCGTGAGTGGAGAGAAGCCAGTGAGGCTAGGCCGAAGCGAGGTACCAGGGATTCAGAGAAGAGAATAGTCAAACCGGATCCGTAGTCAAAGGCAGGCAGCAATTCGGCAGGAACACAAGGCAAACAGAAGTCTGGGCAGGCAGCAAAGTCTCAGAAGTCAAAAACACATTGAGGTCATACACAGGAGTCAATCAGAAATAGTTTAAATCTGTAAGCTAGGTCTCAGGACAAACCACGATAACCAGGCACAGTTAAAATACAAAAGTCAGTTTAAATACCTTTAAACTTGGCGACAATTCTGCAGATTCAGAACGCCTGCGACGAGGAGCCAGCGTGAACACGCTCTGGGCCGCAACGAGCCTGTGCCTGGATGTGCGCTGACGTGCATGCTTCTGCGCACACGTGACCCGGCGCCCGTGACGTCAGGAACGCTGGATGGAGGCGCACCGCTCGGTAAGTATTTCTTACAACAGTAGCTTGTACTGGATCCAAATTAAGATATAATTAATCCTTAATAGAAGCAGCAACAGTATATATATATATTTAATGTTTAAATGATTTTCTAGTATTCAAATTATGGAAAGATCCATTATCTGGAAAACCCCAGGTCCCAAGCATTTCGGATAACAGGTCCCATACCTGTACTGGTAAAGCTACAGTATGTTTGTGTATTGCACACAGTGTTCCTGTGTATTTATACAGTATATCATACAATGCACTGTTCCAGTTGTTCACCTTTATTGTTTTGTTAAATCTGCACGGTCAGAGATGCCAAAGTTAGAAATTAGAAAATACATCTGCTAGGCTGCAAGTTAGATGTCCTTGGCCTAGAAGCTTTACTCAGTAAGGTTTATTATACATTTCAATACTTTAATTATCCACATAGTAATACAATATCATTTACACAATGCAATTTCGTATTTTGTAAGCAACGCAGAAACCATGTTTTCTTCTAAGCACTTGCAAAATGTTTACATGCCTATTTCATCTAATTTACTAACATTTTAATCAGAAATGGACAAAATGGTAGAGAGGTTCTGAATTAATTTCCCCTTGGGAGATTTGAGCCTGACTGATCAGGTTAATAATCTATTAGTCTCCATCTGCCAGACTCCTAGATAATTAGATTATTAGTCAATTCAGCCAAATAGTTTATTAGCCAGTGGATTGAAGCTTGTGTTGCTGCTCTACCTCACTTAACAATCAATTGACTTCACGTTTGAAAGCCCCAAGTCGGAAATAGTTTAAGGTGAAGTGTTTTTTGCAATTATGTTATGAATCAGGATGTGAAGACATTTGTTTGCTCAGCAATATAAAATGCTAAATATATTTTTTGATGTTTCCGTCTTTAAACATATAAGAACATGCATTTGGAAATGACTGCACCATGCTTCAATACTTTTCTATTACAAAGAAACAATGTACCCACTGTGTTTGCCCAAAAAGAAAGAAAAATACATAATAAAGCAAGGTCCTGTGGCTGTTGTTGCACTATAAATCTGATCTAAATGATAATTAACAACAATTATTATTGATTTCAAGATGCAAAGAGGGAATGTCCACATACAGTAATTCATACATACAGAATATGTGCAGACAAAGAAGAAATCCTCTGCACTCACCCATTATCAATATATACATTTTAAGCATTAAGCTACAGGTATGGGACCTGTTATCCAGAATGCTCAGGACCTGGGGTTTTCCACATACAGTAACAGATATTTCCGTAATTTGGATTTTCATACTTTGTCTACTATAAAATCATGTATAAAACCAATAGGCTGGGTTTGCTTCCAATAAGGATTAATTATATCTTAGTTTGGATCAAATACAAGGTACTGTTTTATTATTACAGAGAAAAAGGAAATAATTTTTAAAAATTTGGATTATTTAATAAAATGGAGTCCCTGGGAGATAGATTTTCTGTAATTCAAAGGTTTCTGGAAAATGGGTTTGAAGATAATGGATTCCATACCTTTACTAATAAATGTGCCCCCAGTTAAACAAACAAAATAGGGGTTATTTGTCCATATACTACAATTCATTATTCATTGCAATATATGAATTTCATTTTGTCCTCATCTGTATAAATTTATATTATTATATTATATTAATACAGTATTTCGAAGCTGGTTTTTTAGTATAAATGTTTAAATGTATTCCCATATTGCTTTCCTTAAATAAATAATTCTTCATTTTTGTCAAGTTCTCTGTATAATATCAAACTACCATGATACTATGCTAATGACCAAAACGGTTAATTATTTTTCCAGGACATTTTAAGCATTTTGCTGCAATTTGCAGAAAGACTCCTTATCTGGAAAACCTTAGGTTCAAAGCATTCTGGATGATAAATCCCACGCCACACTTGCTGTATATAAGTACAGAACTGAAAATAAATCGGTAGCATGCGGTGCCGAATTTTCAGCATTGAAGAAGACAAAGAACAAAGCACATCTTTCCTGCAAAAAATTGCAGCCCAAACTTCAGTTGAATTAGAAGATCTTCTGGTACATTTCATCTGCAATTTAAATCTCAATTAGAAACTATTGGCCAGTGAGTCAAAAATGTGGGATCTTGTACTGTGCTTCTAGGGTGCTTTGGGACCTAATCACTTTATCACACAATTCTCAACTGATTCCCAGAAAAATGAATTACCATAATAGTAATTGCTACTGAACTCACAGCTGGATCCACACTAAACTCAGGGTAAAAATATGTGAGGGTCATCCCTTGCTAATTTCTATTGTCGAAATGTATAAACAGGACCAGCAAGATAGGCTGGTTGGTCTAATTTACTTGTTTATTATGATTCAGGCTGTACCACAATAATTTATTGTCTGCAGTGATGAAAAAAGTAAATAACTCATATAGTGGTGAACAATATTTTCTTCTGTTTTTGTAAGTTAATACCACTGATGATGCAACATACTGTATATTTGAAAAGAAAAGGTTAAATATAAAAAAAATGTGGTGCATTATAAATATCAGTTTGGAACACTGTGATGTTTTCAGTTATCAGCTCTGCAATGTTCTTACAGGAACTATGTGATGCCTTCTGTTAAATGTTTAATGGATTATCTCTGAGACTTGAAAACACCATTTCTTAAAAATTAAACAGACAAATGAAAGGATTAAATATCATGTCAAGCAACCTTCTTTGCTCATTGGTGTATGGAAGCAATTATCTTGTTGGTACATGTGCTTAAACCCTTCGGACTGATGTTGATGGTATATGAAAAGTGTTAATGTGGCTATTAACAGGTGTAAGAGTTGCGTATATTGGATTGGCAGGCTAAGCGAGAACATATATACCATCTTCCTCCTTTGCATATACTGTATACATTTACTGTGTTATTGTTCCCCACACCGATTTCTAATGTATAAAATGCCATTGGTTTAGAATAACAATTTTCTTATACCCATGTTGATGAAGCAGGAATATGAAAATGAGTCGGAAGAACTTGTATGTGGATTTAGCCAAAGGGTAGGCTATCACACCTTCATTCACACCACGAGAGCATCTTTTAAATCTTTCTCTACTATTATTCCCAAGGTACTAAATAGAGAAACATGTCACCAGTTCTCCCTATAGTGACCACAGCTTGGTCTCATTTACAGACATAAACAACACATATGCACCATGAACATAACTCATTGGAGCTGTTTTGAAATGTGAAGTCTTTATTCTTATTGCTATAGATCAATCAAAGGTCATTGCCGAGTGGCTGCAGTGTGGTCCTGCATTAGTGAAAATTTACACCTATATTAGTCAAAGATGGGCTTATAGATATATATTTAAGCATTGGGGTTTAATGACATACAGTATATATACAGTACATATGATCCCACGATGAACAATCCAACAATACTTACCTGGTAAGTATTATGTCCTTTCTCTGTCCTCTCTTCTAGTTATAGTTGCTGTTTATCCTTTAGTTTTTGATTTTCCAATTGGAGTATATCTGACATGTCATTAATAGGTTTAAGGACACCTTTCAAACCATGAAATGCTTCTTTGGTAGTTACTACTAAGTAGCCCAATGTGCAATTTCTACATTTTAAGAAAAGTTTGTATTTTGTAAGAATGAGGCTAATTCTGTATTAACCCTATCAATGGTCATGGAGAATTATTTCCTCTTAACAGTAAAGGATCAACTGATACATAAATATATTCATTTTGTATCTAGTCCCCTAGAGTGTCAGCAGATGCAGATGGGTCAAAAGAAATATTAGTACATCCAGCCTTGTTTGTTTATTTTTTCATGAACACTCTAGGATGATGGGACAGCCAATGTTTCTTTTGGTTCTTCAGAGGTCTACACGTGGTTGAGTCCTGTCAGCTAGTAGTGTAATTCCATATTTAAACTCGAAAGACAGATTTGTGTGACCTAAATTCACAGTAGAGCAATGGGACCTGTTATCCAGAATGCTCAGGACCTGGGATTCTCTGGGTAAGGGGGTCTTTCTCTAATTTTGATCTCCATAGCTTGTCTATTATAAAAACATTTAAACATGAAATAAACCCAGTATAAGGATTGGGGCAGACAAGCAGATTTGGGGAGATTTAGTCGCCTGTCGACTAACCGCGTCTTCTGCCTGGTGACAATCTCCCTGAACGTCTGCCTTCCGTATGCTTGAATGAATTGCCTCATGAGGAAACTTTGGGCGACTTCGGAAATCAAAGTGTCGCGAGTGTATAGCGCAGGCGATTCTTCATTCAAGCATACAGAAGGCAGGTTGGGGAGATTTTCCCCACGCAGAAGAGGCGATTAGTCGCCAGGCGACTAAATCTCCCCGAATCTGCTCGTCTGCCCCAACCCTAATTGTTTTGCTTCCAATAAGGATTAATAATGTCATAGTTAGGACCAAGTACAAGGTACTGTTTTATTATTACAGAGAAAAGGATCTTTTTTAAATTTAAATTATTTCATTAAAATGGAGTCTGTGGGAGATGGCCTTCCCATAATTCAGATCTTTCTGCATAACCGGTTTCTGGATCCCAATCCTGTATAGGAAAATAGTATTATGTGATTCATCATATTGTTTGCCATATAAGTTTTACAATGGCTTATGAAGATGGCGTGTATTGAGGGTTTGTTAAGCTTTATAACATACAGCAGTGCTGTCCAACTTCTGTGGCACTGAGGGCGGAAATTTTTCCGCCTACATAGTGGAGGGCCGATAATAGAAGCCAGTGTTGACCACTACCTGTTTTTAAACCACACCCAAGTTACCACAAAATCATGTCCATATTCATTGTGGTAGCACACCAAAAAACCAAATGGTTGGTGCTCACTGCAGGGATATCACTTATCACTCATATGTGAAAAAAGTTGTCATATTAAGACAATCCCATAAATCTATATGCCTCCTCCCCTTGGATAACACAAAACCCCCAGCACATGATTAAACACCTTAGGGGCTCCTAACAATAATTTATTTTCAAATGCTAACAAACTCCTAGAACAAATACCAGGCTTATGTTCAACAGGCAGAGCAGGGCACACACAGGCAGAATATGTCACACACAGGCAGAGCAGGGCACAAACAGGCAGAGTATGTCACACACAGGCAGAGCAGGGCACACACAGGCAGAGTATGTCACACACAGGCAGAGCAGGGCACACACAGGCAGAGCAGGGCACACAAGGGCAGTGTATGTACATGTGAAAAGCCCCTTGAATCTTTAGTCGTGGCTGGGGAAGATCAATAGACTGAACACAAGTTAGCAATACTCCAGCCTATAGAAGGTGCCATTCCCTGCCAGGGCTGGATTTTGTCTGCCGGCACCCCAAAGCTGACAAAGCTGCACGTGCTCAGGCCCCTCTCAGGAGCGCATTCATGCAGGGGAATGGGACACGCAGATATTTATCCTCCACTGTCCCCCCCAGGATTGAGCACAAGTATGATCAGTTGCAGAGGGGTCAGGAAACGCAGAGAACTCATAGACAGAGTTCCCCACATATGGCTGGGCAGCATGCCGCCCCTTTATCTGTGCCGCCCTAGGCCTGGGCCTTTGTGGCGTTGCTACAAATCAGGGCCTGCTCCCATCCCAGCATAACTAAAAGAAAAAGCTCTCTAGAAGAGAGCCTTAAAAAACAAATCCCTTTTTATATGGTGTCAAGACATGGGAATCTCTCCCTGAAAAAGTTGTGCTAGCAGATACATGAGATGAGAAAAGACTATGGACACTTGTCTGACAGTTGTTTTGCCACCAGGAAGGAAGTAGAATCAAATGGGGTTTGTTGCCTTGCTCTGGATCAATTAGGAAATATTTACCCCAGTTAAAGGTTGAATTTGATGAATATAAGGAATAACTGTAACTGATGAAATGAGAACAGGACTTGCAACTTGCCTAATGCATTTTCATGTATATTACATATCACGAGTTAAAGAAAAAAGTTGCTCAGCTTGCCCTTTTTATTCTCTTTTGGTGGATAGCAGCAGGACATTTGCAGTAGTAGGCATTTTGTGTCAGGATTTGCTGAGCTGGAGAGACCTAATCTGTACTTCCATCATAAATAAGGAAAGGATCAGAATGTTTTTCAGAAATCTCTAAACGGCATCTTACTAATAAATATTAAGCTTATTTCGAGTTCTAGAAGGTTTTAAAAAAAATATGCACAGTATCTTTTTTTTCTTTATGACCAGCATTTTTCAATGGTTTGCAACTGCCACTTAAGCAGCAAAGTGGTATTTGATAATCTCTATGTAAATGTGCCCAAAGAGCATTTATAAAAAAAGGTGTTTGCTGAGATGATTATGTTCAGTGGGCGCTTGTACTTTGGTTTCCTATATGCATCAGAAATTCACCCTATTTTGCTTCAGAGAATTTATATCAGATTATCAGACATATGACGTCCATGACTATGGGGCAAAATAACCTGAAAATGTTTTAATGAAATTGCATTAGGCAATTGCACAATACAGATTAACGCTCAATTTTGTCTTTTTGACGTGTTGTCGATCCGATATTTTCAGAAAAATTATTGATAAATGAGTTCAATTCATGGAAGGGAGTTAGGTTGACTTTGAATCCAGGAAAATAATTAGCTAAATTAGAGTTTTAGTAAATCAGCCCCTAAAAGGTTTTTTTTTAAATTCAATAGTCAAATTTGAAAAAACTGCAAATAGTTATAAGAAAACACAGTGTCTTTAAAAGTCAATGTCTGAAAATTTCAAGCAACGTTATTTTTTCAGGTTTATTAAAGCATTCAAGGTTTTACAGCCTCACTGAAAATAAATGGTAGAATGCAGTTTTCATTTGTGATTGACAGAATACGAACACAATTATAGTATTTTCGTTTTTTGCTCATTAGTATGCTAGTGACTGAAAATAAAAAACATTATTGTGGAAAAAAGGTGTTTTGTCGCAATTTTTTTGCTCTCCGTAGAAAATTGATAAATAAACCTCTTCCACATATTAGTTCGAAAAATTATCATTATAGTCTTTAGATATATAAATGTCACTTTAAGGGTGCTATGCCTATTATGTTCTGTGTAATTCTGTTTTAGCTAACTCAGAAATGGAGGAATGCCAACACAGTATGCACTCCCCTGAATCTTCCAACTTTATTTTACCAGTTAATTGGTAACGCTAAACAGAATACAGGTTTTTGGAACAATGAGGGATCCCAGCAATACAAACACTACCAATAGTATTTAGACAATATCCCGCAGTGCCTAGTGATCAGCCAAAAGGAAGCACATTTTTGTAGTAATGAATATGAAATGAATGTGAGTGGATGCATGGAGTGGTTCATTAAATGCTGGGAAAAATAGCTAACAGCCTCAAAGAACCTCCTCAAGAAGCCCAAAATCACTGAGAAAAATGACAGGGCAGATTCCTATAAGCTGGATATAAAGAAGGCAACAGTATTAAAATATACCCCCATTTCAGCACAAGCCCATTCAGCTGGGCTACTGTTAGAAAGTGCATACAAGGCTCATACCTGCCAGAAATAAATACATTTACAGGTATATGCTTTTTTTTACACACCTGATTAGTGACTTCTATCCTTATCATTTACAGTAGGGGGTACATTACCCCTTATAATACATAAGTGATACTCAGAGTTGTGGCTGTGTGGAGCCACAGCTTGGCCAGCATTGCTACACTAGTCATAATAAACCATATAATTCAATGGTGTAGAATCACATTACTTAATCAAATGTGTGCTGTGTGACTTTAGGGGCATGGGAATTACACAGCATTAATCCCCTGAATGAATGTTCTTATGAATTCTAAATCTTGTATACTGTGAATCCATTTCTGATTGATCCTATCTTTCTTTGGATTTTCTTAGTAAGGACTTACTAAATCTAGTAAAAGAACTAACAATGCTTTGAAAACTACAGCTATAAGTAACCTAGAAAATAACTAGAGATGTCGCGAACTGTTCGCCGGCGAACTTGTTCGCGCGAACATCGGGTGTTCGCGCTCGCCGGAAGTTCACGAACGTCGAGCGACGTTCGCCATTTTGGGTTCGCCATTGTTGGCGCTTTTTTTTGCCCTCTCACCCCAGACCAGCAGGTACATGGCAGCCAATCAGGAAGCTCTCCCCTGGACCACTCCCCTTCCCTATAAAAACCGAAGCCCTGCAGCTTTTTTTCACTCTGCCTGTGTGTGCTGAAGAGATAGTGTAGGGAGAGAGCTGCTGCCTGTTAGTGATTTCAGGGACAGTTGAAAGTTTGCTGGCTAGTAAACGTTTTGATACTGCTCTGTTATTGGAGGGACAGAAGTCTGCAGGGGTTTGAGGGACATTTAAGCTTAGGTAGCTTTGCTGGCTAGTAATCTACCTTCTACTGCAGTGCTCTGTATGTAGCTGCAGTGGGCAGCTGTCCTGCTTCTGATCTCATCTGCTGACTGCTGCAATAGCAATAGTCCTTGTAAGGACTGCTTTTATTTATTTTTTTGTTGTTTTACTACTACTACTACTACTACTACTACTACTATAAGAGCCCAGTGCTATTAGTCTAGCAGTGTTGGGGAGTGGGACTGGTGTGCTAATCTGCTGCTCCTAGTAGTTCAGCAGCACCAACTTTAATTTTTTTTTATTTAACTTTTTTTTATTTTACTACCGCTGTAGTAGTGTATAAGTTGACCTTTTAGGCATTATTTGCCCTGTAGGCATTTTTTGCCCAGTGTGTTATTCAACCAACTGCTATCTAGCTGTGTGACCGTGTTCACATTCTGTCTAAATATCCATAATATTACCGTCTCCAGAAAAAACACCGGAGTGACTTTTTCAAGCAGCCATAATAAATTTTACGTAATCCGTATCCATCGCTGTAGTAGTGTATAAGTTGACCTTTTAGGCATTATTTGCCCTGTAGGCATTTTTTGCCCAGTGTGTTATTCAACCAACTGCTATCTAGCTGTGTGACCGTGTTCACATTCTGTCTAAATATCCATAATATTACCGTCTCCAGAAAAAACACCGGAGTGACTTTTTTTCAAGCAGCATTCTTATATTTTACGTAATCCGTATCCACCGCTGTGTATACGTTGACCTTGTAGGCATTATTTGCCCTGTAGGCATTTTTTGCCCAGTGTGTTATTCAACCAACTGCTATCTAGCTGTGTGACCGTGTTCTCATTCTGTCTAAATATCCATAATATTACCGTCTCCAGAAAAAACACCGGAGTGACTTTTTTTCAAGCAGCATTCTTATATTTTACGTAATCCGTATCCACCGCTGTGTATACGTTGACCTTGTAGGCATTATTTGCCCTGTAGGCATTTTTTGCCCAGTGTGTTATTCAACCAACTGCTATCTAGCTGTGTGACCGTGTTCTCATTCTGTCTAAATATCCATAATATTACCGTCTCCAGAAAAAACACCGGAGTGACTTTTTTTCAAGCAGCATTCTTATATTTTACGTAATCCGTATCCACCGCTGTGTATACGTTGACCTTGTAGGCATTATTTGCCCTGTAGGCATTTTTTGCCCAGTGTGTTATTCAACCAACTGCTATCTAGCTGTGTGACCGTGTTCTCATTCTGTCTAAATATCCATAATATTACCGTCTCCAGAAAAAACACCGGAGTGACTTTTTTTCAAGCAGCATTCTTATATTTTACGTAATCCGTATCCACCGCTGTGTATACGTTGACCTTGTAGGCATTATTTGCACAGTGTTTTCTTCAAACCGCCATCTAGCTGTGTGATCTTGTTCACATTTTGTCTAAATATTGATAATATTATCGTCTCTAGAAAAACCACTTGAGTTACTTTTTTTCAAGCAGCATTCATATATTTTACGTAATCCGTATCCACCGCTGTAGTAGTGTATACGTTGATCTTGTAGGCATTATTTGCACACTGTTTTCTTCAAACTGCCATCTAGCTGTGTGTATTATCGTTTCCAGAAAAACCAACTGAGTTTTTGTTGTTGTTGTTTTTTTAAAAATAATGCCAGGCAAAGGCAGGCCGCCACGCAGAGGCCGTGCTAGGGGCCGTGCTGCTATGCAATCCTGTGGCCCTAGCAAATTGCCCAGTTTTAAAAAGCCAATGACCCTGAACTCCCAAAATGCTGAAGAGGTAGTTGACTGGCTTACACAGCACACCCCATCCTCTACCGTTTCTAACTTTACCACAACATCCTCCTCATCCTCCACTGCTATGGCCACCCCACGTAACACTTCCTCCACCACCGGTGCCCCTTCTTCACTGGAGTCAGAGGAGTTATTTTCCCATGAGTTTCTTGAACTGAGTAATGCGCAACCATTATTGGCAGAAGAAGATGAAGGAGATGAGGACGTTACACCAGATTTAATTCTGGCAGAGAACACGACAGAGATGGACATAATGATGAGTGATGAGGAGGAGGAGGAGGTCCCCGCTGCTGCTTCCTTCTGTGATGTGTCAGAAGAAATTGATGCATCTGAGGAGAATGATGATGAGGAGATTGATGTTTTGTGGGTGCCTAGTAGAAGAGAGCAAGAGGAGGGTAGTTCAGATGGAGAGACGGAGAGTCAGAGAGGCAGTAGGAGAATAAGACTTAGAAGAAGCAGGGAGGCCAGCCCGCAGGGATCAGTAGGGCAACAACATGTATCGGCACCTGTGTTCAGCCGGCCAACGCACCCGCCATTGCCGCCAATGCCGCCAACTTCTACTGTTACCGCCAGATCGCACACTTCCAAAAAGTCAGCAGTGTGGGATTTTTTTAATGTGTGTGCCTCTGACAAAAGCATTGTAATTTGCAATGAGTGCAGTCAGAAACTGAGCCTTGGTAAGCCCAACAGCCACATAGGTACAACTTCTATGCGAAGGCACATGAGCGGCAAGCACAAAGCACTTTGGGAGCAACACCTCAAAGGCAACAGGCAAACTAAAAGCCACACTCCTTCTGGTCCAGCATCTTACTGCTCTACCTCTGCTCTCCTTGACCCATCTGAACCACCCTCCACTCCGCCTTCCACCTTGACCACCTGTTCCCATTCCCAGTCATCTGCCACCAGCCAAGTTTCTGTGAAGGCCATGTTTGAGCGTAAGAAGCCAATGTCTGACTGTCACCCCCTTGCCCGGCGTCTGACAGCTGGCTTGTCTGCACTCTTAGCCCGCCAGCTTTTACCATACCAGCTGGTGGACTCTGAGGACTTCCGCAAATTTGTAGCAATTGGGACACCGCAGTGGAAGGTACCCAGCCGCAATTTTTTTTCTAAAAAGGGAATACCACACCTGTACCAACATGTGCAGAGCCAAGTTACCGCATCTCTGTCACTTAGTGTTGGGCCAAAGGTCCATATGACTACTGACGCATGGTCCTCCAAGCATGGTCAGGGCAGGTATGTCACCTACACTGCCCACTGGGTGAACTTGGTAATGGCTGGGAATGGGAAGCAGGGAATGGGTAGCTCAACAACAACAACAACAGTGGAGTTGGTGTCACCGCCACGGATTGCACGCGGTTCTGCCACCACCTCTACTCCTCCATCGCTCTCTACCTCGTCTTCTTCCTCTTCTTCTTCTTACTCTGCTGCTGGGTCCTCCTTCTCCTCCTCCACACCTGTGCACCCCCAGCTCCCCCTAGGCTATTCGACGTGCCAGGTACGCCGTTGTCACGCTGTCTTGGGGATGACGTGCCTGGAAAGCAAAAACCATACCGGATCTGTACTCCTGTCATCTCTGCAGTCACAGGCCGATCGGTGGCTGACCCCACACCAACTGCAGATCGGAAAAGTGGTGTGTGACAATGGAAGCAATCTGTTGGCAGCGTTGAGACTGGGAAATTTAACACATGTGCCCTGCATGGCACATGTGTTAAATTTAATAGTCCAACGTTTTGTCTCCAAGTACCCAGGATTCCAGGACGTTCTCACCCAGTCCAGAAAGGTGTCGGCCCATTTCAGACGTTCCTACACAGCCATGGCACGCCTTGCTGACATTCAGCAGCGCTACAACATGCCAGTCAGGCGTTTGATTTCTGACAGCCAGACTCGCTGGAATTCAACGCTCCTTATGTTGGAACGTCTGCTGCAACAACAAAGGGCCGTCAACGAGTACCTTTTTGAACTGGGTGGTAGGACTGGATCTGCAGAGCTGGGGATTTTTTTCCCCCGTTACTGGGTGCTTATGCGCGATGCCTGCAGGCTCATGCGACCTTTTGAAGAGGTGACAAATATGGTCAGTCGCACCGAAGGCACCATCAGCGACCTAATACCCTTCGCTTTCTTCCTGGAGCGTGCCGTGCGACGAGTGACAGATGAGGCTGTAGACCAGCGTGACGAGGAGCTGGAAGCGCACGATTTATGGTCGCAATCACCAGAACGAACCCAGGCACCTGCTGCAACGCAGGGAGAGGTGCCAGAAGTGGAGTCAGAGGAGGAAGGTGGCTTTGTGGAGGAGGAGGAGGAGGACCAACAGGAGCAGGCTTCCCAGGGGGCTAGTGGTGACCTTTTGGGGACCCCTGGTCTTGTACGTGGCTGGGGGGAGGAGACCGTGGATGATGCAGTCCTTGATAATGAGGAAGCGGAGATGGATAGCTCTGCATCCAACCTTGTGAGAATGGGGTCTTTCATGCTGGCATGCCTGTTGAAGGACCCCCGTATCAAGAGGCTTAAGGAGAAGGACCTGTACTGGGTCGCAACGCTACTAGACCCTCGGTACAAGCATAAAGTGGCAGAAATGTTACCAACATACCACAAGTCCGAAAAGATGCGGCATTTACAAACCAGCCTGCAAAACATGTTGTACAATGCTTTTAAGGGTGATGTCACTTCAGGAACTCATCAACATTCCAGGGGCAGAGGTGCCAGTAATCCTGCCACGAGCACACCTGCAAGGACAAAGCCCTTTGGCCGGTCTGTAACATCAGACATGCAAATGTTTTTCTGTCCAAGGCAGCGCCACAACCCTTCTGGATCCACCCTCAAAGAACGCCTCGACCGGCAGGTAGCGGACTACCTGGCATTAACTGCAGATATCGACACTCTGAGGAGCGATGAACCCCTGGACTACTGGGTGCGCAGGCTTGATCTGTGGCCAGAGCTGTCACAATTTGCCATGAACCTCTTGTCTTGCCCAGCCTCAAGTGTGCTCTCAGAAAGGACCTTCAGTGCAGCAGGAGGGATTGTAACTGAGAAGAGAACTCGCCTAGGTCACAAAAGTGTCGATTACCTGACCTTTATTAAAATGAATGAGGGGTGGATCTCGGAGGGTTACTGCACGCCGGAAGACTTGTTCTGACTTCTATGCAGCTGTCCTTCTCTTCAAGCCTCATGACTCCACACACAGCTGTCCTTTAGCGTCCTCCTCCCTCCGCCACCGTTACAAACTAGGGTGCAAACCCTACTGGTTTAATTTTTTCTGGCCTCTGTGCTTCAGTGGCTGCGTCCAAAAAAACGGGGCAAACAATGTCTACAAGGTCAACGTATGGCGAAAAATTACTATTTTCAGCATTTATATGGCATATTTTTTCTGGCAACTGTGCTTCAGTGGCTGCGTCCAAAAAAATGCATATTTTCTGCATTTATATGGCATAATTTTTCTGGCCTCTGTGCTTCAGTGGCTGCAACCAAAAAAATGCATATTTTGTCCATTTATATGGCATAATTTTTCTAGCCTCTGTGCTTCAGTGGCTGCAACCAAAAAAATGCATATTTTCTCCATTTATATGGCATAATTTTTCTAGCCTCTGTGCTTCAGTGGCTGCAACCAAAAAAATGCATATTTTCTCCATTTATATGGCATAATTTTTCTGGCCTCTGTGCTTCAGTGGCTGCAACCAAAAAAATTTATATTTTCAGCATTTATATGGCATAATTTTTCTGTCAACTGTGCTTCAGTGGCTGCGACCAAAAAAATGCATATTTTCTGCATTTATATGGCATAATTTTTCTGGCCTCTGTGCTTCAGTGGCTGCAACCAAAAAAATTTATATTTTCAGCATTTATATGGCATAATTTTTCTGGCAACTGTGCTTCAGTGGCTGCGACCAAAAAAATGACTATTTTCAGCATTTATATGGCATATTTTTTCTGGCCTCTGTGCTTCAGTGGCTGCGGCCAAAAAAACTGGGCAAACAATGCCTACAAGGTCAACGACGTTGACCTTGTAGGCATTGTTTGCCCAGTTTTTTTGGCCGCAGCCACTGAAGCACAGAGGCCAGAAAAAATATGCCACATAAATGCTGAAAATAGTCATTTTTTGCCATACGTTGACTCAACGTATATGGCAAAAAATGGCTATTTTCAGCATTTATATGGCATATTTTTTCTGGCAACTGTGCTTCAGTGGCTGCGTCCAAAAAAACTGGGCAAACAATGTCTACAAGGTCAACGTATGGCGAAAAATTACTATTTTAAGCATTTATATGGCATATTTTTTCTGGCAACTGTGCTTCAGTGGCTGCGTCCAAAAAAAACTGGGCAAACAATGTCTACAAGGTCAACGTATGGCGAAAAATGACTATTTTCAGCATTTATATGGCATATTTTTTCTGGCAACTGTGCTTCAGTGGCTGCGTCCAAAAAAACTGGGCAAACAATGCCTACAAGGGCAACGTATGGCAGTTGTTTAAAGAGAACAGTAGATTACTAGCCAGCAAAGCTACCTAAGCTAAAATGTCCCTCAAATCCCTGCAGACTTCTGTCCCTCCAATACAGAGCAGTATCAAGCAGATTACTAGCCAGCAAACTTACTATCATCTGTCCCTGAAATCACTAACAGCTCTCCCCCTACACTATCTCTTCCAAGCACACACAGGCAGATTTTTCAGATACATTTTTGCCCTTGATCCCCCTCTGGCATGCCACTGTCCAGGTCGTTGCACCCTTTAAACAACTTTAAAATCATTTTTCTGGCCAGAAATGTCTTTTTTAGATGTTAAAGTTCGCCTTCCCATTGAAGTCTATGGGGTTCGCGAACCGCTCGCATTTTTGCGCAAGTTCGCGAATATGTTCGCGAACTTTTTTTCCGACGTTCGCTACATCCCTAAAAATAACACAGAATGCTTTTATTTTAGAACAGATTCCAGTTTTCATAGTTGGTTCAAGCTCTCTTTCAGGTTCCCTTAGCGTATAACAATGTATATAAGCCTTTAACCAAAATATCATATGCATTCACCTTCAAGCTGGACTTCTAGAAGTGTGTTGCATAAAGAAATTGTATAAATGGGGACCCAACACACACCAAAATTCAAGTAGTGTGTCAGCGTTTACTGTGACAGACCAGAAAAAAAACGTTTTAGGGGCCCATATGCTGTATGGGAGCAGACTTACTGTGCTATGCACCTCTCCTGCCACCTACAAGGCAGCAGAGGGAGGGAGGTGCCTGGGAGCAGCCCACTTGAACAAAAATTGAGAGGCCCCTCTGGCATTTGCCCGCACAGACAGATTGCCAGTCCGGGCCTGAGTATGTTCATCACATAGTTTTATATTTACATTAAGTTATTAAACCACATCAGTGTTTCCTCCAATGCTCTGTTGGTAACAATGGATGCTGGTAGCTTATACACCATTATTCCACATGACATTGGCCTTACATGAGTTTGACCATAAGCACCCCCACCACAGCCCACAGAATTTCTATGGAAACACAAAGCTGTTAAATAATGCCCCCCTTTTTGTACAAGTACTAGAATTACTAAGGGTAGCCAGTTGTTTAAAACCCTTATATTTTGTGGAGCGAAGGGTAAAAACAAAATGTGAGTCAACTCAAACCGTGACCTTCTTTCCATTTTTCAACCCAAGGCTGATTTGTGTGTATATTCTGTGTTACATTTATAGTTATGTCTATCATTTGTTTCAGCTCTTAACAAAGGTATTAACTATTACTCAACAATATCAAATATAGAAGGGTTATTTATTTAAATCTGAGTCCATGTCCTAAATCCTTTACTTTTTAATGTTTCTTTGAACTATTAGCAAAAATGGGTGGAAACTCAGAATTAATGAAACATTTCAATTTAGCTAATCTATAATATGTAAAAAGAGACCATAACAGAATCAGCGCTACTTTCTACAACCAGTATTTAAGTGCTCTGTAGATGAATATTGCATACTTATCTCCTGTGTCTCATCAGCCCCTTATTTACATCAATGAATTATATTATCAAAGTGAATAGATATTGCTCTTTGCATGCTGTGAATGAGTTCAACTGTAGTATGTAAAGTCAGTGCATCGTGAAATAAACAATTAAAACTTAGCAAGTATCCATTTAATAATACTAAATATGGCCTTTCCCAGTCAAAATACTCAGCGTTAACACAGTCAAGCATGTTCTCACTAATACTTATGTAACTTGGATCTATAGTCATATGAAAAAGTTTGGGAACCCCTCTCAGCCTGCATAATAATTTACTCCACAAAAAAGATAACAGTGGCATGTCTTTCTTTCCCATGATCATCTGAGTACTGGGGTGTTTTCTGTACAAAGATTTTTAGTGAAGCAGTATTCAGTTGTATGAAATTAAATCAAATGTGAAAAACTGGCTGCACAAAAATTTGGGTACTCTTGTAATTTTGCCAATTTGAATGCATGTAACTGTTCAATGCTGATTACTGGTAACACCAAATTGGTTGGATTAGTTTGTTAAGCCTTTAATTTCATAGGTAGGTGTGTCCAATCATGAGAACATGTATTTAAGGTGGCCAATTGCAAGTTATGCTTCTGTTTGACCCTCCTCTGAAGAGTGACAGCATGGGATCCTCAAAGCAACTCTCCAAATATCTGAAAACAAAAATTGTTCAGTATCATGGTTTATGGGAAGGCTACAAAAAGCTATATCAGAGGTTTAAACTGTCAGTTTCAACTGTAAAGAATGTAATCAGGAAATGGAAGGCCACAGGCACAGTTGCTGTAAAACCCAGGTCTGGCAGGCCAAGAAAAATACAGGAGCGGCATATGCGGAGGATTGTGAGAATGGTTACAGACAACCCAAAGATCACCTCCAGAGACCTGCAATAACATCTTGTTAGAGATGGTGTATCTGTACATTGTTCTACAATTCAGAGCAATTTGAACAAAGAACATCTCTATGGGGGGTGATAAGAAAGAAGCCCTTTCTGCACTCACACCACAAACAGAGTTAGTTGTTTGTTGTATGTAAAAGCTCATTTAGACAATACACAGTCATTTTGGAACAAAGTGCATTGGACTGATGAGCCAAAAATGTAGTTATGTCGTCATATCAAAAAGCGATTTGAATGGCGGAAGAAGAACACTGCATTCCAAGAAAAACACCTGCTACCTACAGTCAAATTTGGTGGAGGTTCCATCATGCTGTGAGGCTGTGTGGCTAGTTTAGGGACTGGGGCCGTTGTTAAAGTTACATAGTTACATAGTTAAATTGGGTTGAAAAAAGACAAAGTCCATCAAGTTCAACCCCTCCAAATGAAAACCCATCATCCATACACACACCCCTCCCTACTTTTAATTAAAATTCTATATACCCATACCTATACTAACTATAGAGTTTAGTATCACAATAGCCTTGGATATTATGTCTGTCCAAAAAATCATCCAAGCCATTCTTAAAGGCATTAACTGAATCAGCCATCACAACATCACCCGGCAGTGCATTCCACAACCTCACTGTCCTGACTGTGAAGAACCCTCTACGTTGCTTCAAATGAAAGTTCTTTTCTTCTAGTCTAAAGGGGTGGCCTCTGGTACGGTGATCCACTTTATGGGTAAAAAGGTCCCCTGCCATTTGTCTATAATGTCCTCTAATGTACTTGTAAAGTGTAATCATGTCCCCTCGCAAGCGCCTTTTTTCCAGAGAAAACAACCCCAACCTTGACAGTCTACCCTCATAATTTAAGTCTTCCGTCCCTCTAACCAATTTAGTTGCACGTCTCTGCACTCTCTCCAGCTCATTTATATCCCTCTTAAGGACTGGAGTCCAAAACTGAACTGCATACTCCAGATGAGGCCTCACCAAGGACCTATAAGGAGGCATAATTATGTTTTCATCCCTTGAGTTAATGCCCTTTTTTATGCAAGACAGAACTTTATTTGCTTTAGTAGTCACAGAATGACACTGCCCAGAATTAGACAACGTGTTATCTACAAAGACCCCTAGATCCTTTTCATTTAAGGAAACTCCCAGCACACTGCCATTTAGTGTATAACTTGCATTTATATTATTTTTGCCAAAGTGCATAACCTTGCATTTATCAACGTTGAACCTCATTTTCCAGTTTGCTGCCCAGTTTTCCAGTTTAGACAGATCACTTTGCAAAGTGGCAGCATCCTGCATGGAACCTATAGTTCTGTACAATTTAGTATCATCTGCAAAAAGTTGAGGGTCTAATAAATTCAACCCATCAAATTCTTCAGGATAATGTTCAAGCATCAGTCACAAAGTTGAAGTTGCACATGGGTTGGATAGTCCAACAAACAATGACCCTAAACACACTTCGAAATCTACAAAGGCATTTACGCAGAGAGAGAAGTACAATATACTGGAATGGCCGTCACAGCCCCCCGACTTGAATATCATCAAAAATCTATAGTATAATTTGAAGCAGGCTGTCCATGCTCAGCAGCCATCAAATTTAACTGAACTAGAGAGATTTTGTATGGACGAATAGTCAAAAATACCGCCATTCAGAATCCAGACACTCATCAAAGGCTATGGGAGGCATCTAGAGGCTGTTACATTTGCAAAGGAGGCTCAACTTAGTATTGATCTAATATCTCTGTTAGGGTGCCCAAATTTATGCACCTGTCTAATTTTGCATATTGCATATTTTGCGTTAATCCAATAAACTTTATGTCACTGCTGAAATACTACTGCTTCCATAAGGCATGTTATACAGTATATTAAAAGGAAGTTGCTACTTTGAAAGCTCAGCCAATGATACACAAAACTCCAAAGAATTAAGAGGGGTTCCCAAACTTTTTCATATGACTGAAAGTTTTCTTTTAACTTTGTTGCCCACTGGTTACAAACAAATATCCTCTCTTGAATGATCAGTGTTAATAAAGGTGTTTTTAATGGGCAAGGAAAGGTAGAATCACTGGTGGGTTCAAGGATTTGAAGCAAGTCCAAGTGATTATAGTCTCATACATCAGACCCCCAAGCCAGCACTCAACTTTCAAAGATGCGTCAGTGACCAGACCATGTAATTTTGTCTTCTGCTCTCTGCAGTTCAATGTCCCAGCACCCTTGAAATGCAGAAATTGCTAAAGAATTTCTGTAATGCACATGTATTAGTCCAGAGTAGTGTAGAGGATGCTGAGGCACCAGAAAAGTATGGGGCATAGAGCTGAGAAGAATATTCAAATATTCATTTTTTATTTTTAATATTTAAATATTGCATTTTTTGGAAAAAGAGTGACTATAATCACTTGGGGTTTCCTACAACTTGCCACTTCCAGTGATTCTACCTAGCCTTGATTTTTAATTACTACCCATGGTAGTAATTTTTTTGAACCTAAGACAAATGCCAAAAATGCATACAAGTAAAGAAAACTTAAAAGCAGTCACATACTGACGGCAAAAACTTTATATTACTTAAATTATAATACAGAGAAATGGCATATAAGAATAACATGGCTGTAACAAAGGCTTTAGTAAATTAACCTCTTACTACAGAAAAATCATTAGAACTCTTTTTTTTCCCTTAATCCCTAGGTATTTATTAGTTATTAGTCTAAGTCATATCTGCAACAGGTGTAGGCATTTGTGGTCTTGGTTGACAAAGCCAGTGGGACATGAGGTGCACTCTTGGGAAAAAAGAATCAGATATTTTACCAAAAAAAGAAACAAAATTAAGTGTTAGAAGTGCTAATTTACAACCCAACACAAAGGTAAATTAGTGTCAGAGAGGGTAGATTGCCTATTGATAAACAGGGAATAGATTTTTAGACAGCAATGGTGCTGGGCCAAGATGTTTAATTGGAAGTGAGAGAGGAAGATATAGAGTAGAGTCAAAATGTAATTATAATACATTTATCAACACTGTACAATATAACAGTAGGATCACATGGTAAAGGAAAACATATTTGACTTTGGTTTAGCAAATTTAGATTGGATCGTTTATAGTTGAAAATGCATCTTAAAAAACACTTTATATGGTCCAAAGGATTCTGAGAACTGAAGTAGTTAATTGCAAGAGAAGAGTCAATACAGTGGAGCTAAAATTGATATTCCATGCATATTTGCTTATTTAGCAGTCTCTATTTTATATTGTGCCAGGTATTGAAGAGGTATAAGCTAGCAAGACAAATATTATAAATCATTAAATAAAGAACAGCAATCTGAGAAGTCAAGGCTCAGAAAATAAACAGTCAGAATCTGTAAAATGTATGCCCTATCTTGCTTTCTGTTTCTATGTCCTTAAAAGCATGAATGTAGGCAAATTACAGTACATCTGTTAATCATCTGTTTGATCAGGCTTCTGAAACCTCCACTTTTTTTCTCAGAATCTCTCTATTAGTAGGACTTTGTGAATACAAAAATAAGTAACAATCGCTGCAGAAAATGTACTTTGTAATGAAGTAAAAGGCTCCTGTTGTGAATCACAGCTTTACAGTAAATCTGTAGATAAAGTGCCTGTGACATCTGCTGATAAAACCCTGGCTGCGATACCAGACTCTATTCCATGACTTACGTATACTCAATATAGACCTTTGCAACCCACCAATCCCCATAAAATACTCCACACGATAGTTTTGGGTGAAAGGCCGCAGCTTGTTTTATTCCAAAACTGTAATCAAACTTGTCAATTATTCACCACAACCACACCATCATTCTTCCAGAACATATAATTAACATTCCTACATGTGTAAAGAACACAGTAGCCGCTGAAGGCTGCATATACTAAAATGATTAACATTTTGACATATAAAATTCAAAGCCACTGAAGGCTGTATATATAACCTTTAATACAATTTCGCAATAACTTACAGTATTCGTGTTAAGCAACCCGTTAACCAGCCTAAAGCTAAGCCTCCATCACTTATTTCCATGCCTGTTGATCCTCCTTTCCCCTAAGCGTAACCCCAGGCCAATGTCACCTTCTCCCTTTTGGCTACCCAGTAAGGAAGCCCCACTACGCCATGCTGCGACACTCAAGTAGCCATACTTATGTGGGCGGGCGGGCGGGAACGATGTTCGTGCGTCCTCCACCTGTCCCAACTGAACTCCCGCCTCAGGCTCCTCCTATTTATAACCTGCCTCCTCGCCTGTACTCTGCCACTTCCTACAATACCCACAATGCTATACTGCCACTTCCCACTACACCGTCCTTATTCGCTCCTCAGTCATGCCCCCACTCCGCTTCACCTGCCGGGGGGGGGGGCGCTCTATGGGTTCCTTGACTTACGTATACTCAATATAGACCTTTGCAACCCACCAATCCCCATAAAATACTCCACACGATAGTTTTGGGTGAAAGGCCGCAGCTTGTTTTATTCCAAAACTGTAATCAAACTTGTCAATTATTCACCACAAACACACCATCATTCTTCCAGAACATATAATTAACATTCCTACATGTGTAAAGAACACAGTAGCCGCTGAAGGCTGCATATACTAAAATGATTAACATTTTGACATATAAAATTCAAAGCCACTGAAGGCTGTATATATAACCTTTAATACAATTTCGCAATAACTTACAGTATTCGTGTTAAGCAACCCGTTAACCAGCCTAAAGCTAAGCCTCCATCACTTATTTCCATGCCTGTTGATCCTCCTTTCCCCTAAGCGTAACCCCAGGCCAATGTCACCTTCTCCCTTTTGGCTACCCAGTAAGGAAGCCCCACTACGCCACTGCGCCGTCAGCGTAAACCCCCTTTACGCTGACTGCGCCACCCCACTAAAAACCTGAAATGCCCTTTCGACCCCGTGCACCAGATCCAAGTTGAATATGTCCAGGCCGACTTCCGACAAGTGAACCCCATCCTTTCGATAATAACCCGGCTTTGCCGTCTCCAAAACTTTATGTCCTACCACAACTCCACCTGACCTTCTGACAAAGGTGCTCATTAACTTGTTCACTTTTATCCTGCTCCTTTCCATTGCAGCGTGGTCCCGCGCCCACCTCCACACCAGCCTGGGTACCATCTCAGACCATATTATGACCACCCCTGTAAACCAAGAACGTATTTTATCAACATCGAGTTTCATAAACCTTACCAAATCCTTTTGGCTCATGACTCCCATATCATTGCCTCCTGCGTGCAATATCAGCATGTGGGGGGTGCTCCTCCCCCGCAGCTTTTTTATCAAATAAACCAGGCCATTGTAGACCTGGGAAACCAAACCATTTAACTGTAACAGATTTTTCGGGAAAGCCCAGTTGCGCTCCTCCTTTCCGAACTGAGGCTCTCCGTTCCGCCCACTTCACAAAGGAGTGTCCGACAATCCAAATACGTCGGCTGTCACCTTAAATAAAAACAATAATCAAAGCCATTTGTGAAGCAAGTTAAATCCATCACTGTAAACGATCAGGCCGTATGTAACTTTGAAATCTCCTAGATTCCCAGCGGCCAATTCTTTTGACCACCGTGTCTCCTAATCCCAGCCGTGCAGCCTCTGTGGCTGCCCCGATTCGAAAAGAATGTGACCCGTATTCTAATGGGGGTTTGCCTAACCTCTGCAACCCCAGTCTGAACACCCGTACAAATTGGAACCTAGTAAGCGGTGTGCCATCCTGATGCATAAGTAAAGGGCCCTCTATTTGGGGTCGGGATTTTAAAAAAACGGCTAAGGTTAAAGAATGGGCACAGCGACCTGGTATGTATGGCATATATCACCACTTTTCGGCCTTTGCCTAGTTGGTCAGTTTTGGACTTATTCAGCCATATTTCTACTCTGTCCATGGCCATGTACACGTCCTTCCACATAATTCCCCCGGGGGCCCGCTTGCTGTTACTCACTAGCTCCCCAACCCTGAAAGCACCGAAAAATGCTAAAATAAAGGCTAGGCGGAATAACTGTGCCTCATATTCCGTAACACAAATTATTTTGAGTATATGTACTAAATCCTCTAACAAGTTAACAGATAAAGGCCTCCTAAGGTCCCGCCGTGTGCGTCCCTTTTTTAAACCCTTTAGTGCCTGTTTGACCACAAAACTCTTGGTACAGTCCTCCCAACCGTGAAATTTAAACCAAAAGGAAAGAGCTGCTTGTCCCTTTGATATTTGTGCTGCGGACCTTCCCTGTTCCGCCATACAGTATATCCACCAAAACATAAGTTCCTGCCTGTCCTGATTAGGGATGTAGCGAACCGCCGCCGATGTGTTCGCGAACGCCGTTCGCGAACACCGGCAAAATTTGCGAACAGTTCGCGAACTGTTCGCGAACTTCGATCATCCGAAAATCGTTCGATTCGAACGATCGAAGGATTGTAATCGTTCGATCGAACGATTTTCGTTCGAGTCGAACGATCGAAGCCATTGGATCGAATGATTTCATTCAATCCAATGGCTTCGATCGTTCGATTCGAACGAAAATCCTTCGATTTTAGCGCTCGAATGGTCGAATGGTCGAACGATTTTGACGCGAACGCCTATTGGCGAACGTCGCGCGACGTTGCGAACTTGCGGCGGACGCGAACAGCCGATGTTCGCGCGAACAAGTTCGCCGGCGAACAGTCCGCGACATCCCTAGTCCTGATGGGACTGCATACCCCGGCCCACGTGCCAAGCTGCTCCCACTCCCTCCAAACCTTACCGTATGATGACCATGTGGACTCAGCTACAGATGACCTCACCAACTCTCCAATCCGATTATCCCGATCTGCCACAGATGTTCCGGGAAGTGCTGTTTCGCCTCCTCCGCCCTTGGAGCCAACAAACGAAAACGTTCCCACTGAAATCGAGATAGAGAGTCAGCAATTTCCTTTTTAATTCCCGGGAGGTGTACTGCCCGGAAACCAATATTTAATTGCAAACAGCGCAAAACCAGCACCCTCAAAAGTCTCACCACCTCGTCAGAGGAGGCCGACTGCCTGTTTATGGCTTGCACTACCCCCGTGTTGTCTGAAACAAAGATCACTCTCTTGTTCTCCAAAACATCACCCCAAATGAATAATGCAATGACAATGGGAAACATTTCCAAAAAGCATAAGTTTCTGGTCAGACCTGATGCCGACCATTCTTCCGGCACACCACATACCCTCCAGATAAGCCCCAAAGCCGAAGCTTCCGGCTGCATCCGTAAAGAGATGAAGCTCCACATTAGTAATCTCCTTTTCTGGAAATATTACTTTTCCATTGAAATCCTCCAAAAAACGTCGCCATATCACCAAATCTTCTCTCACCTCCTTAGGCAACCTTAGGTGGTGGTGGGGTGCAACCGCGCCAGTCAGCAACTTACCCAATCTGCGACAAAACACCCGACCCATCACAATCACACGACAAGCAAAATTCAATTTGCCCAATAAAGACTGCACCTCTCTCACTGTCGCTTTGCGCCTGTGTTCGAGCCTGTCCACCCAACCTTTTAGATCTTGCAACTTGTCAGCCGGCAGGCGGCATTCACCAGCTTCGGTATCGATTTCCAGACCTAGGAAACAAAGGCAAGTAACCGGTCCCACTGTCTTATCAGGAGCCAATGGAACTCCAAACTCTTCCGCCACCTCCTGTAAAGTTTCCAACAAATGAAAACATTCATCTGACCTAGCTGGACCCACACATAGGAAATCATCGAGGTAATGTACCAAATTGTTTGAATCAGCCCTTTTTTTGACCACCCATTCCAGGAACGAACTGAACTTCTCGAAATACGAGCATGAGATTGAACAGCCCATTGGCAAACACAAGTCCACGTAAAATAAGCCCTCCAGTACACACCCCAGTAAATGATGGCAGTCCGGATGAATAGGGAGTAAACGGAACGCCGACTCTATGTCGGCCTTGGCCAGCATAGCTCCCACCCCCGCCCTCTTGACCACGGCCAAGGCCTGGTCAAAAGATGTGTAGGATACTGTACAAAGTTCCGGGTCAATTTCATCATTCACTGATGCCCCTTTCGGATAAGAAAGATGATGAATGAGTCGGAACTTTCCTGGCTCCTTCTTGGGAACCACCCCCAAAGGAGATACTCTCAGGTCATCCAGAGGAGAGGCTGCAAAAGGACCTGCCATCCTGCCCATTTTCACTTCTTTATATATTTTTTGTCGTACTACTTCTGGATGTGTGGCTACTGATTTAAGGTTCTTGTGGATTTCCCCTTGTGACCTAATTTGGAATGGTATCTTGAAACCCCATCGAAAGCCCTCGCGTAGTACCTCGGCATCTGTCTTCCTACCGTACCGGTCTAGCCACGGTTCCATCGCGCCGAGGTTCACTGGGGTCTTCCCCTTTTTGAGTCTCCGCCGGCTTTGCCATTCCTTTTGCTGTCTTGAAACATCTGGAGTAAGAATGACCTCCCCCGCAGCCTGAACACTCGTGCTTGTACTTGCAAGCAGTTCCCCACTTGCATTGCCCCTCGTTGAACTGCCAGCAATATCCGGGCTTGTGTACCGCCGGAGAGGACCCCTGTTGTGCCCCCCCGGCGCCTCTCTGAAAGGGCGGTGCCTTTTGTGCAGTCATCAGCCTAAGCCACAATGGCATGTCCAACTGGTCCCAGCGCATCCCTGGATTAGCTGCTAGCCTCTGCCTAAACTGCTCATCATATCGCCACCATGCCAAGCCGCCGTAAACCCTGTATGCTTCCCAAATGCCATCTAGGTAACAGAACAATGACGAACAGTGTTCGGAATGTTTCTCTCCGACAATACTGGCTAGGGTGCAGAAGGCCCTAAGCCAATTCCCGAATGTTTTTGGTATTTTTCGATAACGTTTGCTCCGTTCCTCTTCCTCTTTTTTGCCGTCCTTCTTGTCTTCATCTTTCAACTCCACCGCCTCTTCTAGTGGGAGGAGGGAAAATATTTCTACGAATTCCCCTTTCCATATTTTTTCCCTTACCTCCTTTTTGACATGTGTACCTAAGGGGCCTGCAAATGACACATAGGCTCCCCTTTGTGCTGTGTCTGGGACCACTCCCGCCGTCGAATTGGCAATCACCCGTGGCTCTTCAACCTTGTCTGTTACTGCCCCCTCTTGCGTCGGAACTGTCTGCGCCAATGGGGTCACCCCAACTTCCCCGGTCGGCGGATTCCCCTGCTGCATCTGCTCACTCCTCCCACCGCTGCCGTCCTGTATCCATGCCCCCGCCACCCCTTTAGCCGCCCTCTGATCATCCCACTTGCCCAAAAACTCCTTTAGCCCTGCAATGAAATCCGAAGTGCTGTGAGACCCAGAGGCCACCCTAGAAGACTCACCACCTGCACCGCGTGCGGTACTCTCCGACTGTGCCATTGACATGCGGGGCGCGCCCCTATCCACCTCATCCTCCCTTGTCCTACTGGGTTGGCGACTCCGTGATCTCGACAACCTTGCTGTTGAACCTCTATCATCGGTGGTGTTTATCCTGTTGTGATTCCTGTGGGGGGATAAGCAAACAGTGGAAACAGTATGCAGTCGCCTAGGGGATCGAACAGACCTCCCTCGCCTATAATCCCTCTGATGCCTGCTGCCACCTCTGCTGAATCGACTACCCGACCTGCTCCTAGACCTGCTGCGATTCCTAGGTCTGCTCCTTGACAATCGGTTCCTGTCCCTGGACATGTCCCGGCCAGCTGCTGTCCTGGATTGACCCAGCATCCTAGAGACTGTGGCACTCCTACTGCAGTCCCTCTCCAATCTGGGCCTCCTTCCCTCCTCACTAGCGAGTTGCTCTTCAGAGGGAATGGGGTCTGACTGTTCCTCTCCTCCCCTGTCTGCAACCGTGTCCCCAGGCTGGCCTCTTGTCTCACTGCTCAGAGTGGCTGCATTTGTGGCTGCAGTCCCCTCCCTAGCCACGCTGCCAAGGCCGGATTCCTCCCCCCTCTCATGTCCTGCTCTGCCCAACCCCCCGAACGGGGGCTGCTGTGGCCCTGTTCCCCCTGGGTCTGTTTTGATTTGGCCGTTGGTGGCCTAGGCCTCAAGTTCCTCCCGCTCCTTACCGGAGCTTTCCCTCTGTGGTCACGTGACTCCCCGGTAGCGCCGCTATGTACACCCCGCTGCCGCACTTGCCTGATAGTGCTGCGCTCTGCAGCCTGATGCTCTCCGCTCCTCCCTGTATCCCTGGATGGGCCTGCTTGTGGGGAAGGACTTCTGACCCTCTGTCCTGTGCCTCTGAGGGTCGGGCTTAGACGCTCCGGTGGCCTTGCCCTTCTCTGAGGCCTTTGGCTCCCCATGCTGTCTGCCGTTGCTTCAGCTGCCGTTGGCGGATCCGGCCTCAGGAGCGCAAGTAACTCCCTCCTGACTCGTTCGCCGTCGTGGCCCGTTAGCGCCAGCCTAAGGCCCTCCACCACGTCTGCCGGTTGTGCCATGCTGGGGCGAACGATGTTCGTGCGTCCTCCACCTGTCCCAACTGAACTCCCGCCTCAGGCTCCTCCTATTTATAACCTGCCTCCTCGCCTGTACTCTGCCACTTCCTACAATACCCACAATGCTATACTGCCACTTCCCACTACACCGTCCTTATTCGCTCCTCAGTCATGCCCCCACTCCACTTCACCTGCCGGGGGGGGGCGCTCTATGGGTTCCTTGCTTCTTGTAATATTCATTTAGAAATCTGCTCCAGTAACTAAATTCATATAATAAACTAACTTAATATTTGGAAAGTAGCACAGAGAGGAGGCTACAGTTATGTTCTGTACTCACTGAAAACAAACAAGATTTTAGCAGCAAGATAAGAATAATTATATGATTAATGTAAAGTTAATAGGTTTTCCGATAACTATAATATTCTGTAAGTAACTGGCATGGTAGTTATAGAATAGGCAGCAATCCATATTTTTATATTGATGTATTCAAATGATTCAGGGTTAAAAATTTATATTAACACCTTAATGCCGAACAAGCCCATTAGCAAGGCCATTCATTGTTAAAAGTGTGGTTCAGCTTAACGTGTAACAATAAAACCAATATCAAGCTAAGAGGTTTTGGAATATTCAGTGGAATGTATGAATAGTTCAGCTTCTTCAATGGAAATGTTAAAGGGATCCTGTCATCAGAAACACATCAGTTAATAGTGCTATTCCAGCAGAATTCTGCACTGAAATCCATTTCTCAAAAGAGTAAACAGATATTTTTATATTCAATTTTGAAATCTGACATGGGGCTAGACATTTTTTCAATTTCCCAGCTGCCCCTGGTCATGTGACTTGTGCCTGCATTTTAGGAGAGAAATGCTTTCTGGCAGTCTGCTGTTTTTCCTTCTCAATGTAACTGAATGTGTCTCAGTGAGACATGGGTTTTTACTATTGAGTGTTGTTCTTAGATCTACCAGTCAGATGTTATCTTGTGTTGGGGAGCTGTTATCTTGTTACCTTCCCATTGTTCTTTGTTTGGCTGCTGGGAGGGAAAGGGAGGGGGAGATATCACTCCAACTTGTAGTACAGCAGTAAAGAGTGATTGAAGTTTATCAGAGCACAAGTCACATGACTTGGGGCAGCTGGGAAATTGGCAATATCTCTAGCCCCATGTCAGATTTCAAAATTGAATATAAAAATATCTGTTAGCTCTTTTGAGAAATGGTTTCAGTGCAGAATTCTGCTGGAGCAGCACTATTAGCTGATTCATTTTGAAAAAAATTTTTTTCCCATGACAGTATCCCTTTAAGGCAAAGGTAATGTTAATCAAAATGGAATGTTTACAAGACAGGAACGTTATGCCCTGTGTTAAATGAAACATTTAGCTTAACTATAAATTAAATTATTTGCTCTGGCATGAAAAAGAATAGGTCTACATTGTGTATCCCTGCGTTTAATTTGGTTAGTACACTGTATGCTCAAAGTAACCCTTCAATCCTAATGGTGTATACTCTGTTCTCTTCTATGTGGACTGACACCTAAAAATTGCACTTATACTCAAGGTGAGGCCTTACTAGGGTCTATAAAGAAGAAAATTTAGTTTTCACAACTCAAATTAATGCCCTATATAATAAAAGATTGTGCCTTATTAATTTTAGTACACTAGCACTAATGTTATTTTTGCCCAAGTGCATAACCTTGAATTTATTTTCCTGCTTGAGGCCTAGTTCTCTGATTTCTTCAAGTCTTTGTGCAAACATTCTGCTTGAAACCTATAGTTTTGCACAATTTAGTTTCATCCCAAAAACAGAGACATTACTTACAATGACCACCTTGATTGATTGGTTGGTTGATTTAGGAATAAATAAAAAAGCAAATGACTAAGGATACAATATTCATGTAAACAGAATTAAGTGTTTGAAGTGTTTGTATACAGTATGTATGCCAAACTGGATTGTTTACATAATTGGAAAGTTCAAGTAAATGGAATGTAACTTGAAATTTGGTGACAAATGTTTTGTAAGATGGAATATTTAGCATTACAAAATGTTAAATAAAATACATTGACTAGAGGGAGAGAGAATAGATAAAGTTATGACCCATAAAAAAAACACCCCGGGCTCATCAATTTCTATTATAGATTATTAGTAATAATATTGATATTATTTGTTAAGTCTGCATAAACTTGCATTGCATTAACTTGAATACAATGCAATGCTTGTTAATATTGTGTGGGCATGACAAACTGTTGGTGCACTGTGCCTTGGAGAACTAACACTCCATAATACAAAATGAAGTTGCTTTGAGCAGTTCAACAATTTGGATTTATATTTATATTTCATATTGTTATATTTTTTATTACAGTATATTTTTAACAGGCCCTGGTATAAATTGTGTGTTTACTTAATAAGTTCTACAGTTTAAGCCACTGTAAAACCATGGGAGCAGTCATTTATGCTGAAACTGCTCTATAAGTTTACAAGTTTACATAGCAGGTAACAGAATATAAGCAGAATATAAAACTGTGTACAATAGAGTGTTTTTTGTTATATCACAGTAAGATAAATATAACTGAATAATGAAAAGCCTTTTCATGTAAAATAGCATATTAGTTTCCATGAAATTAATTGTAGTTCCTGGATCAACAGATGCAAACTTTATAATACAATATTTTCACTTTATGGCATTACCACTCACTTGCTTGCCATCTTAGAAACCTAGATCAGCCTTAGAATTATGGTGGAATCTTGAGCACTAATACTCCAAGTTGAGATTTGGGAATTTTATTGGCTCTTTTACTACCTCCGTCTCCTGTGGATCTTGATATCAAATACATATGGACTTATTTATCCCTATTCTGGTTTGTGTAATGTTAGACTTTTTCTCTACTTCGAATAAACTGTGAATTAAAAAAAAATAATGCTTGCAATCCATATATATAAAAATTCAATACAAAAAAAAATCAGGCAATTGACTCGAATAGCTTGAATTTTTACTCTATATAATTTTCAACGGGCCTACAGAGGCGGTTATACATCCTATCACTTGGTCAGATCATGCAGCTATAGGGATAACCATAATATATCGCCCAACTTTGGGCCCTAGAACCAGTTGGCGGTTGAATGAAGCATTGTTGTCTATTCCGAACGTTAGTGAGGATATAGCTAACGATTTAGAACAATATTTTCTGAATAAGCTTGATCCAGCCTTGTCAATGGGAGTTATATGGGCCGCCCATAAAGCAACCATTAGGGGCTCTTTTATAAAACTTGGGTCTAGACAGAAAAAAATCCGTCAACAAACAACTACAGACCTTACTGCTGAGTTGAACCGACTAGAAAGTTTAAATAAGCAAAATCCGAACCCATACCTGATTAAAAAGTTACAAGCCACCCAATCTGTTCTAACTAAACACCTAATGGAGGAGGCTGAAAAGACTATTCGATGGTCTAAGCAGAAACTCTTTGTTTATAGGGATAAACCAGACACACTGCTCGCCAGGAAATTAAATAATACTCACAATCACCCAAGATTACCGCATTGCGGAATAGTCAGGGACAGTTATCCTCTATTTCTCAGGAAATTTTTCAAATATTTCATGACTTTTATAGTGATTTATACGGAAATGTACAAGAAAAAGGGACCCATAAGATAGACTCGGAGGCTTTTCTGGCTAGGTTAAATCTCCCAAAATTGAATCACCAGGATTAAGAGGCCTTAAACGCGGAAATTACAACAGATGAGGTAGAATGGGCCATAAAACAGATGAAACCCAAATCTAGCCCAGGCCCAGATAGGTTCTCCCTGGCATATTATAAGAAATTTGCTACATTGCTTATACCTCATTTGGCAGTGGTGTTTAATGAAATATTGGACGGCCACTCTATACCATCAGGAATGCTGGAAGCAACTATTTGTCTGTTACCCAAGCCAAGGCTGTTCTCTTTCGCCGCTAATATTTGCATTGGCAGTAGAACCCTTAGCCCAGCTAATTAAGCAAGATCAAAACATTAGTGGAGTCCGAATTAGAGGTGAGGAATCTAAAGTGAGCCTTTATTCGGATGATATCTGTTTAACTATTACCAGGCCTCAGACTTCTCTTCCTAACTTATTTGCTTTATTGGATAGATTTTCTAGTATATCTGGCCTGACGGTAAATATTTCCAAATCCCAGGCAACGCCATTGAACACTCCTAAGCATGTGGTTAAACTTTTGGAGCTTACCTTTCCATTCGTCTGGAAACATTCTTACATGGAATACCTTGGCGTTAATATCACATCTGCTTATACAACACTATATAAACACAACTACCCCAAATTGATTTAGAAATTGACTAAGGAGCTTGAAGAGTGGTCTCGATATGCCATATCGTGGTTTGGGAGAATTCATGCTGTCTAGTACCTAGAATATTGTATAGATTTCGTACGTTACCAGTAACAATTAAAACCAAAGATATTGCTCACCTTCAAGGTAATATCAATAAATTTATTTGGGCACATAAACCACCACGTATAAATAAGCATACCATGTACAGACTTCCTACGAACGGGGGGCTAGGTTTGCCTAATTTAATAATGTATTACAAAGCTGCGAGAATCTCCCAGACCACGCAGTGGCACCTGCCACAAAGTGAGAACCGATGGGTACAATTGGAAACACTATTGACGCATCCTATCGATTTATCATTTTATTTATGGATGGATAAAACACACGTTAAGTCTAACCCAGTAACTAGCTCAATATTGACTATCAAAACATGGCATGATTTTTTACAGAAATTCCAATTAGCAGTGACTCACAGCATCCTTATTCCATTACATAATAATCCACTTTTTCCCCCGAGTTATGCTACCACCGCATTTAATTGGTGGAAAGAACATGGCATTAATAGAGTTAAGGATATGCTGTTAACATTGGGGGTTAAATCGTTAGAATACCTACGATTTACTAAAACTCTTCCCGACAAGGAAACGTATAGATATTCTCAATTAGCCCACTTTATAAAGTCAATTAATACCTCTTTTAAGAGCAGACCACCTACATTACTCGAAACATGTTCTCAACAAGCAGGGAGGATAAAAGGAACAATCTCACTGATATACCTACTTCGGGGCTGTACAGAAGTAGGAGATTATTATCATATTTGGTGGACATAGCAACAGCATATTGGAAAGATGTTTTTCAGACAATTGGAAATGTATTTCATAAATCCTGAGGTTACTATAGCGCTTTTAGCCCGACCAACTAAAGAACTTACTAAACAACAAAATGCTTTAATGGGTCAAATTTTAGCAGTAGCCAGAATAAACTTGGCAAAGAATTGGCTCCAAAAAACTATAGACACGCAATGTATGATAGAAAAATTAGCCAGACACAGAATCTGTTATACTTAGCTTTATTGGCAGATACAGTAGAGAAACATACACAAATATGGGATCCATGGAACATATTCATGCAATCGTAAGAAATCTGTGCATGTAATGTATTTGGTACCAAATGTAATGAATGAATACTGGTAAGAACAACTCAAGGTTATTGATATCCTACACTAACCTTCCCCCTCCTACAAGAAAATTATACTAAATGTAATGTATATGTATCATTTGTCATTGCATTTGTAAATGTTAAAATAAAAGAGATTTGAAAATAATTTTCAACGGGCCAAAAAATGTAAAAACTTGCATTGAAATACATCTTAAAAGTGTTATAGACTGCTTTCATCTGCTATTTTTTACACAATAAATATTGTACTTACACGTTTTTCAGAGCATAATTTGAATTCTTAAGTTTTAGAGCAAAAAAATTTGATTTGTTTAGTAAATGTGTTTGTTGATAAAGTACCACTGTAACCACCATATTACTGAGTCCCCTATTAGCTCTTAGGGGACTATTTATCATGCTGTATAAAACAATGGACAAAAACATCACCGGTAATGTTGCCGATAGCCACTAATCAGATTTTTGCTTTTGTTTTCTAACTTGTAGGTGGTTGTTTGAATCAGTTGCTGATTATGTCAATGGTAATGTTTTTCTCCATTGTTTTACACAATATGATAAATAGACCCCTTAGTTCTAAAACAATCAGCTTAGACTAGCTAATAAGGTGGATGGAAGACAGGGACAGGCATTAAGTATCTACTGTGTCACTTTTTAAATAACCCTGGCAGTGCTGTATTCACTGCGGAATTTGTAGGTCCATGCACAGCATTCTGTAGACCAGGGACCTGCACCCAAAAAAGAGCTAGGACCAGCGCACTAGGCAACCTGGCCAGTCGCTGTGATGGTTGAGCGCGGCAAAGGCCAACTTGTGCACACTCGAACTGGCACTCAAGCACGCATGTGTGAATTGGCGTGCGTACATATGCAAAATGGCAGACACGGCAAACCGCAATTAGCCTGAGAAATAGCATCGACAGTCGCGGAGAGAGGGGACCAGACATAGGGTAGGTGACTGAGATGGTACGTGCCTGGCGCCCCCCAGCTTTGTGCCCTAGGCACGTGCCTAGTTCCGGCCCTGGGTGAAAGCTAAGAATACACGTTACACCCTTTCCCACTTGCAGTAAATGACCCCTAGGTGTTTTCATCAGCAGTATCATCACAGTTCACTATAAAGTGGTTCATTCAATGGCAGGATATTCTTTACAAATAAATACAATTTGAAAAATATTCAAGAAAAACTACTAAAAGAATTACGCCATAAATATCCTGAAAAGTTTTAATGCAGTTAACCTTCTCTGTTGTAATAAATCAGGAGGATAATTTAGGATGAGAAAACGCTGGTAAGGGCAAGATCCCATTTGCAACAAATTACATAGCACAGCATCAAATTTGGTGTTCTGAAACGGCTATGAAAGTCTATAAATTCTACTATTTTAACAATGGCCTGACTGAAACCTATTTTTTTTGCCTATTTAGATTTTTGCAATTATTGATTCTTTAACCCTTTCCCTGCCAGCCGTTTTGTCCTAGATGCGAACATCTACTGCCAAGCAGTTTTTAGATATTTTGCACTCTTTCACTTTAAGGGCCTTTCCTGGGGTGGTCTTTTAGTTAACCCAGGAAAACAATATATTGTTTTTTTCAGGACAACCTGAACTTTCACAATATGCAAGAATTTTGGTGTAATTCTACTTCTCTAATAAAATATTGGATTCTAAGTGTCAAATAAAATGAAAAAAATCATGTTGCACGAAGAACAATCACATATATCAGAAACATCATTCATTTTATGTACGAGAACACAGCCGATTTAGAAAGGTCTATGTCTCCTGAACGCGACAATACCAAATATATATAGTTTTATGGAGATTTCTCACTTGTATAGCTCAAAATCTACAAGCAGTACACAACCAAATTTCCAAAGCAAAACTTCCCAAACATTCCGCTAACAGTAGGTTTACCCTAGAAAACTACCCATTACCAGAAAGAACAGATTCTGGTGAATCAAAAATGGGTAGAAATATCTTTGTACTCCAAACCACCAAGTTGCAATTGTTTCCTAAAGTTATAATGTTTTATAGAAATTGGTGAATTTTTTGAAAAATGACCTCAAAGCTTCCACTCTACAGCAACATATCTCCCACACATCATTAGGTATCAATGTAAAACACCCCAAATATAAAATCCTGGGTCCACTGAACAGTTTGATGCCCAATATGAATAGATGTACCCAAGCACGTGGCATAGGAGGCCCCAAAAGGAAGACCCCCCGTTTGTTCTGTCATTTCAGATACTGCAAAATCAACACATTTACATCGTTTTGGGGGGCGGCAAAGGTAGAAAAAAGTATGTTCACCCCAGAAAACCATATATTTTCGGAAAGTACACATTCCCCTGAATCCAAATTGGGTATGCATGTCTTTCTACACCAAAGTACCAAGCGGCAAACCATTCCTAAAGTTGGTGATTTTGGCGACATTTCCAAAAATCACTTAAAAATTTCTACCCTGCAGCATCGTATTACCCACATACTTTTAGGTATCAAGACAAATCACCCCAAATATGAAAGCCTAGGGTCCTCTGAACAGTTTGATGCCCAATATGTATAGGTGTACCCAAGCAAGTGGCATGTAGAGGCCTGAAAAGGAAGACCCCCATATGGTCTGTCATTTCAGATACTTCAAAATCAACACATTTACATCGTTTTGAGGGGGGCAAATATAGAAAAAAGTAAGTTCACCCCAGAAAACCATATATTTTCGGAAAGTACACATTGCCACGAATCTAAATTGGGTATGCATGTCTTTCTACTACAAAGTACCAAGCCGCAAATCATTCCTAAATTTGGTGATTTTGGTGACATTTCCAAAAATCACTTAAAAATGTCTACCCTGCAGCATCGTATTTCCCACATACTTTTAGGTATCAAGAGAAATCACCCCAAATATGAAAGCCTAGGGTCCTCTGAACAGTTTGATGCCCAATATATATAGGTGTACCCAAGCACGTGGCATATAGGGGCCCCAAAAGGAAGACTCCCATATGGTCTGTCATTTGAGGTACTGCAAAATCAACACATTTACATCGTTTTGGGGGGGGGGGCAAAAGTAGAAAACAGTAAGTTCACCCCAGAAAACCATATATTTTCGGAAAGTACACATTCCAACGAATCCAAATTGGGTATGCATGTCTTTCTACGCCAAAGTACCAAGCCGCAAATCATTCCTAAATTTGGTGATTTAGGTGACATTTCCAAAAATCACCTCAAAATATCTACCCTGCAGCATCGTATTACCCACATACTTTTAGGTATCAAGACAAATCACCCCAAATATGAAAGCCTAGGGTCCTCTGAACAGTTTGATGCCCAATATGTATAGGTGTACCGAAGCATGTGGCATATAGGGGCCCTAAAATGAAGACCCCCATATAGTCTGACATTTCAGGTACTGCAAAATCAACACATTTACATTGTTTTGGGGGGGCAAAAGTAGAAAACAGTAAGTTCACCCCAGAAAACCATATATTTTCGGAAAGTACACATTCCCACGAATTCAAATTGGGTATGCATGTCTTTCTACGCCAAAGTACCAAGCCGCAAATCATTCCTAAATTTGGTGATTTAGGTGACATTTCCAAAAATCACCTCAAAATATCTACCCTGCAACATCGTATTACCCACATACTTTTAGGTATCAAGACAAATCACCCCAAATATGAAAGCCTAGGGTCCTCTGAACAGTTTGATGCCCAATATGTATAGGTGTACCCAAGAATGTGGCATATAGGGGCCCTAAAAGGAAGACCCCCATATAGTCTGACATTTCAGGTACTGCAAAATCACATTTACATTGTTTTGGGGGGGCAAAAGTAGAAAACAGTAAGTTCACCCCAGAAAACCATATATTTTCGGAAAGTTCACATTCCCACGAATTCAAATTGGGTATGCATGTCTTTCTACGCCAAAGTACCAAGCCGCAAACCATTCCTAAATTTGGTGATTTAGGTGACATTTCCAAAAATCACTTCAAAATATCTACCCTGCAGCATCGTATTACCCACATACTTTTAGGTATCAAAACAAAACACCCCAAATATGAAAGCCTAGGGTCCTCTGAACAGTTTGATGCCCAATATGAATAGGTGTACCGAAGCATGTGGCATATAGGGGCCCTAAAAGGAAGACCCCCATATAGTCTGACATTTCAGGTACTGCAAAATCAACACATTTACATTGTTTTGGGGGGGCAAAAGTAGAAAACAGTAAGTTCACTCCAGAAAACCATATATTTTCGGAAAGTACACATTCCCATGAATTCAAATTGGGTATGCATGTCTTTCTACGCCAAAGTACCAAGCCGCAAATCATTCCTAAATTTGGTGATTTTGGTGACATTTCCAAAAATCACCTCAAAATATCTACCCTGCAGCATCGTATTACCCACATACTTTTAGGTATCAAGACAAATCACCCCAAATATGAAAGCCTAGGGTCCTCTGAACAGTTTGATGCCCAATATGTATAGGTGTACCCAAGCACGTGGCATACAGGGGCCCCAAAAGGAAGACCCCCATATAGTCTGTCATTTCAGATACTGCAAAATCAACACATTTACATCGTTTTGGGGGGGGGCAAAAGTAGAAAACAGTAAGTTCACCCCAGAAAACCATATATTTTCGGAAAGTACACATTCCAACGAATCCAAATTGGGTATGCATGTCTTTCTACGCCAAAGTACCAAGCCGCAAATCATTCCTAAATTTGGTGATTTAGGTGACATTTCCAAAAATCACCTCACAATATCTACCCTGCAGCATCGTATTACCCACATACTTTTAGGTATCAAGACAAATCACCCCAAATATGAAAGCCTAGGGTCCTCTGAACAGTTTGATGCCCGATATGTATAGGTGTACCCAAGCACGTGGCATACAGGGGCCCCAAAAGGAAGACCCCATATAGTCTGTCATTTCAGGTACTGCAAAATCAACATATTTACATCGTTTTGGGGGGGGGCAAAAGTAGAAAACAGTAAGTTCACCCCAGAAAACCATATATTTTCGGAAAGTACACATTCCAACGAATCCAAATTGGGTATGCATGTCTTTCTACGCCAAAGTACCAAGCCGCAAATCATTCCTAAATTTGGTGATTTAGGTGACATTTCCAAAAATCACCTCAAAATATCTACCCTGCAGCATCGTATTACCCACATACTTTTAGGTATCAAGAGAAATCACCCCAAATATGAAAGCCTAGGGTCCTCTGAACAGTTTGATGCCCGATATGTATAGTTGTACCCAAGCACGTGGCATACAGGGGCCCCAAAAGGAAGACCCCATATAGTCTGTCATTTCAGGTACTGCAAAATCAACACATTTACATCGTTTTGGGGGGGGCAAAAGTAGAAAACAGTAAGTTCACCCCAGAAAACCATATATTTTCGGAAAGTACACATTCCAACGAATCCAAATTGGGTATGCATGTCTTTCTACGCCAAAGTACCAAGCCGCAAATCATTCCTAAATTTGGTGATTTAGGTGACATTTCCAAAAATCACCTCAAAATATCTACCCTGCAGCATCGTATTACCCACATACTTTTAGGTATCAAGAGAAATCACCCCAAATATGAAAGCCTAGAGTCCTCTGAACAGTTTGATGCCCGATATGTATAGGTGTACCCCAGCACGTGGCATACAGGGGCCCCAAAAGGAAGACCCCCATATAGTCTGTCATTTCAGGTACTGCAAAATAAACACATTTACATCGTTTTGGGGGGGGCAAAAGTAGAAAACCGTAAGTTCACCCCAGAAAACCATATATTTTCGGAAAGTACACATTCCAACGAATCCAAATTGGGTATGCATGTCTTTCTACGCCAAAGTACCAAGCCGCAAATCATTCCTAAATTTGGTGATTTAGGTGACATTTCCAAAAATCACCTCAAAATATCTACCCTGCAGCATCGTATTACCCACATACTTTTAGGTATCAAGACAAATCACCCCAAATATGAAAGCCTAGGGTCCTCTGAATAGTTTGATGCCTGATATGTATAGGTGTACCCAAGCACGTGGCATACAGGGGCCCCAAAAGGAAGACCCCATATAGTCTGTCATTTCAGGTACTGCAAAATCAACACATTTACATCGTTTTGGGGGGGGCAAAAGTAGAAAACAGTAAGTTCACCCCAGAAAACCATATATTTTCGGAAAGTACACATTCCAACGAATCCAAATTGGGTATGCATGTCTTTCTACGCCAAAGTACCAAGCCGCAAATCATTCCTAAATTTGGTGATTTAGGTGACATTTCCAAAAATCACCTCAAAATATCTACCCTGCAGCATCGTATTACCCACATACTTTTAGGTATCAAGAGAAATCACCCCAAATATGAAAGCCTAGGGTCCTCTGAACAGTTTGATGCCCGATATGTATAGTTGTACCCAAGCACGTGGCATACAGGGGCCCCAAAAGGAAGACCCCATATAGTCTGTCATTTCAGGTACTGCAAAATCAACACATTTACATCGTTTTGGGGGGGGCAAAAGTAGAAAACAGTAAGTTCACCCCAGAAAACCATATATTTTCGGAAAGTACACATTCCAACGAATCCAAATTGGGTATGCATGTCTTTCTACGCCAAAGAACCAAGCCACAAATCATTCCTAAATTTGGTGATTTAGGTGACAATTCCAAAAATCACCTCAAAATATCTACCCTGCAGCATCGTATTACCCACATACTTTTAGGTATCAAGACAAATCACCCCAAATATGAAAGCCTAGGGTCCTCTGAACAGTTTGATGCCCAATATGTATAGATGTACCCAAGCACGTGGCATATAGGGGCCCCAAAAGGAAGACCCCCATATGGTCTGTCATTTCAGGTACTGCAAAATCAACACATATACATAGTTTTGGGGGGAGCAAAGGTAAAAAAAAGTGCATTCACCCCAGAAAACCATATATTTTCGGAAAGTACACATTCCCACGAATCCAAATTGGGTATGCATGTCCTTGTACTCCAAAGTACCAAGCCGCAAGCCTTTCCTAAATTTGGCGATAAAAGCAACAGTTTTTACATTTTTGAAAATTGCCTAAAAATATTGCAATTGGCCGCATTTATCTCACCCAATTTCTTACATACAATTCTAAAACACCATAAATACTGATGCCAAGGGTCAATTGAACCGTTTGATGCCCAATATGCATTGATATACCAAGGCAGCTGGCATGTGCAGACCCAAAATGAAAATAGTGCATATGATTTTTCTCCGCTGCCGATTCGCCTTCTGTGAACATAGACCCTTGACTTCATATTATATGCCTCAAGACCCTCCTAACAGCAAAGACCCCCCCAAAACCATATATTTTTGGAAAGTACACATTCTGACGAATCCAAAAAAGATAAAGACGTCTTTCTACACCAAACTGCAAAGCTTTTCTAAACGCAGAGGTTTTTACATTTCTGAAAATCGCCTAAAATTGTTGCAGTTTGCCGCATTTATCACACACAATGTTTTACGTATAAAGAAAAATTACCCTAAATATGGACGTCAGAGGTCTACTAAATAGTTTGATGCCCAATATGCATAGATTTACCAAAGTATGTGGCGTGTACGGACCCCAAATGAAAAACATGCCTATGAATTTTCACGCTAGCCAACTAAGCTGCAGAAAAGAGAGCCCCAACTGTGCGTTATGTGCCATAAGACCCCAAAACTGTAAAAAGACCCCCAGAAACCCATATATTTTTGGAAAGCATATATTCTGGCGAATCAAACTAAGTAAAATAAATCTTTCTATACCAAAGCACCAAACAGCAAAACTATACTAAAGATACATAAGGAACAATAATGCATGGATAAAATTGCAATAAAACCACAAAAATAGCGTAAATCAATGAAATAACAAAATAATTGATCCGGCAGCGTAATTAGTGGCCGAAATCGATTATCCAATAGTCACGCTGTCAAAATAACATGCTTTTAGGCAAAACAAACAGTACAATGAATAAGTAAAAAAAAAAAAAAACCCCTGTTTGTGAGTTTTTGTGTATACATATTTGTGCACTAATAAAAGTTGTCTGAGTGTGCAAATACATGTAATTAAGTGTAAATAAGTGTACAAAATCGACTAAGTGTGCTAAAATAAAAAAATAAAAAATAAAAAAATACAAATTTTTACTAAAATGTTCATGTAAGTGTATAAATGTACTGTAGGTATGTGTAAGTGCAGGTAAGTGTGTAAAAAAAAGTGCACTTACCGTTTTTGTAGCAGGAGGATCGCTGGAACCGAAGGACGACTCCTGGCAGCATGTCTGCAGAGTTACTGCGCAGCAGGAAGTGACTGGGCGCGTGGTGCGACGAGGAGGAGGTAAGCCAGCAGCAGCAGCGCTTACATTGCGCTTCTGCTACTTTGAAGTCGGATCTGCGACAATCGCGTCGCAGATCCGACTTGACAGCCCCCCAGCCACGTTGCCCAGGGGGCTGTCTACCCTCCTGACTCTCTGCAGAGGCGGCAAAAGCCGCCGATGCAGAGAGAAGGGCTCAGCTGCAAAAGAACGTACAAGGTACGTTCTTGGCAGCCTGAGCCCTGAACCGCCAGCACGTACGCCGTACGTGCTTGGCGGTTAAAGGGTTAATGTTCCAGCCTCTCCAACACAGTGTTATTGCTATATGATTAAAACAGCAAATAAGGGTCTCTTTTTTTAATCTTGCAGAAGGATGATACTGTAGGGGCCCCATGGGTATGGGTTAATCTGCCCTGCAGCTTTAAGGCCCCCACCTTTTTTTCTTGGAGTGATCTGCCAGGAGAGAATGACACTCCCCTGCTACACTACTATATAGTGTGTGTAGGGAGTGGCCACTTCCTCTTTGGCCTGTGGATGGTGATCCAGCTGGGTGTGCTCAGGGGGACTGAGCACAGCTAGGCCCAGAAAGGCCCATGTGCTTTTGGAGAAGAAGTCGGGGACCAGGTAAACCCCGTGAATGAGGAATAGTGACACTAGGGCAGACTTGTCATAGTCTCTCTAGGAGAGAAAGGCAGAGAGGTGAGAGAGAAAGAGCAGCTGAAGCTCCAACGAGGATTTGCAGTAAGGGAGTAGCTTCCCAGAGGCTTTGTGTGTTGCCTCCAGTCAGGGACCTCAGTGAAGAGGGACTGTAGGGTAGAAGCTACTTGCCTGACAACTTCCAGGAGGGAATGTGTGTAATACTGCAAATGCCTAATGGAGATCTTTCCTCTGTGAGAAATGCCTAATGCCTTGTTCTGTGTGAACTCTCGAAATGTGCTGTTTTCCTCAAGCTCCTGCGTGAGTACTAAACCTGTGGTCACTTGCCTCGTGCATAGTTAATAAACCGTTTCTGTTTTACTGCAAGAACCTCCTGGCGCCCAATTTGTTTGTTGTATGCGCAGTAGCCTGGGGGATGTAGTTGCACTACACCATACAGGGAACACTTCCACATGGCGAAGGCCCTGACCCTGTTGTGTGAAGTCGCATGTAACCCATGCTTCTACTGCTAGCTGGACAGTTTAACTATTTGTGTGCTGTGCAGCCCAAATAGGTGTTACATTTGGCGCCCAACGTGGGGCTCGATTCCCTAAAACCAGGCTGTGCATTGTTTTGTTCGAATCGTACGAATGGATGTACGAATTTGTTGGAGTGTACGAATGGATCGTACAAATTTTTCGAAGTGGATAAACGGAACGTACGAATTCTTCGAATCGTATGAATTTTCTTCAGAGTGTTTGGCCGTGGGTTCGGGCTTGGAGGTTCGCCCCGAATTTCACGAAGGCCTGCGGATGTCAGTTGGAATGGATGGGAGGAAGATGGATGTCTCTGCTGGGACCACTCCCTGCTCATTTGTGCCCCCTGATGTGAGAGAAGGACCTGGAGGATGGATTCTTCTGATTGCTACAGCTCTTCTATGGACTCCTGCAGAATGAGATGCCTAGAGTGCTGCTTGCTTGTTTTTGTGGCTGGAAGGACTGCTGGACTAAGTGGGTTCTAATTCAGGACTATTGATCCCCACCACAACTCTTCTGCCTTCACCTACTCGCTGAGTAGTGTTTCTGCACCCAAGGACTGGCCTGTGTGGACCCTTGGGAGGGGGAGAAGTATGTTTGCTGATGTGTAATAAAGTTGACCAACTGCAACTGTTTATTATGCAATTGAAAATGTTTGATACAGTATTGTGCATGCTGTGTTTCCTTTACAGTGACCATTGTTACCAGGTATGCCTTAGGAGAGGATACCAGAAGTGGATGTGATGGTACTGTAAGTTGATATATGTTGGGGATGTTTAAACCATTGTCGGGACGAAATGGGTTTTTCCCCCGGGTGTATGTAGGGGCCCCATGGGTATGGGTTAATCTGCCCTGCAGCTTTAAGGCCCCCACCTTTTTTTCTTGGAGTGATCTGCCAGGAGAGAATGACACTCCCCTGCTACACTGCTATATAGTGTGTGTAGGGAGTGGCCACTTCCTCTTTGGCCTGTGGATGGTGATCCAGCTGGGTGTGCTCAGGGGGACTGAGCACAGCTAGGCCCAGAAAGGCCCATGTGCTTTTGGAGAAGAAGTCGGGGACCAGGTAAACCCCGTGAATGAGGAATAGTGACACTAGGGCAGACTTGTCATAGTCTCTCTAGGAGAGAAAGGCAGAGAGGTGAGAGAGAAAGAGCAGCTGAAGCTCCAACGAGGATTTGCAGTAAGGGAGTAGCTTCCCAGAGGCTTTGTGTGTTGCCTCCAGTCAGGGACCTCAGTGAAGAGGGACTGTAGGGTAGAAGCTACTTGCCTGACAACTTCCAGGAGGGAATGTGTGTAATACTGCAAATGCCTAATGGAGATCTTTCCTCTGTGAGAAATGCCTAATGCCTTGTTCTGTGTGAACTCTCGAAATGTGCTGTTTTCCTCAAGCTCCTGCGTGAGTACTAAACCTGTGGTCACTTGCCTCGTGCATAGTTAATAAACCGTTTCTGTTTTACTGCAAGAACCTCCTGGCGCCCAATTTGTTTGATGTATGCGCAGTAGCCTGGGGGATGTAGTTGCACTACACCATACAGGGAACACTTCCACATGGCGAAGGCCCTGACCCTGTTGTGTGAAGTCGCATGTAACCCATGCTTCTACTGCTAGCTGGACAGTTTAACTATTTGTGTGCTGTGCAGCCCAAATAGGTGTTACAATACTATTACGGTTTCTCTATACAGATTCTAGTACACATAAATGATTCTTCCATATGCACAGCAAAGATTATCTTACAAATTGTAATTCTTTTGGGACTAAATATTCCATTTCTATTGTGGAAGATGTATTATAGTTTTATATTATATGTATAAAAAGCATTTTGCAAAATGGACAGAAACATTTTAGTTTTTAACAAATACTTCTCAAGTTAGCCAGTCCTTTGATGTTTTGGGGTTTCTATCCAGAGACACTTTAATTTAAGGAGAATTCATACATCGGAGTTCCACGCAGCCATCTTCCGGGTCTTCGGTAAGCAGTGATGGAGACCAGTGAATCGTCGCATGCGCAGTTGGAGCAATTTACCAGTTAGTGACAACTGCGCATGCACCGAAATTCTTGAAGCCCCGGAAGAAGACACAAAGACCCGGAAGATGGATGCGGTGAACTCCGATGCCTGAAGCTGCACTGAGGGGTAAGTAAAAAATTAGGGGCATTTCCCGGGGGGGGGGGGACAGTTAGGCTGGGGGGAGGAGGGAGGGGATAGGGGTGGGGGGTAGGGTTTTTTTTTTTTTGCTAAAGGGTTGAATTCTCCTTTAAGTATTACAAATAATAGTTTTCCGTTCTGGGAAGCTAATTTTTGTCTTGTTACCTTACACAGGAACGGGTTAAAACAGCAACATATAACAGCACACTGCAAAATGGTGGCTTATTCTTCCACATACTCTGTACAGGAACAGGAAGAAGAGAATATGTGACCAGCTTGATTCCCTATCTTAAGGTGACAGCGCAACATGCAGTATTACAGTTTTTCCATGTTCACAAATATTTTTAAAACAGGTCTAGGAACTGGTAGGAAATTAATTGAATGCTTTAGGATGGTGAATATGTATCTAGATAAAAACTAATACATGCAATTAGGCTAAGTCAGGCCCGGACTGGCAATCTGTGGGACTGGCAAACCCGAAGATTTAACCTGTCAATGCATTGGAACTTGCATGTTATGTTTCTAAATAGGGAAGTCAGAGCTCCTCTTCACTTCTTGTTAGATCCAGACATTTAGGCTATTGCCATGAATGGACAGAACAATGGCAACTGGTCATAGCTGTTGTACCATTCAAATTCTCTTAAATGGATACTGTCATGGTAAAATGCATCAGTTAATAGTGCTGCTCCAGCAGAAAACTGATTTTTTTTTTTACATTTGATTTTGAAATATGACATTGGACTAGACATATTGTCAGTTTCCCAGCTGTCCCCAGTCATGTAACCTGTGCAAAAATCAAAGTGGGGTTTATTGGAGTTCCTGCTGGAAAATCCTAACGCGATTCGGGAGTTATCCCTTAGTCATAGGTACCTATGACTAAGGGATAACTCCCGAAACGCGTTAGGATTTTCCAGCAGGAACTCCAATAAACCCCACTTTCAGAAGTGCCGTCTGCTTTTTTGATTTTTGCTGTGTGTACAGTGGGTACACTGTCTGACTGAGCACCTGGCCTGAGGGGAGAGCGGTGAGCTGTTTGCGGTCCTTTTTTTGCTCTTTTTGTCTACACATGTAACCTGTGCTCTGATAAACTTCATTCACTCTTTACTGCTGTACTGCAAGTTGGAGTGATATAACCCCCCCCCCAGTAGCCAAAAACAGAACAATGGGAAGGTAACCAGATAACAGCTCCCTAACACAAGATAACAACTACCTGGTAGATATAAGAACTCAATAGTAAAATTCAGGTCCCACTGTGACACATTTAGTTACCTTGAGTAGGAGAAACAACAGCCTGTCAGAAAGCAGTTCCATCCTGAAGTGCTGGCTCTTTCTGAAAGCACATGACCAGGCAAAATGACCTGAGATGGCTGCCTACACACCAAGCAATGTAATTTAGAAATAGAATTTGCCCATTGCAAAGCCACCTATGTGTTAACATTGTTTTCATTGGCAAGGCTTGTAAGGCTTCTGTAGGGCCCTATAGGGTTAATAGGCCCTATAGAGAGTTAATCTTTTCATTCTTTCTTTGGGTTATTGGGTAAGAGACCCTGTAGTAGAATAACCTTTAGCATTATTGGCTTAGAGGTGTAATGACACTCCCCTGCTACACTGCTATATAGTGTGTATAGGGAGTGGCCTCTTCCTCTTTCGCCTCTGGATGGTGATCCAGCTGGGTGTGCTCAGAGGGGCTGGGTACAGCTAGGCCCAGAAGAAGGCATGTGTTCAAGTCGTGGACCAGGCAACCCTGTGAATGAGGAATAGAAAGTGACAGGTGTAGCTCCCAGTACTAGTACACTCTAGGGGCAAATTCACTAAGATTCGTAGTTGCGCCAGGCACAACTTCGCCGCGCTTTGCCGCACTTCGCCAGACGTAGTTTCGCCAGCGCTCCGCAAATTCACTAAAATCTGAAGTTGCGCACAGGGGTAGCGTAAGGTTGCAAAGTTGCACTAGCGTTGATTCGCTAAGTGAAGCGAAGTTACGATAGCGAAGGTTAATTTGCATACATCGCCAAATTCAAATTTCAATGGAGGAATACGTAGAATCACTACAAATGCCTGGGAAACCTTCAAAACATCAAATAAAATGTTTTTTTTGCCCTACACATGTGCCCACTGTATAGTTAAGTTGCCATGAGTTAGGAAATGTAGGGGGGAAGGAGGGGAGACCCAAAAAAATTCTCGATCTTTTTCAGCCTATCACCCATAATTTAGAAAACACGCCAGCGTTTTTTGGGACTTAGAAAAAATTTGAACTTTTTTGGAAGAAATCCCTATCTACTCTATTGCGCTTCGCCTGGTCTGAGGTGGCGAAGGAAGTCTAGCGTAAAAGGTAGCGTTCAGCACACTGTGCACGTTAGTGAATTTGTGTAGTTACGTCCATAGCGAAAATTCGCCAGGCGTAAAGGTGCGAAGTAACACTAGTGAATCTACGCCAGCGTTCGTTAGTGAATTTGCAAAGTAACGAAAATGCCCAACACTAGCGAATTGACGCTAGCGTTCGGCGCTTCGGCACTTAGTGAATTTGCCCCCTAGGAGTGTAAGATAGTCAGGGTTGAGCTAAAAAGAGCAGTTCTGAGCTCCAACATAGGAGTGATAGATTGGAGGTATCTCTCCCAGGCCATATTGCCTGTTGTGTAGGGATCCCAGCGGAGAGGGAATCAGGAGAGATGATTGCCCTGAGGTTGATCCAGAGACCACTACTGGAATATGTCGCAGAGGTGAAGTGGGATGCCTGCCAAGTCTGTTTTAAGGGAGTATCAGCCTGTGTAAACTGCGTCATGTGTGCCAGCGCACTTTCCTCTGATTCACTGTGATGTGAGTACTAAACCTGTGGTCACTTGCTTTGTGCATAGTAATAAACCTTGTTCCTGTTTTATTGAGAACCTCCTGGCGCCCAAGTCTTTTTTTTATTGCACAGCAGCCTGTGGGAGTTGTAATTACACTAAACCACACCTTTAATCTTCCAGATAGGGAAGGCCCTAACCTGAAGTGTTAGAGTCACGTGTAACCCATGCTCTAGTGCTCTAGCTGGTGAATTAACCCCGTATGGCCCAAATAGGTGTTACATTTGTATTTATTTACTAAAATCCGAATTTATTTCATTGTTCCAATAAAAAAGCTCAACCAAAATCCCATGCCTAGTTTTGTCTGATTTATTAATAAATGTACTCAATTTAATCGGATTGGCAAAAAACTCCAAAACCAAAATCGTATGTTTTTTTCTGGTTTTTCTCCCGAAGAGTTTTTTCACTACAAAGTCAGATTTTTAGGTTAAACCCACCAAAAACCATGATAACTTCAATTTGGGATAGGTGCCTCTTCCATTAACTTATACAGGACTTCGACAGGTCTGAGATTTAAGCTTTTTGAAGCATTGGGATATAATAAATCTTGAGGTTTTTTCCTCAAAAAATATGAATTTTGCCCCAAAACGCCCGACCAGAAAAATTTGAGGTTTATGAAATAACCCCCTTTGTCTTAGAGGTCTGTCTTTCTTTCAGCAGCATAAGTTGTCAATATCAAACAGAAATGTATTAAAGAAAGGAGTATATGCTGTTCTCTGTGACATCTGGTTCAATTATATATAGTGAGTGGCTTTGAATATTGTTTAAAGACACCAAATGCTTATGCACATAAAGACACACTGGGGCTCATTTATTAACGCAGCGCAGCGCATAAGTGGACGCAAAAGATTGTCTGCGACATCACGAGTGTGATCGCTAATATATTTGCGTGATATTGCGCATAACACAGAGCTTTTGCGATGGTTTTGTTTATGCGCATTGCGCAAAAGATTGGGCATTTATGTCGCAAACGATGCCGTGGTTGTTAGGGGCGTGGCTGTGGGCGTGGCTACAATGCGCTTGCACTGCGGCCGTCGCAGATTTGCGTCTGTATATGTGCAAAACTGCACCCGGTCAACAGCACCACAATTTTTACGACTGCCTGTTTGTGGCGTAATAGTAACGCTCTTCAAAATGCGCATTCCTGCCCAGCTGCGCTAGCAGAGCCACACTGCTAAACTGGGTTCTGGCAAATACAATGGTGCTGCTGTTGGTGGGGATGTTTGTTAACTCAAAGTTTACTCAAAGATGAACAACCCCTGTAAAGTGCATATTAACCACGCCTTCCACCCAACATGTTTATATTGACCAAGGTTCCTTTAAGGGTATCAGGTAGGCTAAACACCTTTGCAACCAGATGCGTCTAAGTGAACGCAATATGCGCAATATGTGACGCAACTAATTAAAGCAGCGCATTCATACATGAGCACAACTAATCCTTACCTTTGCGGTATCTTCCTGTGCGCACAATTTATTATAAGCACTGCGACAGCTGATACGCAGTTTCACACGTCGCACCTGTCTGTGTCTACATTAGCGCACAAAATTGCACTGTTAAGGTATCGTGCGCTACATTATTAAATACTCGCATGCGCTGGGCAAATGTCAGGCCACTGCGCTCTTTTTAGCACTGCGCTGCGTTAATAAATGAGCCCCACTGGCTTTAAAAACTGGTGGCAGCTGAATATATCCATTTGGGAGCAATTTACAATACCAAGTATCCATGCTAGTGTTGAGGTTTTGTGTTTTCTTTTAAAGTAAGACCTAGAAAGCCCTGGCAATATAAACTTAACCTACCTTGAAATTTAGTATTACAGGTATGGGACCTGTTATCCAGAATGTTCAGGACCTGGTTTTCTGGATAACGGATTTCTGTAATTTGAAGATTAAGGTATGGGATCCATTACCCAGAAACCCATTATCCAGAAAGATCAGAATTATGGAATAGGCATCTCCCATAGTCCCATTTATCCAAATAATCCAGATTTTTAAAAATTATTTCCCCTTTCTCTGTAATAATAAAACAGTAGTTTATACTTGATCCAAACAAAGATATAATTAATCCTTATTGGAAGCAGAACCAGCCTATTGGGTTTATGATTTTATAATAGACTTAAGACTTATGAAGATCCAAATTACGGGAAGATCCCCTATCCAGAAAACTCCAGGTCATACCTGTACTTGTAAGAGGGATTTTACAAGTTACTTTGGGGTAGTTTCTATTCTACACCATGAGGGGATTGTGTTGAGTTTTTGTTAGATAAGTATTAGTACAGGTATGGGACCTGTTATCCAGAATGCTCGGGACCTGGGGTTTTCCAGATAACAGATCTTTCTGTAATTTAGATATTCATACCTAGTTTACTAGAAAATCTTAAACCCAATAGGCTGATTTTGCTCCCAATAAGGATTAATTATATCAAGTACAAGGTACTGTTTTATTATTACAGAGAAAAAAGAAAATTTAGATTTTTTTGGATAAAATGGAGTCTATGGGAAATGGCCTTCAGTAATTCGGAGCTTTCTGGCTAACTGGTTTCTTCATAATGGATCCCATACCTGTATTTTATAGTTCTATTTCAAAAAACAATTCTTCATTTTTACTATATTTGCAATTGCACCTTCTTTGTAAGTAGAATACAGTATCCTTTACGTGATGATATCTAAGCTATCATAAGTTAATACTGATGGCATATTCTATAATTTAAGTACAGTGATAGTATTCTTATATGAATGTGTCAAGCTCTAATGAAAGGTGAATGAATTTATTTTTACTTAAAATCTGAGCACACACACTTCTGTTATAAAGGTTTTTTTTTTTTACATGATAGCCAGCTATTGTGCTCTTGAAACATATCTTCTTAATGATATAATACATATGGAAAAAAAAACTTTTGCTAGGGTTTTAAAAATCTGGCCCTGCTATAACGATATGCAAATTTAGACTAATGGGTTACTTAGGAAAGTCACCAGTAGATGATAAGTTCAGTCATTATCTACTAATAAGGAGATGATTAAAGGTATCTTTCTGTATTGAACTGCAGGACATTTTATTTATATATAATATATTTATATTTGCTTTATGTTTTTATTACATTTTGATGTGTTTTTTTATGAAATGAAGTATAATTTTCATCTTTGAGGGAAACATGTTGAATACTTGTTGAATATACAATGTCCACACATAAAAGGGCTCATTTATGTCCACAGATGCAGTGGGCAAGATGCACTTTTTTCTGCAGTAAGTTGCATCTAAGGGCTGAACTCAGCATGATGAGGACTGATCTGTCGCACGCGGATGAGACACATGCAGTGTGTCGGACATGCACAATATAATGGGACTGATCGAGAAATCGCAGGTACAAACTACATGTATCTGACTGTCGGATATGAATGCCACACGCTACGTCTGATACATGTAGATTTTACCTGTGATTTTGATCAGTCCCATTATATTCTGCAAGTCCAACACGTTGTATTTGTGTCATCGCTGTGCAACAAATCGGTCCTCAACGTGCTGTGGCGTTCAGCCCTAAAAATCACTTTAATTAAAGGTACTTGTACAGGGTCGGACTGGGGGGCCAAGGGCCCACTGGGGCTGCTGTCCAGGGCCCCACTCCGGTCCGTCCCTGCTGCACCCCCCGTGCGTGTGTACATGGGAGCACAAGCACTATGTTTTTCAGGCAGTCGCGGCAGGTAGAAGCATGCAAAACGGGGATTTGGGTGCGGATCTGGGCCAGCGGGGCCCACCGGGTTTTTTCCCGGTGACCCGACCCTGTACTCACATCCAAAAGCAATCTTTCCACTTCCATATATTTGTGCTCACCGCCAATCAGTCCTTCCAGCCTTCCATTCCAAATTGAGTTCTGCTGTGTCTATAGATGCACGGTGCTGTGTGAACCCTGGAGATAAAGTCACCTCCTGACCAGGCACCTTCCATCAATAGACACAGCACATTTACGTACGTAAGTACCAGGCACTAGGGATGCACCGAATCCACTATTTTGGATTCGGCCGAACCCCCGAATCCTTCACAAAAGATTCGGCCGAATACCGAACCGAATCCGAACCCTAATTTGCATATGTAAATTAGGGGTCGGAAGGGGAAAACATTTTTTACTTCCTTGTTTTGTGACAAAACGTAACGCAGTTTCCCTCCCCGCCCCTAATTCGCATATGCAAATTAGGATTCGGATTTGGTTCGGCCAGGCAGAAGGATTCGGCCGAATCCGAATCCTGCTGAAAAAGGCCGAATCCTGGCCGAATCCCGAACCGAATCCTGGATTCGGTGCATCCCTACCAGGCACAGACACCATTCACACTCTAGACACCAAAAAGACATCAAAAATATTTGGACTAATCAGGGACATTTAAGCTGCACGCAGTTGACCACTGCAATGTCGCTAGATTGCGGGAAAAAACATGGTGATTGTTCTCAAAATTACACTTTGCCTACTGTGTCAAGGTAAGTGAATGCACCCTTAAATTTCAAAAGTGATCAGTGAAATTTCGTAAAACATAACAGCAAAGGCGTATTTATTAATAATAATACTTATTATTACACGAAAAAAACACTTTAAAAGCAAAAAATATCCATGCAATGATTATGGTAAAAATGACATCAATACTTCAGTTGCAAAACAGTAGCTAGCTACTTATTTCTAAGCTTTTGGATACATCTTAGTATTCTTGAGATAGGATGAGTGTAAGCGTAAGCCTCCCTCAGAACATTAGAAAGTACTTTTACAATTTAAATCGGTAAACAGAGGCAAGACAAACTGTCATAGGGCATCTGAACATGTGGACTGTAAATATGACAAAGAGGCAAGGTGAGTCATTTCAAGCCTAATATTTTGTGGGGATGAAATTCATTTCGGATTTCCATACATTGTCAAGAAACACTGTCAGTCAAGGAAAGGGGCAATATTTTGACACTGAGGCAAATTGTTAGGAGATTTATTTATGGACAGTAATGCATCTGTAGTAGAATAAAGGCTTTCGCTTTCAGCCTGATAAATGGCACATTGTCAAGTTTTAAGCAGCATTGCTACAGAAATTATTATAGGACTTGTTTGTAGTCTTTCACTGCTCCTCAAATAGCTGCAATTACAAAAAACACTACTATGGCACCTCCAGTTTGCCATTTGCAGAAGCTGCATTTGTATATATAAACATCCACTCGCCATCTCTGCTCCCTCTATATGGAATTCGCTATTGGACAAAGGTAACAATATAAATTCCTCTTTATATGTAAAGCATTTTAATCATTAGGGAATCATGTCAACAACAGCACACTTACTCTGCATTGAGAAACATATAGGTTCACTACTATGGAACATACCGTATATACTTGAGTATAAGCCGTCCCGAGTATAAGCCGAGGTACCTAATTTTACCTCCAAAAACTGGGAAAGCTTATTGACTCGAGTATAAGCCGAGGGTGAGAAATGCAGCAGCTTCTGGTAAGTTTCAATCTCGTTTTTGGATGACTATTCTTAGGCGCCGGCTACTATTCTAAGCGCCGACGAATATTCTTAGGCACCGGCTACTATTCTAAGGTGCCGGCGAATATTCTTAGGCACCGGCAACTATTCGAAGGCGCCGGCGAATATTCTTAGGTGCCGGCTACTATTCTAAGGCGCCGGCGAATATTCTTAGGCGCCGGCGACCGTTTTTGCGCTTGACCCGTGTATAACATGAGGTAGAGTTTTTCAGCATATTTTGGGGGCTGAAAAACTCGGCTTATACTCGAGTATATACGGTACTCACTTTTCCCCAAAAGATACCAAGATGCAGTGCAGCAATTAGCATTTCAATTAGATGATTTTAATCAATAAAAGTAGCAAGCATAGAATACCCACCATACAAGTGTAAACAGATCTACAGGGTAACAATTGTAGGTCTGTACCAATAGCCTATTAACATAAGACATTTAATAATGTAGGAAATGTTTTGACAAAGCAGTGCCAATGCAGAAAAATATATAATTGCTACAGTTAATAGCACAATGCTCATCAGAAGGACAGATCTATCCTCCCAGAAAAGAAACTATAGAACAAGTAGGTAGAAAAGAAAGTGAATGCATCTGCAAATACAGGGGGAAACACAAATGTACAGATAAAAAGGCAGAGAAGAGATAACACGCTCTGAACTATTTAAGAAATATGCAATGTCCAAGTCATTTTCTATCCTAGAACAGCCTGCACAGAATGCTTCCCTTGGCATGTTTACCTAGGAGATAACTCTATAGATTGGATTCTAACCAATAACTCATTAATTTTGATTGAACCAAGTCTGCAACACTGCACAACAATCAAAAAATATATTCTGATGAGCTCAGCTAATTTTGTTCTGTCATTAGTTTAGACATTTTATCACTGGTTATGAAAGATGTGTGAGATTAATTTATTAATTAATACCAGTGTACCTGATTTATGTTACAATCTTTTTTTATTGATGCACCTCCTATATAAACCTTTGGAAATGCAAATGCCTTAACATTTCTTTCTCACAAGCACATTTTATAGAGCAAACATTCTACAATATTAATTGTTCTGAAGATACTACTTTAACAAAGGCATAATAAGTTTGCTGTTAAGAGCTTAATTAGAGGCAAACTCATTCATTTCTGAGGGGGATTGTTTTCAGACTGTAGATCGAAATAAATATACAGTACAACTCACAGTACAGTTTATTTGTACATCTTACCTTGGGTGCCCATTGCATTTGTTATTATTCAGTGGGCTTGGATATCTGCTTGTTGCTAGAAGTATAAAGGAATAATCCAAAATGTAATAAAAGGCGCAGAGTTTGCCCCAGGTACAGTAACTTATAGCAACCTGCAAGATGTTTTTAAACAGCTGATCAATTAATAATACCAAGTTTGGCTGAGCTAAAAAGAATGCATATGTTGTGCTTACTGGCACTTCATTAAGGGTATTAACATCCAAACCTGCTCCTTGCCTTTTGTGTAGCTACAGTAAACACCCTTGCATCTCTCCTGCTGAATTTTGCTCAAGAACACCTATTTATGCAGTAGAACCCTGGAGATACCATGCCCCTGAACGTTTAAGTAATTTTATGGTTAACAAAGCAAATCGTGTCAATAGCTGCAGCAGACTTGCTCCAACATGATGCTATAATTGATACAATAACAGCAATGATTTGATACCATAAACATTTTCCATTGCATTCGTTTTGACTTGGTGCAGTTGAAGTGGGCATGTCACATGCATTAACTGAGCAGAGGATGTGAAGTGACAGCAAATTACCTACACAACTGATTCTTCTGGAAGAATCAAGAATCTGAACTGAAACAGTGCAGCAGATGTAAAAAATGCAGGGGAGTTTTTAGCTAGACGATCTAATGAGGCAGAAGTTAAGAACTGAGCAGCAATTTCATAAGAATCAGGAACTGGACGAAAAGTCAGAACAAGTGGGAATCAGCAATGTCAGGAATCAGGCTGAAGTCAGGACAGACAGCAATCGGCAGTGGCAGTAATCAGTCCGAGGTCAGGACAGGCAGCAATCAGCAGTGTCAATAACTAGGCAAAGGTCAAACCAAAAGATCAACATCAGATAGATTATACACAAATCAGACCACTCCTCAGCCAGGCAAACACCAAGCAATGAACTGGATGTTTAGCATCCTTAAAAACATTATCATCGCTTATGCGTCAGAATATCAACATCAAGCTGTCTGTGGCCCACTGTCAATCTGTGAGAAAATACACATAATTTCCCTCTGCAGCCATACAGGCATGATGAGCCACTTTAGAGTGACTGTGACATACACAACTATAATGCTCTGCAAGAACACAGTGACATCAAAGTCAAATTGGTACAGTACAGTATCCTGAAAGGGCACAAATTCTCAAGCTGTCGCAGATATGCTGGGATTAAGGGTAAAAAACATTCCAATTTACATCCAAAATTGCACTTTGCACACTACACTTGCTGTTGTAACTGAGTCGGGCATATTTATTATGCTGTGTGAAATGAAATTCACTGAAAAAACACTATAAAATTCTGTGTATAATTCAGTTAGGTCCATAAATTTGGACAGACAACATTTAAAAATTGTCTTCTATGGCATGTAAAGAATAAGCAGCAATAGTCTCATTCTATTAATAATATTTTATGATGATCATAAATATGTAACTGAAATAGCCTTTAAATTGTAAATCTCAAAGCATAGTCCCAAGACCATGTGGCATTAATGTTGAAGTGCAGGGTTTCAAGCACTAGATAACTCAGTATGTTACCTGGTTTGCTGCAAGAGCTATACAGCAGGGCCAGAACTAGGGGAAGGTAGAAGAGGCACCTGCCTAGGCAGGCCAGGTCCCAAAGGCCCAGGCCTAGGTCAGCAAAATATTAGGGATGGCATGCCGGCCAGCCAATTTATGGGTGCTCAGGCTAGGGTGCAACAATAGGGGAGGTGCTGGGCAGGTACATGTTAAAGGGTCTTCTGCCTACCCCTAGTCAATGTGCGCTACCCTCTCTCCTGCCCTCCCCTCCGGCGGTCACTCCTCTCTCCCCTGCCCTACCTTCTGCCGCTCTCCCATCCCTCCCCTCTGCCGCTCTGATGGGCTCTCTAAACCCTCAATCATAATGCTGTATAGTTTACCTCACCTGCCAAATATGGGTCTTTTTTCACGTTTTACTACTTCCCTAGCTGTTTACCTGATCCCAGTGATTTGAAACTGACACTGACATAACTGCTATACTCCTGGGCGGTGGGAAGCAAATGTGCCTTCCTGTACTTTCTGTTCCCCAGGACATTTTTGTCCTTGGTGTAGTTCAGGTTATAAAACACTGGTCAGCTACATAGTTGGGCCTCAATGCGCGTGATTATATATTTCACCAGTAAATTTATACCTACATTGAAAGGTGCTCTGCCAAGTCCTAAAATCAATTCTACAGGCTGTACCAGACCTGTCAGAACCAGGCAGTAAACCAACTCTTGTAACCACTTTTTGCAGTGAAAATATATATTTGGTACAAGAGCTTTAAAAAAGAATAAATATTCTTCTACAGCTACTATTTAACATCCACTGAGTTCTTAGGAGCAGGAGGTTATGTCTCACCATCTCTAGTGTTCCATAGTAACCCTGACCAATTATTCTCTTTCTTTTTATAGGTGTTTATTCATATTTTAGATGGAACACTATAATCCATTCTCCCTTTTTTATAATGATCTTTGACAGCTAGAGCACTGGATGTTTTTTGTGCCCTTATATTGGCTAAAATATATTACTGTATAGAAACTGAGCACTGTCTAATAAATGAGAAGACTAAATTGAAAAAATAATGCTGATGGACTTTCAGTTATATTTTTCAGTAATATAACAATGTTAGGCTGGGTGCTATAATGAAATAAGTTTACCCTATAAGTGTCAGCATGCAGAAATCACAACTGTTTGTTAAAAAAATCTTTAAAAGTGTTTATGAGTGCCAAAAAGTGCTATTATTCTCTTATACAGTCTTGACTTAGTCTCCATTGATCAAATACCAAGGCAACATATTCTGTTCGATGCTACAACAATAGATTACAATAAAAGACAGTAACCTCACAGGTAAAAATAGATTTTTCTTCTGATTGTTCAGAGCATTCAGGGCAGTTCTGAACAATAGCAGTTGTCTGATCTGTTTTGTTCAGATACCAAAAAATGTTTATCATCTTTTACCCAAGTAAGAGAAACCATAGAAACAATGAAATGTAATTGAAAATGTTTTCTAAGCCAAAACGTATTTAATTTAACAACACAATTATTTCAATTAGGTATTTATATGTTTATGACAAACACAGAATACTTTTTAATATTAATGTTACTAATGGAAAAAATCATGTTTTTTATTTAACAAATAAACTTAAAGGAAGGGGAGAAATAAACCATTTTTGTTTGAGTAAGAAGGCGAGACATTGAAGAGAGAACTTATTATACAGGGATAAATAGTAGATGGTCATTTTTGGGAAGACCAAGCCTCTCAATATTTTCATCATTCTTCACCATTGGAGGAACTGAGAACTGCCAAGTCCCTGACAGCTAAAAAAGGCTCATTTTAACAAGTGCAATAAGTATCAGCTATACAACAAAAGATGTGCACCCTCTATTTATCTGCACCTTATAGCCTTCATTGTAGAATGAAATACCTCAAGTAGTAGCATGGTAGAGCGTTAGAGTGGTCCATGAGAAAAAATACCATAGGAAACATACAGCTAGACAAACATTAGAGAGTTAGCTCCAAACACTCTAGTAGATTATAATAATATGTTTATTACCCTAATATTATATCCTATAAATATATAGATGTCTCAAAGGTAGAGTGTTGTTTCTCATCTCTGAAATAATTTGATGTATACACCTTCTGCTATTGCACATCGCTACAAAATAACAATTTAATAATAATAATAATAATAATGGCAGATACATTTTGACACTTTTATTTGTATTTCTTTTGTTCCATAATGATTGATCACTGTGCCAATAAATGGCATACAATATTTCTTTTCTTTCTTTATTTGCATATTATTTGCATATCATTTCCAATATAATGTGCTTTATTTAAAAAAAGTCATTAAGCTTTTTTTTAATGTGTTGTCATTCTTACAGCCATTAAACATCTGAATTGCTGTCATCAGCCGTCAACTTAACTTCCTTAAACTGTGTCAGAGTGACTTGAAAGATGGATAAAACACTGAAACAACAGGGTGTTTTATCAAAAATATAAGTTTTATATGTCCTGAGATTTGATTGCTAGTTCTTGTGTCTTAAGATGTTGTAAATATGGTTTCCAGGACAACACTCTGTCCTATATGATATATTGGATTATAATACACAAGAGCCATGTAAATGATATTCTTACTGTATAAATGGTACTAAGTGATGTAATTAGTTATAGTCCTTAAAGGGATTGTGCACCTGAGTTAACTTTCAGTATGATGTAAAGAGTGAAATTTTGAGACACTTTGCAATTGTTTTTTTATTTGTAGTTTTTGAGTTATTTAGCTTTTTATTCTGCAGCTCTCCTGTTTGCATTGTCAGAAATCTGGTTACTAGGGTCCAAAATATTCTAGCAACCATGCATTGATTCAGGGACAGACTGGGGGGCCCCAGGGCCTACCAGAGATGCTGTCTCAGGGACCCCCACTCTCCATGCATGTTCCCACTGTTTTTGCAGCAACTGGCCTGAAGAAGGGAGATCAGTCAAGCCCTGCTCTTTATAAACCTCATCAAGAAGCTCCAATATTTCCTTTTCACTGCATCCCCCTAGTTACAGCTACCAAACTCTTTTCAAAAATTCTGTAATGCCTACACTTTGTCAGCCATTAGCAAATTTAACCTCAGAGAGGAGTATATATATTTTAGATATCTGCTCCATGCTGATAGCTAAATAATCTAGTGAATCTGTCTGTCTAAAACACCTTCGGCTTGGGAGCCAGAACCATTGTATTAAAACTGTGTAATGGAAACAGGCAGCCTTGGATATTACATACCAAATTATACTTGTTGATTTCCTTTTTTTTATTCCTGAATGCTAATTATGTGAAAACAAAAAAGATTAAAATATAAAAAGGTAAGTTTAAATTGTGTCCAGTCTATACAGACTACAATGAATTATTTCCAGCCACACCCAATAAAACTCCCTCTGATTTTTTTTCTATACCACTGTCTTGCCAAAACATTGACACTTGAATGCCATAGGATGAAACACCTATCCTCATGGAATGTTACAAACAATTTGCAGTTCGCAATAGCGCAAAACTTTCACTCCTCTTCCTTCTGCCAATCTCTATACAGTCTCTTCTTTGTATCAAAAGCAGATTATCCAATAATGATCAGCGCCCTAAAGCTGGCCCAAGGAGTACAACAATAACAATGGAAATAAAAAATTATATAGTGTAGTATTTATTTTTAAACCTAAACTTAATCTAACAACGAAGTTAAGAGGAGAGCGGTGCATAGCCCATAGTGTAATACCATTTAGTATAAAAGTAATGCACTTACAATTGTGCTAATAAATGATCCCTTCACAGTTAGATGCTGGGCAGTAAGATGTCCCGCTTGCAGTGATTGGGTAGCTGGAAATCCTCTCTCTCGTCTGTCATGTTTCGCTGTCAATCAGCTTCCTCAGAGGAGTGATTCCACTCTTCATGGACCTACCACCTACCAGTGCTAATGCACCTTATTCTTATTTGTATTCTGAAAATTACTCATGTTCTTTATCCTGTCAATGACATAATTATAATCTACCATTTATTGTCAATCCACAGTCTACATAGCAAGTGTCCTTGTTCTCTCTCTCTCTCTCTCTCTCTCGTTTTAGGCATATTACTAACAAAAAAATAATTGATGGATGGTGCTTTAAAAGCCTGAGGCAGGAGTCCTCATTAAGTTAAAAAAACGTATAGGTAGGTAGAACTAGTAAGTGGGAGGACTAGCTCCTAACAGTTCACTTTAGGAATGAGAAATAGGATTAAATTAGTAGAGAGGCTAGAGGCTTTATTGAGTACCCGGTGTTTCCCCTGCCAGCATAAATAGTCTGAGGAATAGAGAGAAAGGGGCAACAATGAAGGCCTTTTATCCTAGGGCCGAACAGAAGTTCAGTACTCACTCCCATTCTCCACATTCACAATGTCTCAAAAAGTGCCATCAAACATGAAGCCTTAAACATGAGAACTAGAAGAGGCAGTGAACCATTTTAGTTTTAGAATTAAAAGCCTTCAGAAATTATTTTGTGTGTGTTTTTAAAAACTGCATCCAAAAGTGAAGAACAACCTACAAAATATATGCCTACAAACAGCTATGTAGAAATGTAATCCTATTCTGTAAATATAAGAGTTAGAATAATCATTTTCAAAAACTGGTTGACAAAGCTAGGTGATATTTCTCAGTACAAAACTATTGATATAAAAATCCTTGCAAAAATTCTATCATGTAAATAATATCTTTATTCTTAACTAGGGATGTAGCGAACTGTTCGCCGGCGAACTAGTTCGCGCGAACTTCGACTGTTCGCGTCCGCCGAATGTTCGCGAACGTCGCGCGACGTTCGCCAATTGGTGTTCGCGTTCGATTCGAAGTAAAATTTCGTTCGACCATTCGACCATTCGACCGTTCGATCGCTAAAATCGAACGATTTCCATTCGTTCGAACGATTATAAGCATTCGATTGAATTAAAATCATTCGATCGAATAGCTTCGATCGTTCGATTCGAACGAAAATCCTTCGATCGTACGAATAAAATCCTTCGATCGTTCGATCGAACGATTTTATCGAGCGTTCGAAGTTCGCGAACTGTTCGCGAACTGTTCGCTTTTTTGCCGGTGTTCGCGAACGGCGTTCGCGAACACATTAACGGCAGTTCGCTACATCCCTATTCTTAACTGCAAACTGTTATGGTCTTATTTGTCATTCAGCTTTTGTATATTTCAAAATGTTGCAGCGCACTCCAAAGGTCAAGGTTTGCTCAGTTCCGCTTCGGTTTAAGAACATCCATCTTTATTGTTACATTTGATTAAAAACACAGCATCTAAGGTCTAATGCGTTTCATAACAACGTACTTCCTCAGAGACCTCAATATCCGTTGTATCACTATACATCTTATACCCTAAAGAAGATCCATCCCAAGGAAATCGTCATATCAATTAACACATCACTTGCTAATATATTAGAAAAGGGTTAAAAAACAATCTAGTTAAAAGACTTCACAGTCAAATTTAATCAAATGTTTCTCAAAGTTCATGAGTAGCAATTCAAAGTGTCCATGCATTTCTTGTTGCAAAGCAAACGTGTTTCTTTTCATTAGGAATCTTTTACTTTGCGATATAAACACTCCTATACACTGGATTTGATACTTGGTTTTATGTATGTATATATAAAAAATGTTAAATATCTAAATGAATTCGTTTTAATCCTAGCAATCCCTACTAGATTATCCATGCACTAAAAATAGCAGTTTATGTCAAACACCGAATTCAACCCTTGAGGCTGCCTAGTCCGTAATTTATATATCCATGTATCTTTCATCTGTAACAATTTAGATTGCAGATCACCTCCCCTTGGTCCTAATGTCACATGCTGTATGTCTTGTGCTCTACATAACCCACATTACTATCGTTGCACTCCTTGAAGTGTCTCAACACCGTTGTTCCTTATCAAACTTAAGTGCTCTCTCACTCTCTCCTTCAGGGGTCTAATTGTGCAAAACCTATGAATTGCTTAAGGCATTTGGCACACGTTAGCAAATAAACCACCGATTTTGTGGTGCAATTGATATACTCATTGATTTTGTAAATTTCACACGTTATACTGCACTCAAATGGTCCGACACTTGGAAAACAGTACGTTACCCACTTTATTGAAACGCAGCATTTGTATGACTTGTGGATTCTTCATATATTTCTTATGTTTATTTTAGTTACGGTACATTAATTTTTTTTCAAAATCTGACAAAATGTATAAATTAAAATTTCAGATACAATTTCAGATACAAAATTTTATTTTAAAAAACAATACATGTCATTAGCAAACCCCCATTCAGTGTTTTACTAAACATATTGATAATATCATTAATAGAGTAACTATTAATGATATAAGACAGGGATATGTAACTTTACGGTTTTATGGAGAAACATACAATTTCTTATATACATGCATGTTTTGGTAGTATTTTATTAAGGGGATTTCTATAAGCATTAACTAACAAATATTAATGTTTTTGTAGCACCTTGCTTTGGGAAGATCAAGTTAACCTGTAAATTCAAACTGATGGAGTGCATCTGGGCAGACCAATCCTTGAAGGCCACAGAATAGGAGTATAACTAGAGGGTAAAATATGGATAAGGTAAGCGATAGAGAGCCTGAGCGGGAGTATAGTAGCAAAGGGAAAGTTATGTAGTGGGAGATGCAGCAATTTTTTAAAAAAAAATAGGGGGAGATTCACCAATGTGTTAAGCTCATTGATTCACAGTAACACTAGCAATAATCTGTTCCTTTTTTTGCAACAATGTAAAGAGATTTGGTAATATAAAGTTACTAAAATTATGGTAGATAAGGTTACAGCAATGTGCTACTGTGTTATAACGTTGTTTTTAATCTGTGTTTGGATCATGAACGACTATTAACAGTGAGTGTACTATACACTTAGGAAATATATTTGTTTAGTAAAACACTGAGTGGGGGTTTGCTAATGACGTTGTTCATGTAATGACCCTGCAGTTTTCCTGCCAGTTGTATGTTCATAGAAGATTTGGATACTTTGAGAAAAGTCTTGGTGAGGCCGAAACGTCAGTCCTTAGCCATTTTTAGCAATAAAACATTTTATTAAAGGGGATCCGTCACCCAAAAAAATTATTAAAAATCCAATTTTATCACATTAGTCAAGCAAAATGAACTTTAATTACACTATATAAATTATTTGAATCTTGTTTCCTTCAGTCTGGGAATTCATAATTATAGCAAGCAGGCAGCAGCCATTTTGTGGACACTGTTATTAAGACAAGCCTTGTATCAACTTAGAATCTTGTTTGTGCACCAGAATGGGGGACCCGATGTCCATCCCCATGCCCTGGTTACACAATTAAACGGTGAAGAGAACTGGGGGAATGTGGGGAGTGCAGTGACATCTAGGAAGTGCTGAATGGAAAGTGAAAGTAATTGTCTGCCCCGCCTCTATGCCCATGGCATAGAGGAGGGGCAGACAATATTTGATTGACAGCTGAGATTTTTAAATGAGTTTACAACAGCTATGAATGCTTTAATAAAAAATAAAATTGGATTTCATGTTTAATTTGAAAAGGACTTTTATTATACAGATTTTTGTGTCTGGGTGACAGGTCCACTTTAAGACCTGAGAGTGCTGATCTTTTTTTAAGCTGATGGATATATATATATATATATATAATTGTCCAGAAGTGCCTGCACTCATACTTTGAGTTGCCAGAGGTGCACGATCAAGGATTATAATATAAACAAATAAAGGATCAGAACTCTCTGTAATTTGTGAAATTATGCTCTTTTATTGATACAGCATCTCATCCAATGTTTCGGTCCCACCTGGGGATCTTTCTCAAGGATATGTTGAGAAAGGTCCCCAGGTGGGACAGAAACGTCACCGAAGTCCTGCTGGGTGTAGTTCAAGATAAATCCATGAATATGGATACCTAAGTTCTTCCTGAAGACGGCTCGAGTGTAGCAGCCGAAACGTTTAAATAAAACTTACCACGTTTTTTCATCAAAATCCTAGGAGTGCGGTTTCATTCTTCCGTATATATATATATATATATATATATATATATATATATATATATATATATATATATATACATACATATATACACACACACACCTAGGGGTTATGTACTAAACTCGATTTTTAAATCTTTTGAGAATTACTTTACAATGAAGCTGCAAAAAGTCAGAATCCGTAAATCCGCCATCTCAAACCTGTCGAGGTCATGTAGAAGTCAATGGGAGATGACCCTTTTACAGTTTGAAGATATTGTGATCTGTGCTGGGTTTTGTCCGATAATCCGAAATTTTTTTAGGCTATAACAAATCTAGCGATTTGGGTGTCAAATCCAAAAAATGTGTACGATTTGGGTTTTCGGTCAATTTTATCGAGTTTTTTCCCAACCCGACTTTTTCTAGTTATTTTATTGATAAATAAGATAAAATCACGGATGGACGTTTGGTCAAGCTTGGTTTGATAAAAATAGGAGATAAATTTGAGTTTTAGTAAATAACGTTCTAGATGTCCCTTTTACAATTTGAAGTTATCTATCTGTGCTGGCTTTTGTCCAAAACAAAATAAAAAACCCTTACTGTAGATAATGTAAAATCCCAATAGCTTTGAATATTATGCTTGTTCAAGCAGCCATCCAAACCATTCTTAAAGGCATTAACCGAATCAGCCATCACAACCTCACCCAGCAGAGCATTCCACAACCTCACTGCCCTCACTGTGAAGAACTATTTTTGCTGCTTCAGTTCAGTTCTTCAAATATAAAGGGTGGCCTATTGTTCTTTATTCCTTTATATGTGAAAAAAGTGTCCTTGCTATAAGCTATAAGCAGTGGTTATTCAAGTTACTTTTCACCAATTAAATGAACATTGTTTTTATTGTTTTCTTAGAACTTCTTACTGTAATAATAAGTGAATAAGCATTTGCATCTACCCAGGACATGTCTCAGTTACTTAACAGAATTGATGTAGTTACAGAAAAGTTTTGACACTAGTGACTTATTTACAACCAAATTCACAAATTAACAATGCATTATTTAACAGTAGTAAACTTAAATCAGGATGCGTCAGGATGTTTTTATGCCTACCTATTTCCCTGTGCTTGCCAAGTAATATTAACATCCCTCAGGAACTCTTCAAGCAGCCTGCAAGCTGAATATCCACACAAACTGATGGTCTATTTTATAATGAACCATGGGAACAAGTGAGATTATTTTCTTTTTACAAAACTTTGGCATTTCAAAATTTCAAAATAGATTTAAATATAGATCACAAGGATATTTTGCAAAAAGAAAAATAACTATTTATTGAAAAAATATCAGAAAGCCACTGTATAGTAAGATTAATGATAGTAAAATAAAAATAATGCATCTCATCTCTCTTTGTTAAAATATCTAAGCTCGAAGTAGCATCTCAATGATATGTATCAAAATCCTTTAAAACAGAGACTTAGGGGGTTATTTACTACAATATGAATTTTTCTAATTACTTAATAAAAAAAATCCAACCAAAGTAGAATCCACGATTTACCCCTATTTATCATTAAAAAAAAGCATGGAAAAAATCAGATTGAAAAAAACTGCAACTTTTTCGGATTGTCACATGAAAATTGCAACATGTTTTGATTGTTGAGCGAAAAATTGGAAAGTCCAGATTTTTCGGATTATCAAATGAAACCCAGCGTAGACAATAATATCTTCAAATTGCAAATACAGTAGAACCTCTGCCATTGACTTCTACGGGTTGAAGATGGAATATTTTCGGATTCAGACTTTTTACAGCCTCGGGGGTGTAATAAATCTCTAAAAATTTGAGCTTTTTTTTCCACAAAAAATTTGGATTTTATAGTAAAAAGAACTTGAATTTTTCAAGTTTTTACCATTCTACTTTACTAAATAATCCCCTTAATATAGAGAGGAGATATTTACAAAGCAGTGTGCAGTGTACAAAGTGCAAAAAAACCCCCCAACAATCCTTTTCAGAGCGCAGAGACCAGAATCAGTTCATGTTTATCACATGAAAACTCATTGATGAGATTCAATTTTAGAGGCAATTCAATTCAGAAAAACGTATCTCATGGTTTATCATGGGAAAATTCTATTGAAGTCTACGGGAACAGAGAAGTGAATTAGGAGAAAAGTTTTTTCTCCTTGAATTGAATCTACTTCAGGAGTTTTCACATGATAAACCATGTGATGATTTTTTTCTCACTGAATTTTATCTGCCTACTACTGGTATGAAATTCAAATAACTATAGCCAATACTTTAAGGGGCAGATTTACTAAGGGTCGAAGTGAATTTGAGGGAATTTTCGAAGTAAACAAATTCGAAATTCAAAGTAATTTTTTGGATATTCGACCAACGAATAGGATACTACGACTTCGAATTTACTTAGACTTCGATTCGAAGTCTCTTTAAAAAAACTTTGACTTCAATACTTCAAGTTAAACCTGCCAAAGTGCTATGTTAGTCTATGGGGACCTTCTACAACCATTTTCTAAGTCTTTACATATCAAATAAAAATCGTTCGATCGATCGCTGAAATCCTCCGAATAGTTTGATCAAACAATTTTTATTCAACCGTAGGATTGGCAAATTTGGTGAAAAAACTTCGAATTCGAATTCAAAGTTTTTTTAATTTGATTTTTTTTGTATTTTGTACTTCGAAATTCGACCCTTGATAAATCTGCCCCTAAGTATTTTGACTTATGATATTCATTGTCCTTCAATCTTATTTCCTGGATTTCTGAACTTTTTTTCCTGATACTTTAAGGTCCTCCATCTACCATTCATTTTGTCATTAGTACCAATATGTACCAAGGCAGTCGAGTCTTGCCCAGTCCCACCCAATAATTTGTCTACCTGATCAATCACATGACTAACCCTGGCACCAGGAAGATCCACATGACCAATTACCCTATTCACTTTCCTAATAATTGAATCCCATATAAACACAATAACATCCCCAACACTACTAGAGAGGTTGGTCTCCCAGCTGTTAGAAAGATCAGCTCCATTTCTGAGTTTACACTGCCATTTTCTTTGCACAGTCTGACAAATGTGTTGGGATGAACAAACCCTGTGTCAGCCTCTCTTTAACTTTTCCCCATACTAGGCTTTTCAAACGTTTACCCAATTGACGGCCATATTCAAGTTGATGTGATATAAAGAGGACATATAGCTTAATTTTGAAAACTGTACATTAGCCCCTTTACTTCAAAACAAACAACTTTCCCATATAAACCTATTACCACTTTTGTGCTGGATGTGCATCCTGAATTTCATTTAGGTTAGAATAAAAAGTAAAGTGTATAGAAAAAAATCTCAACAAAGTTCTTCATAAAAGACAATTATGTTTTGGAATATTTTTTTTTAACAATGCGAATAAAGCAACCAAAATCATTGGAAAATATTCCAAAAACATAATTCTCTTTTATGAAGAACTTATTTGAGAATTTTCAATTGGTTGAGAAATTTCTGCTCATATGGGAGTTTGGTTGAGCATTATCTTTTTACTTTTTGATAACTATCTCCCCACCATCAAAGAGTATGTTTGAATGAATGCACTACTTGTTCAACATACAGAATACCTCAGTATATTGTAAAGAAATAAACTCAAATGCATTCGTAGTATCCATAGTTGGCATAAAAATATGAGCCCTGCTAGCATTATTTTGTTAATGTGACTGTTCTTGTTCTGTAGGCACAAACCTACAGATGACATTGAGAGCGTATGAAATGTTATTTTATTAAAAACCCTTAAGCAACTGTTCCTAAGACCATGAAGTATCTCAGCCTGTCTATTGGATTTCTTTTTTTGCATCTTGAGATGTTTGTGTTTGTTTGTAGTGTTGCCAGATTTCCTCCTCACTAGCTGCCAAGGAGTAATGTCTGCATGAAAGTATCTAATCTTATTCATCTTTCACTTTCCGATATTCAGTAATATATGCTCCAACATACCAGTGCTTACCACTTTGAAACATTGGCTGGTTTCTAAGACCCTTTTTCTGATCCAAGACTGCACTGAGAATAAATGTAATTAACTAAGTTTGGAGCATTGCTAACCTATTGTAAGTTTTTATGTATAGTGGCCCAGTTTCAATGACCATTTTCATAAAGTTTGGTCCCAATATTTGGAAGTGCAAAAAATACGACTAATCTGGACTGCTACAGATTGTTTAAAAACGTTGTTTTCTATAAAATATATGTCTGTCCCCAATTCTTTTTTTTTTCTTCTCATTTTCTTCTTCTCTCACTCGTCTTCTCCCAACTCTCTGTCTTATGGTCTTTTCTCTTTTGTTATGTAACACTATATTTCTGTCTTCTCCTTTTCCACATCTCTGGGCCCTTTATTAAGTTTAACAACAAACAGTGGTCTTCATACATTTATACAAAAAACAGGAAGTGAAAGATAACACCCTTAAAGGTTTTTTTTCAACCAATAAAGTTCATGTTTACACAGTTAGTACAGTGTCCAGGTCTACATGAGTCCCAATGAGGTAATGACACAAATGTAAGGTTAGGTGATACCTTTTATTGGCTAACTACTGTTTTGTCAGTAAGTAAGCAAAAATTGCAAGCTTTCAAGATGATAGTATTGCATCTTCTTCGGGCTTATATAGGTGTTATATTATATGAATCTGCACTAGAAGACATTTATACGTACCAGGGCAGAATAGGGTGGGGTTTACAGGAGTGTGCAAAAATGGGAATTATACAAGAAAAAGGCCAAGAGACAAGATAAGTGTCCACTGGGTGGGATAACGAATGTAACTAGATTTTATCCACATCACAAGTCCATATCATACTGTGATAAATAACCAATGTAATATATAAATAAATAAATAATAATAATAATAATAAAATGTAATAAATAACCAGTGGGAAATGTACCATGTACAGTACAACACTTTACTCCCAATGAGGTATAAATGGTCATCTCCATTCTTTAGTGCATGTCCCTGCCATCTAGTGGCCTACTATTGAAATGACCTGAAAAGGAAAATACCATTACACTACATTTATCATTCATACCTAACATGTCTATGTTTTGATCCGAAAGGTCTACCTTTGCATTAGACATTGTCTCATGTTCCCTCCTCTTTGTAGGGGGTCAATGAATTCTAATGCCATCCATTTTAATTGTGTTTGGTTGTATTTGTATTACTTCCATCAGAATAGACTTCCAGATTACATTGCATCACAAGAATGACATGGATGCGACTTCTGGAATCTCAGTAGGGTGGTTTTAATCCCCCATCTTCCAGAAGGATTTGCTCCATTCGAGAAGGATCTACAAGTAGATGTAATGTGACTACCTGTCGTTATATAATTTTAGAAGTGTGGATACTGTTATAGTACCATAATATTATAGACCTATTCTGTAGGATGTTTAAACAGGTCTTTATGTAACTGTTCTTTATTATGTAAATTTGTGTTATTGATGTAAGTTATGTCATTTATATGACTGTAATATCTTTTGAAAATTCCAATAAAAATTATTGAAAACTAATTGTGTTTGCTTGTGATTGGCCTCTTTAAAGTCTCTAGATACATCCCATTTTACAATAGAGAAGCAGCAAAATGCACCCCATGCAGACAAATGGTCTCACAAAATTTCTAGACACAGTTGTATCAGTGGAGGAACCTTGTTGATAATTACAGATGTTACCCTGATGTTTCATAATGTGCGTTTTACGATCCCTGGATGTCTGGCCAATGTATTCGTTACCACACAGCATTTTTGTAAATACACTGCATTATCTGTATCACAAGTGGGATAGTTATTTATGTTTTTGTGTTGGATGTCTCACCATATCCTCTTTTATGATAGAGGTGCAGCAAATGCACCCCATGCAGGCAAAAGTGTCTGTTTTAGGTTTTCCCAAGAACCTTTGGGTACCTGGCCACTGCGGTTGGTTAATTTCTGAAGGGTATAATACATACCTAAGGGCTCTTACACACGCGCGGTTTTACCTATGTTTCCCTGCATTGCGCTTTCTTCCACTCAGCTGCAGGGGAGCGCAGGAGTAGACAAACTCAATTATTGTCAAGGGGGCTGTACTCACACAGATGCATGTATGCGCCGAACACAGATGAAATGCAAAAAAAATAAGCCATTATACTTTTCCCTTTAGTGTAACTGAAAAGGGGTGATGCAGAGAATATATTTTTTAGATTCTTATCTTCCAGTATTAATAACCAGTATCTATTGATTCTGTGCTCAATCCCTTTACTTTGAGCACTGAACTGGCATTCTTTCTTATCATTGGACTTACATGATAGTAACGCATACATTTTCAATTCATCACTATTTTCAACTTCTTTATGTTTAACCCCTAGTGTGGAATCTTGTCATTAGGGTATTTGCCGCTTAGGTATAGGATATCTCAGTTGAAGAGACACAGTGTGCTCTAACAAATTGCCCTTTGTGGATTGCTCAGATTGAAATGGAACCTGAAAACTGGATGCATGCGGCAGATTATTCCCATGGGTTGAATTTACTGTGCTAACATGGACTTTATTGGTGTAAAACACACCCCTTTAAGTGTCTTATGCTTCACATCCTGTTTCTTGTATAACTGGATGATATTACACTTGATAAAGGGCCCAATGCCTGAAAACCAGAGCAGTGTTTAAGTCCAGTGCCACCCAGCCAGGATGTACCCCTAACCCCCCCCCCACCCCAGCTCTACTGCCTGTTTTATGCAAATAGTCTCCCACGGTGGCATTCAATTGTATAGGCACCCGAAGGCCACCCCCAAAAAGCTGCCACCCTAGGCACAGGTGCCTATATATGAATACGGCTCTGCCCAAAACATGCATTGTAAATAAACACTCTGCTAGTACTGCCTTATATAAGTAGACATTATTCTTTTTGGACCTTTTATTGCAACAGGACTAATAGAGTATAATAAGAAAAAGGAAAGCAAGCCTAACAACCTCAGTCTGTCCAATCAGAATGCACTTTTGAGTGCTTAATCCACTATGGGAGTTGGGTTTGTGCCTTCAGATAACAGCAGGTAGGCTTGGAGCAATTTACTTCACATGAAGCTATTTGCTGATGAAACTGCTCTGTTAAAGCTGCACCCACAGAAACCACTGAACCACTTCAATCCTGCAAAAAAAATAAATAACTGAAATAGTGTGTAGGGCCTCCATTATTGGAGGGAGTATCATATGAGATACTCAATGGCAAACTCAGCAGACAATGTTTATAGTGAAACATGTGCATTTCTGTCCTACGTGAGCAATAGAAGCATCTATGCACATAGTCTTGCCATTTGGCAGCCTATTACCAGGACTGGGAACCTGGGAAATAATATTATTGTTTTTTGCTTTTTGCCATTCATAATCTTAAGATCTCTTTCAGTCTAGTTTTATTTCACAATGCAAAATGGTCAGCTTGCTGTTTTCCATTTTATGCCTTTATTTCAACATAATATTCTAATTAGAGAATTAGGTTTGTCTATGAGAGAAAAGAGTACATAGGAGCAGGTGAATATTTATTATGACCTATTGATTTCCCTTTTGGAAGAAGTTCTCTTCTGGTGTATGCCCAATAACAATAACAAGTAAAAGGAAACCTCCTCTTGCACTTCACATATACCCCATTTGTCAACCTTTTTGAGGACTGACCGGCCAAATTCTAATCAAATTCTTTTAAAAAGTTGGTTCACATAATAAAGAACAGATAATATGGTGATTATACCATTATTGAAAAATATTTCCCTTAGGAGATATGAAGGAGAACAAAGTGAATTAACAACGGTAACTTGCTGCTTGAATAATAATATCCCATGGATATAAGAGCCTCCAAGCAAACACAGAATGTAATGTTTCAGCTCAGAGGTGTATTCTTGGCAGCGGGCATCACAGTCCAAGGATTCGTCAGCCTCTACGCTTTTTTGGTTTCATTGTGATTGGCTAGGGGCTACATTAAACTGTGCATTTCTATGAAGCAAAGAGATTGACTGGTATGATTTCTTGTTCATATGATTCTATTGGCAGAAGGGTTTCTATGATGCATAAATGTTTGATTGGTGTTACTCTGGTAATGTTGTTGGATGGTATCAGGGGCGGAACTACCGGGGGAGCAGGGGGTGCGAGTGGGCCAGGGCCCGCACCCCCTCAGGGCCCCCCGGCAGTCCGCCCGCCGCATGTTCGGCAGCCACTTCCGGGTTTACGGAGGGGGGCGGGGGCCCGGCTGCGCGTCCTGCGCCAGGGCCCGCCCCCCTCTAGTTCCGTTTTTGGATGGTATTATCATCAGTCAATAAAGTTTATAAGTTTTGAAGGTGCATTTCTGGCCATAAATGTCACAGTAAAAATTGCCATAATAACCGCCATAAAACAAGGCTATTTTATAGCATAAATATTCGCAAAAACGCAATTTGTCGGCAGAAAATTCGCAACTCGCTAAAATTACCGTTAACATAAGCTGGTTCATTAAAGTACAGTACTTACCGCAAGTGATTGCAATGACTTCTGAGTGCATGGCTATTTAGTAAACTTAGACGCTGCGAATATTCTGGCAGAAAAATATTCTCAGCGATAACATGAGGAAACTTAAAGTCAAATTTACTGCACTTTAGTAAATGGACCCCTATGTATCAGTAGCCAAAGACATTGGTGGCATAAAATCTCTGAGCAATTTCTAAATTAAGAACAAAAGAGGAGAACATTAATTGATTTACAGAGCAAGTTAATAAAATGTATTCCTAACATTGGATAAATGTTTTTAATATTCTAAAATTAGAGAATGTAACTATTACAGGGTGACATGGATAAACTACCAATAATTTATCAAGCATGAACACCGGGTGGAAAAAAGGAGGAAGGACATGAAATATAAACATTTAAAAAGAAGAGCAGGGGCATATGGGTTCTTTAACATTCACTGTAGATGGGTATTGTAGAAGGAAAAAAAGCAAAGCAGCCCTTTGCAACAGCCAAAGAGGGGTACATACATTAATTATAAAATGCAAAACAAAAAAATATCCTCCACCCTACCAGTTACAAATCTAACTCACAAAATTCATAATCTCAAGTTCATATGTGTATAAAGACACAGGCTCTTCCAGTGTTTACTGTAGTAAATTGCATTGTGCATCAGAATTTTGTTCTTAGAATAATGGCAAAAGTGGCACAAGACACAAAAAATAGAACAATTCAAATCTGTAGCTAAAACCAGCAGGACGTCTTTCAAATCCACATCGTGACCGCTGACCTCTAAGGGCATTTTTACCTGGATCCCTGTTAGTGGCAAATGTAAAGGATTGACAATACTACCTTTCACAAAATTTTTTCTGGCCATTTCTGGTAGCACAATCTTTGAGCGTTATCCTCTGTATAGACAGGACAGAGCTGTCACCGTAAGTAGTGGTGTGCAGAGCATTCTGGATAAAATATTTGTTTGCAGATACTGCTTTTTAGAACAACATATGTACTTTCCTGCCTCAGACTCCCAGGCTATTCAAAGCGTCCTCAAGACGTCAGTCTGATAAGTATTTCTCTAAGAGGAGGGAATAATTCAGGATTTATAGGCCTGGTAAAGTACATTCTTCTTCCCGAAAATCAGGAAAGTAAAGCCTTTTTTCAGTGTTCCAAGCCTAAAAACCCAAGATCTCCTGCAGAAATCCCAGTGACATGAGGGTCCAATGTCTCAAGGTTTGAGATGGCTTATTATTATTGGGGTTTTCAACTATGAATATAGGCTATTGGCTGGAATTCTGTCAAAAAAAAAATTATTCAATTTTTCATGATGCAACTTCCTATCAGACTGAAAGACTACTAGATATCAGGTTTTTCTTTTCTTTTTTTTATAATAAAGGCATCAGTGAGCACAGCACAACTGCTCTGAAGCTGTTATTAACACCTTACTGAAATCAGGAAAGCAGAGATGACATAAAACCTGTGATATTTTCTACTTCTGGGCTTAAACCTTGAAATCACTAAAATGTATCAGAGTCATATCAACATATTGGGCCAGATTCAATCCAGTGAGAAAAGGAGATATCGCATGAAAAGTCACGAACATGATTCAATTTGAGATGCAATTCAATAAAACTTATCTCAAGTAGTGATAAGCAAATCTGTCCCGTTTCATTGTAAAATTTGAGAAACTGACGAAAAATTCATGATTAGCAACAATTTTTTTTTTATCTGGCCTTTTATATGACAAACAGGCGGATGATCTAATTGCTACATTTGTACAGTGATTATACCGCAAAACAGAGTTGGAGATTATAAAAAACTAGACATTAAGCCTGTTAAATTAACGGGCGCTAGAGGTCCGTGGGACACATGCGCAGTAGCGCAATCCCACGGACACAGGGACTGAACACAGAGACACTTCAACTTTATTATATAGGATAATCACTATATAACCAGAAAGAAAAACATGCACAGGAGGGACAGGCTTGTAGTTTTAACTTGTAACATACAATGAAACCTCAATTTTACATCCCCTGATTTTAACGGGGTGGTTCACCTTTAAGTTTACTTTTAGTGTTTTATGGAATGTAATTCTAAGCAACGTTTCAATTGGCCTTCATGTTTTTTTGGTTTGATTTGCCTTTTTCTGCCGACTATTTGCAGCTTTTAAATAGAGGTCACTGACCCCATCTAAAAACAGATGCTCTGTAAGACAAATGTATTGTTATTGCTATTTTTTTTACTCATCTTTTTATTCCCACCCTCTCCAATTCATATTCCAGTCTCTTATTCAAATCAATGCAAGGTTGTCAGGGTAATTTGTACCTTAGCAACCAGATGGCTATCTATATTAGAAACATTATTTATTTTGCACAGCCTATTTATTTACCCAGTTTTTATTTTTTATACTGAACTGTTCCTTTAAAGGGGTTGTTCACCTTTGAGTTAACTTTTAGTATGATGTAGAAAGTGATATTCTAAGAAAATCTGCAATTGGTTTTTATTTGTTATTATTTGTGTTTTTTTCAGTTATTTTGCTTTTTTATTCAGCAGCTCTCCAGTTTGCAATTTAATCAATCTTGTTGCAAGGAACCAAATTACCCTAGCAGCCATGCCCTGATTTGAATATGAGATTGGAATAGGAAAAGAGTGGGGAATGAATAGAAAGTTGAGTGATAAAATGTAGCAATAAGCATTCTACAACATACCAAAAATGAACTTAAAAGGTGAACAACCTCTTTTTTCAATAAAGATAATGTGCTCTGTATAAACAAACCCCTCTATTCACCCTCTCTTGTGACTGTTTTGACTGATAGAAAAGCAGAGGTAGATCTGTGCAGTGGAAATCAAATTATCCACCTTGCAAGAGCCACAGGGTTGGAGACATGGAGCAATTTTAATGCCTTTATTTGCCTCGATCAAGAAATAACAAAAAAAAAAACATAGATTTTTGAGGCTATTAAAACAATAGGTAAAACCATATTGAGCGCAAGCTGTGTGCATTAGTATCTTCTTTGTTGATGATGCCCAAGGGCCACACGGCTCCTTTAAACCCCACAACCAGGTGGCGACACATTAGATAGCTGCTGCAGGCTTCACTGATTTATATATAGGCATGCAGAAAGCAGGTTTCGGACACAGAGGCTACGCATCAGTGGGGCTGGGTCTCTGTGTGTCCTCCATACACCGACCTTTTTATCACCACCACCATGTACAGAACTAATCACCTAGAGCTCCCGTTTCACCCCAAACCTCTCTTCCCTCAATCTCACCTGCCCTCTCTGGGTACTGATACTTGTTGCCATGGCTTCTGAGCAGCGCTTATCTCTCCTGTCTCGTCTTCTCTCAGGCACTTCCGGATACTCGTTGCCATGGCTTCTGAGCAGCGCTTATCTCTCCGGTCTCATCTTCTCTCAGGCACTTCCGGTTTTAGCTGTTGCACCCCCGAAACACATCTGTCACCTGACTTGTCGAGCTCACGCATGCGCAGTAAGGCAACAGGGCGCCAACAGAAGCTTGCTGTTTTAGTTATCTAACTCAACCCGGCAACTCAGTCATCTGACCTGTCGCGCATGCGCAGAATGCCTAAGACGCCTGTTGTTGTTGCAGGTGGACTTTGCTTATTGATTATAAATAACGGGCGCTAGCGGTCCGTGGGGCACATGCGCAGTAGTGAAATCCCACGGACACAGGGACTGGACGCAGAGACACTTGAACTTTATTATATAGGATGGGGGTTCAGACCTCAGGAGGGAGGACCTTTTGAGGCATAATAAATGAAAAAGAAACAGGGTATCCTCTGTGTCTTCACATCTGGCCCATGCACCACCTATATTAATAGTGTCTTTACAACACTTTGGCCAATATCACACAATTACAATGTATTTGGGAAACTGTTTATGGAAAACTCACTGTTTTCTTTTAAAAAAAAAAGTAAAAGTAAAGTAGATTGTCTAACCAGAACAAATATAAGTGAGATTGTTAACAAAAAAAGAGTGGGCATATACCCTGCTATAATTGTGCCTATTGCAGTGACATAATAAAAAGGGAAGGATTCACCATAAAATCACATGAAATAAAGGATGAAGGCACCAAAGATAGTAAGAAAAAGGAGAACATAAAATGAGACACATTTCTTTGAAAGGAAACACAGTTTTCTCAAATTAGAGATAAATACTGAAGACAATAAATTAACAACAGGTAATGTTACATACTGTAACTAGATCTTCTTAAAGGAGAAGTAAACCCTAAAAATGAATATGGCTAAAAATGCCCTATTTTATATAATGACCTTATTGCACCAGCCTAAAGTTTCAGCTTTCAATAGCAGCAATGATCTAGGATTTCAAACTTGTCACATGGGGTCACCATCTTGGAAAGTGTCTGCGACACTCACATGATCAGTGGGCTCTGAGAAGTTTAAGGGTTGTCACAGAGTCACAAGCAGAAAATAAGGTTGGCCTGTAATATAAGCTAATGCTACAGAGCTGATTATTCAATTCTGATGCTAGTCGCACTGGTTTCTGTGCTGCCATGTAGTAATTATCTGTATTAATTACTAAACAGTCTTATATTGTGACATTTCTATTCTATCTGTACTTTACTATATATTGTGAGTGGGTCCCTAAGCTCAGTAAGTGACAGCAGCACAGAGCATGTGCAGGGAATCAGCAGAAAAGAAGATGAGGAGCTACTGGGGCATCTTTGGAGACACAGACCTTTACTGCTAAAGGGCTTTGGTTGCCTTGGGCTGGTACAGAAGCCTACAACATAATGTACAACATTTCTAGCTAATTCTTTAGTTAGGCTATAGTTTTAGTTTAGTACTTTAAAAGGGAGGTTACATGCTTTCCCCTGGATAAGAAACACAAAAAATACTTGAAAGGTTTAAATTTGGACTATGGACTTTGTGTGTCAAGCCTCAATGTGGATTACAAGCCTGAATCAAAAATGTACTGAATTGTTTGGTGTTTTGCACAAATGTTTGTATCTGGATGAAGGGAGGGTTGCACCCCAAATTGCTGATGCACAAGTAGTCACAATAATAGGAGTCAGTTCCCTGCCTATATGAAACATGGGGTATCTGCAGCTCCTTTACAAAATGGTATCATTTGTCTAGGATGATCTGCACCACCAGTGCTGGAGTATGTTAATGGGAACCTGGCAACAGCTTGCATTGTGCTCACACCTGCAGTTGGTTGAAACATAAAGCCTCACCATCTTGGACTTATCTTGAGGGGACATCATCTGGAACTCCAGGTTCTCTACCTTCTAGAACAAAAACAAAAGAATCGCAAATTGCACTCTGTAATTATAAATTCATGCAACAAATTTTTATTTAGCCGTTTGGTTTAAGTTACCCTTCACCATTCCATAATTAAATAATGCAAATTGATGACTTAAAATGCACCATTTAAATTCATACATTCATCACTTAAGTTCATAATTAAGTCAGATATTATAGTTATTTAAAGAGCATTTGTTCCAGAATTCATTTCACCAGTTTATAAATAGAAAGGCATTGATCCTTAGTTCATCTGTTAAAAACACAGGCACGGAAGAGGAGAGAGGAGCTTATTGTAACGCATTGTCCAGGCTTTGTGAGATAGGACACGCCAAGTCAAAGAGTTATAGTATTGGCCTTTGTGCAGCCTGCAGCTCTATGTTAAACACCAATTAACAAACTTACAGCGGGATATAAAAACTCGCAAAAAACGCAAATTTATAAGAGATACAGAGGATTACAAAAAAGGACTAGTATATCCAAATTATGACAGATCTGAGGCAAAATACGATATGATTGTTGAGGGAAAAAAAAGCAATAAATATCAACAACAACCGTCAAAAAACAAGGAAAGAGAAAAACAAGGAGGTCCAAAAGAAAATCAGGTCCAGTTAAGAGACAGAGCGAAATGGGCCTATCCTCAGAGAAGGAAAAGGTAGAAGCCTTAATAGATGATGACCTATGTGTTGTAAACTTGTCTAGCCTTGATTTAAAACAATCACATTTGTCAGTATTAAGTAAAGGACTAAGTTTTAGCCCCACTCAAAGACTTGACAAGTTTACAGTAATAAAAGATTTACATATGTTTGCCCGTAATTTAACACTAAAAAAGATTTACAAGCACATCCCCTCAAGGGTAACTCTGACTACTAATGATTATGTTGGGATTGACATTCTAGAGTCACTATTAAGTGAATCAGAGGATTTAACAAATGATATGTTGACCGAGACTGTTGGGTTTTCATCCCTGAAAAAGAAATCGCAATATATGCCACCCTTGTCTGCAGTTCCAAATATTAAAGCATTCGTGCAACGTGTTGAAAAAGATATAGAATCTCTTCATATAAATCGATATAATATAGATAATTTATCCAAAGAGGAAAGAAGAGCTCTAATGGAACTTACTAATAAAAAGGGCTTGATAGTAAAGACTGCAGACAAGGGTGGCAATGTTGTACTAATGGATGAAGGAAAATATAAATATGAGGTGCTGAGACAGTTAAATGATAGGGAGCAATATCAGAAAATAAAAGATAATCCGTTGATCAATATGCAATTGAGACTAGAACAAATCTTAATTAATGCAAAGGCGGAAAATATAATATCTAAAAAAGAATTCGATTTCCTGAATGTACAATTACCTGTGATGCCGACATTTTATGTGATTCCTAAAATCCATAAAAATCTGGAAAATCCACCAGGGCGCCCTATAGTGTCAGGTATTGGGAGCCTGACAGAACCATTGAGTAGATATGTAGACGAAAATTTAAAACCATTCCTATCTACTATGTCCTCATTCATTCTAGACACCTCAGACACTATACGTAAAATTGACCAACTACCCATAACTGAGGATGTGGTGCTGGTAACTTTAGATGTGGAAAGCCTGTATTCCTCCATACCACATGAAGTAGGGATACAGGCATGTGGTGACTATCTACATAGCAGAGGTTTAAAATATGAAAAACAGGCAAATTTTGTGCTAGAATGTTTGGAATTTATTCTAAACAATAATGTTTTTGTGTTCGACAACAAATTATACAGACAATTAAGGGGGACCGCTATGGGGGCTAGGTGCGCCCCAACCTATGCCTGCTTACACCTGGGACGCTGGGAAGACAATGAAGTCCAGCAGATCCAAGAAGCATGGGCAGGACAACATGTCCTCATGTGGCTGAGATATGTGGACGACATTCTAATTCTATGGCAAGGTACCATTGAATTACTGATAAAATTTGTGGACGAGCTAAATAACAATAATAAAAATATTAAGTTAACTTTAAACTATCATAGTCAAGAAATTGCATTTCTTGACTTGCTAATTTATAAACAAAATGGGATGTTGAGCACAAAAACATATAGAAAATCAACTGCAACTAATACCTTGCTACGAGCCGATAGTCACCACCCCATATCACTCATTAAAGGGATACCAATAGGCCAATTTCTTCGAATTCGAAGAAATTGCTCTGATGAGGAAATTTTCGAAACACAAGCACGAGACCTTTCAAAAAGGTTTCAGGCTCGAGGCTACAGTGATACGATGATTAAACAGGGTTATTTGAGAGCAAAAACTGCTAATAGATCTCAACTAATCTTCAAGCAGCATACAAAACTACCTGACCCGACATGCAGATTCATCACTAGCTTCAATTCGCAGTGGAAAGACATCCAAACAATTTTGAAAAAAAACTGGGATATCCTAACAGCTGATCCAGACCTTAATGAATTAGTGGGCCCATATCCAAAGTTAACTGCTAAGAGAGCTCCCTCCTTAAGAGATAAGTTAACACGCAGTCACTATATAAGCACTGAACAAGACCCACAACCCACATGGCTTAATAGCAAAGTGATTGGGTCTCATAAATGCGGTAACTGTAAAGCATGTAAATACATGATGAAGTGCAACAAATTCAAACATTTGAAAAATGCACAGGAATTCACAATAAAAAGTTTTATAAATTGTAAAACTACATGTGTGATTTATGTTTTAGAATGTACTTGCCCTTTAAAATATGTTGGAAAAAAAAAAAGGGCATTAGGCACTAGGCTGTTAGAACATGTAGGTGATATAAGGCGAAAATCCCAAAAAAGTTCGGTTGCTAGACATTTTAATAATGTACATGATGGGAACAGCAGCAGCCTTAGGGTGTACGGTATTGAACAAATCACCTTGGGAATTCGGGGAGGCGATGTAGACAAATTACTTTTACAAAAAGAGCTTAGATGGATACACGTCCTGGACACTTTATGGCCCAAAGGGATGAACGATGAGAGAAAATTTGGAGCTTTTTTGTAAATCTGAATGCTTGAATAATAATAGTAAATGAAAAAGAATCGACCTGAAGAGAGAGTGCCACATCTCCATCTTTATAAGATATATTGTATTATAAGTTGTGTGATTTAATTTTTTTTACGTGCCAGATACTCATTTCCTATCCCATGGAAATTTTTGTGAAATTGCTATCATCTTTGTTGGACATTTAATTAAGATATGCAAAATATACCCATAGCCCATAAAAAGGCGCACCCTGATGATGTCAGCATGCCCTGAGGAAGCCAAACAATGGCGAAACATATATAGGCTGCATAACACGTTTGGAGAGTGGAGAGTGGAGAGTATCGCTTGTCACATTGGATTTGGCGGAAAGGAAATAAAAAGGAAAAAAAGGCTACTATATCTTTGAGATAAGACAAAGAGGAACGCGCTTCCAACACGTTTTTTGAAAACCACATCTATTTTGATGTCAGAAATCCGGTGGATTGACCAGAGCACTAGAGGCAGATGAGTATAAATCTATGTTATATTAGTACTCACAAATGGTCGCGGATAACTAAAAGGAAAAGCGCACGTAGCGCATCTAAACCTTTGATGTTGATTTCAACACTGCCTACAGCAGGATTGCGACTTTACTTTGCAACATGTGTGAATAAGTGCTTCTGATCTCCTTAAGACTGGAAACTGTTTTGTTTCATTGCCTTACGTTAGAAACAATGTAACCAGTTACACCGGATCTGTGAAATCAGTGCGGCTCACAGTGATTAACATAGAGCTGCAGGCTGCACAAAGGCCAATGCTATAACTCTTTGACTTGGCGTGTCCTATCTCACAAAGCCTGGACAATGCGTTACAATAAGCTCCTCTCTCCTCTTCCGTGCCTGTGTTTTTAACAGATGAACTAAGGATCAATGCCTTTCTATTTATAAACTGGTGAAATGAATTCTGGAACAAATGCTCTTTAAATAACTATAATATCTGACTTAATTATGAACTTAAGGGGCATGTTTACTAACATTGGAGATAAATATCTGGAGAGATTTCTGGAGATGTTGCCCATAGCAACCAATCAGATCTTTGCTTTTGTTTTCTAACTTGGCTGTGGCTGTTTAAATCTAATTGCTGATTGGTTGCATGGGCAACATCTCCAGAAATCTCTCCAGATATTAATCTCCAATGTTAGTAAACATGCCCCTAAGTGATGAATGTATGAATTTAAATGGTGCATTTTAAGTCATCAATTTGCATTATTTAATTATGGAATGGTGAAGGGTAACTTAAACCAAACGGCTAAATAAAAATTTGTTGCATGAATTTATAATTACAGAGTGCAATTTGCGATACTTTTGTTTTTGTTCTATTGATTTGTGTTGCTTAATTCCATGCACCGTCAGCTACTGCTGGCTTTGTAATTATTTTCAATTGCATCTGTGTGCACAGCCACTCAATATTTATTTAAAAAAAAAAATTTTCTCCACCTTCTAGGTCAGCAAGGCAAGGTTCCTCCTCCATCCTCTACTTCTCCCAGGACTCCTCTTCAACTTCCTAAATTCCCCAAAATTACTGCAGAACAAAGAAAAACAGATTGAAAAACTGATTACTCATAAGGGTACCAAGGGATCACCTTTGATTTCTATTCAGAACAAATGTTCACATAGAAATTTGCATCTTAAAACCTGTATTTTCACCCAAAAATCTGATCCAAACCAATCAATTTATTCTCTGCTCTTGAGAACAGCTGTGTAAGCAGCATTTTCATTTGAACTCAGTTAGAGACAGTGGTCGATCAATGTCCTCAAATGCCCGGAAAAAACTGACATTTGGAGAACACTTCTCTTCCACAGTGTTTAACAACCTACAAATGAGTTTGTGCACTTCTTTCATTCAAATATTTATTGTATGTGTGGGTAAACAAGTGATAAGAATGAAAAACAAAACATCAAATCAAACTCTAACTTCTGAAATTACTTTTAGTTACTAGTTGAAAACATATTTTTGTCTAGTTATTTTTTATTTGATTAGACAAGAGAGTCCAAAGGGACATGTGAAGTGTATCTGAGACAGGTATGGCTATGCACAGATGTACACACTGGTTCAAAGGTGTCCTTTACCAAATGTGATGTTGGTAAATTCTAGATATGTGTGTGTAGTTTTGAATTATGCCACATGAGTAGTTTTAACTGATTTTCTGCAGCAAAGAGTCTTTCTTTCAGTCGCTTCGATTATAAGCTCTACAGGGCATGGACCTCCATCCTACTGTCTCTCTTACCACATGGCACTTAAGCTATATATCCTTATATAAGCTTTGTGTACTTTGCATACCTTTTTTGTATTGCATTTATTATGTTACTTATCTTCCCTGTGTGTACTTTTAATATATTGTACTTTTATATAGTCTACAGCATTGCTGGTCCATATAGTGCTTCACAAGTTAAGTTATGCATACATACAGTTTATATTCATCCTCATTGCTTGGACCTTAGAAAACAACCCTATTTTAGCCTACTACAAATAGCAAGCTGCTAGCCACTTGCAGGTAGTGTTGCCACCTGGCTGGTATCTCACCATAAAAGTTCACCATTTTATATATATATTTTGTATTTTCCCAGCCTACCCCAATTCCCTCCCAATCTAACTCCAAACAGCTCGCTAAAGGTGGCCATACACAAACAGATATTATTGTACAAAACAAGGTTTCTTATGATACTTAGGGCGTGTATGGTGGGAGATGAGGCAACCAATATTGACAAAAGACTCAGATATCAGTTGTTTCGTCGATCGGCCAAGAGGGAGAATTTTGATTAGGTGCCTTTAAAGGATAACTGCTGAATCGTTGGATAGAGGTAAATTGTATTGTTTCTATATATCTGACGATTCAGCATTCGTAGTGAAAACAAAATTGTATCATGTATGGCAACCTTTACCCTGCCTACTCACCCACTCTACATCTAAACTGCCCTGCCTCTGTCTCAGCTCCACCCCTTCTATGCTGCAGTCCCGCCTAGCCCTGCACCTTACAACATTGCCTAGCCTCTTCTCAGCATAGGCCAATACAGTAACCAAGGAAAAAGCTGTAACTGATGTCTATCCTATGCATTATTGGTGCTCATTTATAAACACTGGGCAAAGTTGCTCCTGGACCGTAATCCATGGCAACCTATCAAATGTTTGTTTTCACTGCTCATCCTGTTTATGCAGCGCCCTAAGGGGCAAATTTACTATAGGACAACGTGACTAACGCTAGTGAAAATTCGCCAGCGTGACGTCATTTCGGAACTTTCCCAATTTACTACCTGGTGCAGGCGAGAATTCGCTAGCGAAAGAGACATACACTAGCGCTCTTTTTTTTTTGGAAAAAAATGCTGGCTTCTTATCTCTTTTTCAGGGTGATCGGCTGCAAAAGTCAGTAAAAAATGTTTTGGGTACCCGGGCTCCCCCATACATTTCCTACAACTTTATTTTATTGTATTAGGGTTCCCTGGGCTTGTGTAGTGTAATGCAATTGCTGCAACATATACGTGCTTTGTAATTTCATTTCCCACCGTATGCAAATTACCCAACGCTAGCGCAACTTCGTTTTGCTTGCCGAAGTAACACTAGCGAAAACTTGCCAGCGCTTGGCACCCTGGATACAACTTTGCATTTTACTGAATTAGCGTTGTCCTGGCAAATTTTCGCCTGGCGAAGTGTTGCTATGTGAGTGAAGCTGTGACGCTATGTCATTAAATTTGCCCCTAAGCCTTTGTATGGAAATGGCAATGGCTGAGTGGTTGCTATTTGTTACTGCCCATGTTCAAAAGGATTATTGTTATTATACTGACTTGTTTCTATACAGTCAATCATTTAAAAAGGTGGGTTATGGCTAATAATATGAGGCAGTTTATGTACTTCTGTTATGTCTTCCATCTAGCAATTAATAATCATTAATACATGTTCACCTGCAAAAGAACAATGTTTTGGTGTGAATATTAGATGAATGGCAAATAAAGCAAGACCTGTGTTTACAAAATCACTTGCTCGACATATATTTACTAGAAAGTGGATGCTTCTATTCCAAGCTTTATTCCAGAGGTCTGACACCACCTCAGTGCCATAGCAACAGATTGACTATCAAACTGCTTTCATCTGTGTTCCATTGCTGAAATAAACAGCAGCACTAAAATACAAGTTGTGGGGGAGTGAAAAGGCACAAACAATATTTACAGACTGAAGAGCTTTCTCGCAGTATTACTTTAAAGAAAAATAAATCCTGCTTGCTGAGACTACTTACTATACGCTACTGTACCATTCCTGCTCTCTTTGTATGGCGTATGTGTGTATATAACCCTGAATTCAGATCTTGCTGTTGGCAGGGAAACATAACTTTCCCTTGCTGCCAGTATATTCCTGGCACACACAGGCTAGAGGCATTGAAACCAGCACAGAATGTCTAATGTTCCAGCTTCTGAATCTCTTGTAGCAAATATTTTGCGCTTCAAAATCTAAAAATGAAAAGTTGCCTTTTTTCCTCCTGAGACTCCCTCATTTTTTAATTAAGTGCGCGCCGATTCTTTTTTAGTAGTGGCTTCACGGATATGTAAAATGAATGTCCTTTGCAAAAATGATTTCCAGTGTTATTTTAGCAAAGCCAGTGGCTTGGGAATTCTCTCTGAATAAATTACAGTCTGGGTATTTTATTCTCTATTAGTTTGCATCGCGGACAGATAAACGGTATTACCAATGTCAGCACATTTTAGGTAAGTCACACAAACAAGGGCAGTCACAAATAAGTAGGTTAATAGATGTTAAATTATTCTTAAATAATTGGTTAACAGAAATAAAATCACTTACTCAGCCTGGTCTTTTTTTTATCTTCAAAACATTAACTGAATTAATATGGAGAAGGTAAGGCTAACTGTAAATACAAGTGCTCAGATCAGCATAGAGTCATTAATAATGACCTGACTGAGCATGTCCAGTTATACACTCAGTACTCTCATCCAGCAGCAATTAAGTCAGCAGATGTCTGTGTAGCACCCTAAGGGGCAAATTCACTAAACAACGAAGCACCTAACGCCAGCATGAATGCACTAGCGTAGCGAATTTTCGTTAATTTGCCGATTCACTAATGGATGCTGGCGTAAATTCGCTAGTGTTACATCGCACCCTTACGCCTGGCGAATTTGCGCAACTAACATAACTACGCAAAAAGTCACTGACGCGCAAATTGTTCTGAACGCTACCATTTACGCCAGACTTCCTTCGCCACCTCAGACCAGGCGAAGTCTAATAGAGTAGATAGGGATTGCTTCAAAAAAAGTTAAAAAAATTTCTAAGTCCCAAAAAAACACTGGCATTTTTTCTTTTTATATGGGTGACAGGCTGAAAAAGATCAAAAATGTTTTTGGGGTTCCTCTCCTTCCCCCCTACATTTCCTAACTCAGGGCACCTTAACTATACAATGGGCACATGTGTAGGGCAAAATAAAAATTTTATTTGCTGTTTTGAAGGTTTCCCAGGCTTGTGTAGTGATACTACATATACCTCCATTGTAACTTAAATTTGGCGCCGTATACAAATTAAGCATCACTAGCATAACTATCTTTGGCGAATTAACGCTAGCGCAACTTTGTAACCTTACGCTTTCCCTAAGCGCAACTTCGGATTTTAGTGAATTTGCGTAGCGCTGGCAAAAATATGCCTGGCAAAGCGCGGCGAAGTGCAGCAAAGCGCAGCAAAGCGGACGCTGGCGCAACTACGAATCTTAGTGAAGTCCCATCAAGCCTTTGTAAGGAAAAATAGCAACTCACCACAACAGGAAGTCTGTACTTCTTTCTATGGAGTCTGAATAAATAGGTGACAGGACTACATTTCACAGAATGCATCATGGGTAAGAAACTTATCTTGCTCTGATACCACCAATGATGCTTGCAAAGCAAGGTTACGGAAAGGTAAGATGTGGGATCCCTTAACCTGCCCCAAGTGCTACAGAAACCTCAATGCAGGAATATTTATATACTAGCAACTGTTTATAGAGATGACAAGAAATCACAGAGGGCTACACCTACTGTACTATAAAGAAGGCCTTCTGGATTCAGCCAGCCAATAGAAATGCATGAGTATAAAAGCCAAAAATCTCCAGATGACTGTTATATGCTTACATACCTGGTTTATGTAGAATATCGTTTTGGGAGGGGGATCAATAAGAGAGTTTATTACTTCTAGCAGGCATTCATATATCAGCACATCCTTTGTTCCCCTCATTTCCCAAATTGTCACATAAAAAATGTTTTTTCTTACTTTCCCTTTCATGGAAAACAAGTATTGCGTTAAAAAGTTGATTTTTGGGACACTATTAAAGGATAAGTAAACCTTTAAAATAAGTCAGATTGTAAACTTGATGGGGTGCTATTCTAAGCACTTTTGCAATGTACATTCAATATGTATTCCTTTTTCATTCCAAGATATTAAGGGATACATGTACTGTTAATATGAATGAATTTTGTTTCGAGCAGCGCCACCTGCAGGTCAGTTTCTGACCAGTCTGACCAACAAGTAGTCAAGGAAGTTGTCAGGAGAAAGAAAGAGGCTGCTCTGATGTTCTTCTGCTTCTTCTGCTTAGGAAAAAAATAGAATCCGTTCTCAAATCCTTTTTATATGAACTATAGTAGTGTTTCTAAAGCAAACAGATCAGTTTTACCAGTGCAGGACAACATTACATGATATTTTCATTACTTTAAAACACTTTCATTTTTGGTATTACTGTTCCTTTAAGGAAAATATAATTTGTGTGGGTGCGTTAGGTGGTTTTACAGAATCACCTTTACTCAGGTAACCACTGAAGTTGTATGCAAAGCTTCTGCTGCAGGTAAAAGGGCTATGCATGCACATTCTATTACTCTTCCCTGGGTATTAGCTGAAGACAAATTTACTCCTCCGGGGATTGCCAAAAATATAGAATACCTGTGACTTTTTGTTCTGTCCAATTATATATCTTGACGCCTCTAAATCCGTCCGATTTGTCATCTGCATTTTGTCACTGGGCCCCGATCCGACAAAAAACTCTCGTACAGTCCAGCCCTAAGGGTTATTCACTAATCAGGCACAAAGTGCAAAATTCAAACAGAAATCCTTTTTTTAATCGTAATGCATTGTGTTCCACAGCCTGCAGGCAATACACCTGAGTGAATGCAAACTAATATCCACTCTGGTCAATTCCACTCAGATTTCATTGCCAATGTTTTTATTGAATTAGGGCCTAGAGTGAAGGAATAGAATAAAAAAAAACTTCGAATTTGGAATGATTTTTTTGCCTACTCGACCATCGAATTGGCTACTTCGACCTTCGACTTTGAATCGAACGATTCAAACTAAAAATCGTTTGACTATTTGACCATTCGATAGTCGAAGTACTGTCTCTTTAAAAAACTTTGATCCCCTACTTCGCCACCTAAAACCTAGCGAGGTGCAATGTTAGCCTATGGGGAAGGTCCCCATTGGCTTCCTAACAATTTTCTGATATTCGACCCTAAGTAACATCCCTTAATGTGCAAAGACATTCCCTCCAGCACACGGTGTCATTAATTGCATTTGTGCACATTTCACTAGGTGCAAAAAAGTTGTATACTAGGTGCAACATGCTAATGCAACATGCTAATTCAAGAGCTCCCTTGCATCCGTGTTCCCCTGCACTTGCATGCAATTCATCAGAGCAGGCTGAACTTGGGTTCTGGTGCTATGTACCAGTTGTAAGGTGTGTGTATAGATACCCAAAATCAGCTCCTCATTTTATGCTTTGCAATTACGTTCAGATTGACAAATGTGCCCTTATAAGTAAAACAGGTTCTAACCTTTTCATTATTTTTATGCCGTGTACTTTTTACTGGGTGTAGGATTTAATGATGGAAATCCTACACAGATATCCTACACCCAATTATTAATTGCTACCGAGATGAATATTGCAATATACTGTATATACATGCCATATACAGGTATGGGACCTGTTATTCAACATGCTTAGGACCTGGGATTAAGGCTTAAATCTACTAAAATTTAAATATGAAGGAAACCCAATAGGCTGGTTTTGCCTCTAGTAATGATGAATTATATCTTAGTTGGGATCACGTACAAGGTACTGTTTTATTATTACAGAGAAAAAGTGAATCATATTTAAACATTCAAATAATTTGATTATAATGGAGTCTATGGAAGATGGCCTTCCTATAATTTGGAGTTTCTGGATAATCAGTTTCTGGAGGACGGATCCTATACCTGTATTCTCATCAGGGTAAATAAGTAATAGCAAAAAAAGAAAAAAGTGATACTTTACAGCTTTAAATGCTAATTTCTCCAGAGGGCACCTGAGATGTGTCCTTTGACTCAGAGCAGCATGTCTAGCTATAGTATATTTTTAAATAAAGTTAGAGTGTAAGTGTTCATCAGAGTGATGCCGAGTAAGGAATCAAAGCAAGTGCAGCAAGTTATTCCATAAGTATGAAGACGCTTTCTTCTTTAGAAGTCTCGCTCCCATGAGTTTCATTTCCCATGCTCTCAATTACCATTTCTGTGATTTTATCTAAGGCCATTCGATGTTTCCAGTTTTAGATTTTTTTTCTCTCTTTCTTAAAAAGAATTACCTCTGGAAGCAATTAAAAAAATAATCACGTCCTGGTTTGAATCCTTTCCAGAGCATTTTATAGCTCATCCTGTGCATAATCTCAGAACAGAGAAAGCTAGCCGGTGACTGATCCATGGCAGTGCAGGCAGTTAAATCGACATATATTCTTGAATTAAAGCAATTTTCATAAGCAAGAATGCACAGGCCACCTACTACTGCAATACAGCAGCTAATCAACTTAGATAATATAGTTTCAGCACTATGAGGATCTAATTGTTGGATTTTGGAGTTCATAGTGACTGAATATTCTTTTCATATCCCACTGAGTTTGAATATTGCCTTAATTACAGGGACAAAGACATCTGCAAAACTGTAACTTTCACCAGACACACAACAGTTTGGCATTAACTTTTAACATTTATTAGACTATTCAACATAACTTTTAGGAGCAGGTTTATTAAAATGTGAGATTAGATTTTAATAAATAAAATCTCACCCACATTCTATTCTTTTCTATGGGATTTTTAGAAACATATTTTTCAAATGGTGATATCAATGGTTTCACCCATTGTTAAATATGGTTCTAAAAATCACATACGAATGAAAATCTCACTTTGATCTTCTTTATTTATTTGTTATGCTTTTGAATTAGTAGCATTTCTATTTTGCCTCTATCCAGCCTTCAGCTGAAAATGCTTTTTGGTTGTTGATGGCCACTGACCCCAATAACCAAGAGCCATTTGCAGTTAGTCTTAGCATTCTGCTGTCTACATCATACTGAACTATGTATATAATAAATCGAACAACAATGTCTACACTCTCAGGTCTTAAAAAAGGAAAAGTTTATTAATTGATTTGATATGTTATTTATTATTTGATAAAGGCTAGAGTGCTAGCCAAAACGTCAGTTCTTTTCGGCTAGAGTTTCAGCTGAAACGTCAGTTCATTTCAATAAATAATCTTTTCAATTTTTAAGACCTGAGAGTGCAGACATTGTTGTTCGATTATTCTATATTTTATGACTGCACCCAGGCAATATATATATATATATATATATATATATATATATATATATATATTCTATTTACCTAACACCTGCCTTGAAGAAGTATGCATTTTGTCAATATAGTATTTTATATCAAATATTGCTTGTTTCTTTGAGATCTGCCTGTATTTGGCTTTATGATGTAGCATATGTAACCCCTGCGCCATTTTTCTGCCGGTTCTTAATAACTGGTTTCACTGTACGATAAACAAATCAAACACACATTTGAGAAATACAGAGCTTAACATTCTTAAAGTGGAACACCACGTAGTAAAAAAATATTGGTGCCATAGCTGGAGAAGAGCTGACTACTGCTACTTACTGTCGTTTCAGTTGTTCATGTAATTATAACAAGCAGTGAAAAGAATAACAAGGGAGAGACAGATGCTGCTTTCAGTAGCAATTACAAAACCATTGAAAATGTTTAATTAGTGTATATTGAAAAGTTCCTTAGAATTACAGTTTCTTTCTTTAGGCAAAATGTTATTTTGTTAAGTGTGCCAAGGTAAAGTCTATAATGTAATCCCTGTATTAAACTGTCTATAAATGCATGCCATGGTTCTTATACTAATATAAGAGAAACACTTTCTGTGATGGTACAATAATAACTTTTCTTATATTGGATTGCCAGCAGCTTATCTTGTGGGTTGATAGACATTAGTACCTACTTATCTCTGACAAGCAGTTCTAAACACAATGTACACAGTGAACAAGTCATATATGCCTCTGAAGTGTTCTGGTACTTGCAAATGTTTTCTCTCTCTCTCTACCCCAAAGCCACTAAAAATCTGAATCCGAAAATACTCCATCTCAAACCTGTCGAGGTCATGCAGAAGTCAATGTCAAAGTTGGGGTTTTCGTCCGTAATCTGAAAAGGTCGAGTTTTCACAGTGAAAACTCAATGAAATAAAGTTTCGGGAGCGTCAGTTGTACAATTCAAATCGATGCTCCATTTTGTTGTGATGTTTTGTAGCTCCAATTTTTTCAAGAAAGATTATTGATAAATTAGTTAAAATTGTGAATGGGGGTTTGGTTGGAAATTATTTTTTTTTTAAATGAGTTTAATTCTAGCTTTAGTAAATAGGCAGACATATTGTATGGAGACCTAAATGACAGAAAGATCCCTTATCCAGAAAACCGCAGGTCCTGAGCATTCTGGATAGCAGGCTTGATGCCTGTGAGTGTGTGTTTGTATATACTGTGTATATATATATATATATATATATATATATATATATATATATATTTGTCCAACAAGATCCCACTCCATGTTTAAAACACAGCCTTTATTAGCTTGTTTAAAATGTATGAAATAGTAGCGTTATTCGTAACAAAGTAATAGTGTCATTTGTATCAAGACACTTATCTGTTAGAAGTCCAACATAGATGCTAAATCCATCCACACTCACGTGACGTTTCGGGAAGCATCAGTTCCCTTTCTCAAGCGTATATATCATGTAGTAGCGTGTAGGACTCCATTGCACACACCATTTGCTTCCTTGTCAGGCGGAGCATACGTGATATACACGCTACTACATGATATATACGCTTGAGAAAGGGAACTGATGCTTCCCGAAACGTCGCGTGAGTGTGGATGGATTTAGCGTCTATGTTGGACTTCTAACAGATAAGTGTCTTGATACAAATGATGCTATTACTTTGTTACGAATAACGCTACTATTTGATACATTTTAAACAAGCTAATAAAGGCTATGTTTTATGGAGTGCGATCTTGTTGGACAAATATAGTTTGAAAAGCGGAATTACTCACCGCTATTGAGATCAGCACCCTTTACTCCATTGTGTACTGGGATTAGTGCATCACGAACGTTGGAATTGTATATATATATATATATATATATATATATATATATATATATATATATATATATAAACATGGAGGAGCAACTTGCCCGGGTGCTGGTTAATAAGGTAAATAAAGTAACATAGTACCACTCTCAACGGGAAAACTTGAATAACTCTTGAATTTTTTTTCACAAGTATTCCCATTAAGTGAGGTACTATATATACTGTATATACACCAAGGAGTTCCATAACTAGAAGGTGGCATAAAGAAGCCACAAAGCAGCAGGTCAAGTTCTATTATGAAGGTCAAAGAACTCTGAGGTGTCTTCTAATATTTTATACTCTGCAGTAATTGGAACATTTTCCCATAATACACACATTTTATTGCCATTTGAGTCATAAGCTCCAAATGACATTATGAAACCCCCCCCCTAAGAGTAATCATGTCCCAGGTCTGAAATATGAGGATATATTCATGCCTTTTGTGCAACCATATACTGTAAATCATTCTGTTTGCTAGAGAAATATATTCGCAACTGAATGGAATTAATTGATAGCTTCATAGTGAGGTGCCTGCAACACCAATAAGACCATACATGATGTGAATATCGAGTAGACGCACTTTTGATTTTGTTATAAAAACATTTTGTAGGGAAAGGGAGAAAATACATTATCTACTTGAAATTACAGGACTCTCTTGACACCATTGAAGAGCATAATGAAATTACAAAATTAGTGTTTCTGTAGGTCAAAGTTTTCAAGGAAATCAACACTGACTGAAAATTGATGTGAACTACAGAGAATTTGCAGAGAGCATACCTCTCTCTAATAGTGGCAAATGCACTGCATACACTTATTTCATAAGTCCAGCACTCTAAACAGGCAATAACATAGAAAACTAAATATAAATTGTATATTTATGGAAAACAATTAAAACACAACAGAAGACATACTATGTCTAGAATACATATAGAGTTGATTATTAAAATTCATGCTATAATGGAAACATCAATTTAACTACGAACTTTAGGCAGAAAAAAACTTTAACAGGGTTTCTAAGCAAACTCAATGACCCAGTTCAAAATATGTGCAACATAAGGTTTTGCTTTTAATGGAACTTAAAGTAGACATTGCATTTGGAAAGACCTTCTTTAAGGAAGCACAATTCTGTCCAAAGTATGGTCCCTTCTAGAGCAAAATTCTCCTTCATATAAACACACACTTGAACAAGTCAGAAACACAAACAGTTGTTGGGATACTAGACTAACTGCTCATATAGAAATCCTTTTATTTCACACTCTATTAATTTAGACATAATTTATATTCAGCCACTTTGATCCACATTGTCGTGTACCTTATATGTCTTTTGTATGTTCCTGTTTATATGACTTTGTTAAAGGAATTGTTTAGTGTAAAAATAAAAACTAGGTAAATAGTACTGGAAGTAGTGTTCTGTTACATCCAGTCACTTCAGTCTTTATACATTACATTTTTGCCTAACTAACTATATTAGAAACATTTTTTATTTTTATCTATTTAGCCAATTTTTATTATTATGCTGAACACCTCAAACAGGGAGGGCCATTGCTTTTTGTTGCTCATTTGCTTTATGAGCTGAATGTTTTATATATGTCAGAGAACACCACAGCTTGATTATATTCAGTTTGAAAACGGAACTAAAATGTTCTGAAAGCTTGCTATGATTATCTTAGTTAGTCAATAAAGGTATCACCTTTATACCACCTTTTTGTTAATTTTTTGCCCTGTGACTGGCTAACACGGTACAACAACTTTACCTGGAATTACAGTTTCTTCACAAATGCAGGATTGCCACAGTTAAAACTGAGTTTGTCAAATCTGCATTTTATTTGCTGGCCTGATTCTCATTTAGGAAAGGCTGTAGTGCCAAATTAATATTTAGAAATAAAAATGTATATTTTGGCAAGCTTATACTTTCTCCCTGGGTTCCCAAAGGTACTTCTGTCCAGGCACAGACTGGCAATCTGTGGATTGTGGCAAATGCCAGAGGGTTTGTTGTAAGAAGTTACCCTCTTTAATCCACCCTGCTCCCACCTTCACTTTTTCAGTATGTTTTGCCCTATAACCATGAACCACTTTGGTCCAGAGAGCAGCCCTTTCACTGTCCCTCGTGAGTGCTAAGTATATATAAGTGACATAGTATTGCACTCAACGGCAATACTTGTAAATAAAATCAAGATATATATATATATATATATATATATATATATATATATATATATATATATATATATATATAGGTATAAGATCCATTATCCGGAAATTTGTTATCCAGAAAGCTCCGAATTACTGAAATTTTGTCTCCATGTTACCCAAATAATACAAATAATTGAAAATAATTTCCTTTTTCTTTGTAATAATAAAACAGTTACTTGTACTTGATCCAAACTAAGATATAATTAATCTTTATTGTAACCAAGTCCAGCCTATTGGGTTTATTTAATGTTTAAATTATTTTCTTAATCATACCTAAAGATATGAAGATCCAAATTACAGAAAGATCCATTATCCGGAAACCCCTGGGTCCCGAGCATTCTGAATAACAGGTCCTATACCTATATATATATATATATATATATATATATATATATATATATATACCGTATATATTTAAGGACTAACCCAACTGTGAACCTTACGATACGCGTTAAGCTAGTTCCCCTGCTCGCTTCAATTGTTTTATTTTAAAGGGAATAATAAATCATACGATGTTTTATCCAAGTTTTGCTTCACTGTGAATCGTGACCAGCAAAACGATCTTCATTGTGCAGTTCTGACGTTAATTTTGGCTGAGGAGCCATCGCATAGCTCACTATATTATCATCTTCCAGCAGGTAATGTGCTTTACATACGTAGGACATCATAAAGAAGACTTATAGGGGTATTTGACCCTATTTGCACTGCTCCCAATCGAATAACTCTAGTTTTATAAAAGAAAAAGCATTTCACATGACTGGAATCACAGGGAATAACACTTAAGGTTCCAAGTGGATTTATGCTTTAAAATATTGTGCACATTGATTTGTTTTTCAACTTCAAATTTTATATTAGTTAGAAATGTGTTTACTGTTTTCCCAAGAGTTGTGTTAAAGTGCCTGAGAGATATTTTACATTCATTATTTCTGTTTATTTCTATTGAGCATCAAGAAAATAAATAAGATTAATCACTCTCTCACACCAATAGAGCACAATATTAAATGCTAAAACTTTTTTTTTAAAAAAATTATTGATAACATTTTAAGTCAGGTCATAAATTCTGTAGATTATCTGGCTTACCAGTCATTCCTCATTGTGACTGTTGTGTTTTGTTTCAGATGCAATAAATTTCTTTGTGCCTGAGAAAAGAGTTAATTCATTAGAACAGTAGTGCATGAAATGTTCCTAAGTGTATATTCATCTGCAAAGCTATTTTAGCTAATGAGCTCCATTGGGTAGAAGAAAACAAGAAATATATTGATCTGTTGTTCAACATGGGTCTTTATTTAAGAATAGAGATGATCTAAATATTGTGTTTTCTATCATAGGCCTGGAGGTACTCCTACACGTATAGGATTTATTGTTGTTAGGAATGCTTGGAGTCTGGGCTTTTTCTAATAAAGCATCATACAATCATTTAGAACAACATTCATTAAGGTGAAGTAAAACATTTAAACATTCAAAAACCCAGTAGGATATTTTCCCTCCTAATACTGATTTATGTTGGCTTAGTTAACATCAAGATATTAAAGAAAAAGGCAAATCAGTCAGTTTGTTTTTAAGAGGACAAGCATTTCATATGTGAAATGTGTTTAGGATAATAGATTCACAGCGGCGGCGTAACAACTCCGGGGCCCCCTGCGAAAAATCTTGAAGGGACCCAGCGTGACGGCAGGAAGCAGTGAGCAGCTTCCTGGCTCTCCCCTCCCACTGAAGAGCATATGCGCCTTCCATCACAGGTGGAAGCTGACCCCAAGGCAAGCAATAGAGGAAGCTGACCCCCAAGGTCTAGGCCCCCATTTTCACCAGGCCCCCCTTCGGCATCTGTTTCCTCTATAGTTACACTACTGATTCACAGCCTTTTGATATACACAGTTGAAGTTCTTATATTCCATAATAAACTGAGAAAACAGATATTAAGAAAAGTTTTTATTAATGTCATCGAATTAAATACTTAAAGGATTTTTTGAATATGAATATGAAGAATAAAGAAAGAAAACGTACTTGCCCCGGGGGTGGAGTCTGCACTTGAGGTCGATGGCTGCATGACTCACTAGCTCCAATGTGAGTGATATCCACTTGCTTGCTTAAAAATAATTTATCTTGCAGTAGAGTGTGACTGCAAAAGAGACCTTCGATATGGCAAGACTTACTAGGCATGGCTAGGAGAAATAAAAAGTCTCCTATAGCTTCAGCGCCATTGCCATTTGTGAAGATGTCTCAAAAGACGATTCAGATTCCTGCCGTGCAGAACACCATGCAGAGCACCCAAGCTAAGGCCCAAGCTATGGCCTAAATGGTGCCTGAGGTCAATCAGCCGTGTACAAAACATGATTTTGCAGAGCTGTGAGATTATCTTGCTTCTATGAAAAAGGATTTGCAAGTTAATTTTCAGCAAAGTCTTGCAGACTTGGTGGTGGATATTACAGCAATCTGTAATAGAACAGAGCAGCTAGAAATGCATCAGTAAGAATTTACCGATATTACCACCAGGCTGGGAGCTACCGTACCAGAGGCCACCCCTTTAGACTAGAAGAAAAGAACTTTCATTTGAAGCAATATAGCTGGTTCTTCACAGTCAGGACAGTGAGGTTGTGGAATGCACTGCCGGGTGATGTTGTGATGGCTAATTCAGTTAATGCCTTTAAGAATGGCTTGGATGATTGTTTGGACAGACATAATATCAAAGTATATAGTGATACTAAACTCTATAGTTAGTATAGATATGGGTATATAGAATTTAATTAAAAGTAGAGACGGGTGTGTGTATGGATGCTGGGTTTTCATTTGGAGGGGTTGAACTTGATGGACTTTGTCTTTTTTCAACCCAATTTAACTATGTAACTATGTAACTATGTACTGTTCGGGATTTACAAGAGGAGATCCATTTCTTGCAGGAGGCCCACGAAGACCTTAAGAATACTTCTCTCAGATCTAATATAAGGGTGAAGGCCACGTCTGAAAATTTCACAGATATAGAGGCTTATGTGATGCGGTATTTCAGCATGCTGCTTCCGGGTTCCGGATGTGCCCCGATAGGAGCTGCATGTGAAGCAGATACATCGTGCAATGAGGCAGAAACCTGGATTGAGTGAGCACCCTAGAGATATAGTAATTAAAATGTGCTATTCTCCATGCTGCAGTGAACAGTAAGATTAGTATAGAGCAGGGATAGGCAACCCGTGGCTCCGGAGACTCATGCGGCTCTTCATACTGCTTGCTGTGGCTCAGTCTTGCCTGTCACGTAGTCTATACAGCCGTCACACCTGCTGGCGGCTTCTTTAGTGTGCAACAGCGGTAAGCTGTTAGCTTACCACGGTCGCACACTCAGGAAGCCGCCAGCAGGTGCGAGGGCTGTATAGACGTCCCAGGAGGGACAGGCAAGATTTACTCCATAATGTTGTTTCTCTGGAGAGAATCTGAAGATGGCTACGTGGGATATCCTCATATGGGTATATTTATCAAAGAGTGACATTAGAGATCATCACAGTCCACTACAGTGAAATACTGCCTCTCTCTCCATTCATTTCTATGGGATTTTTAAACGAGTATTTAGCAATGGGTGGAAATGAACGTTCACCTTTTGATTAATACGCCTTTAAAAGTCCCATAGAAATGAATGGAGAGTGGCAGCATTTTACGCTAGAGGACTAGAAGTGTCTCTTAGGTCTATTTTACCTTGGCCTGACCTAATAACTCCCTAAATTAAATACCAAGTACTAGGGACAACCTTGATATATATTTAAATATTTTGTTTTGTTTTTGTTGGTGCTCATTGATGCTTTTCAGGTGTGAGTTATTTTGTATTATGAGTTATTATGTTTATTTTCAAGGGGGAACACAAGAAGTGGTTAAATGACAAGATTGTGGGTGGAGTTATGAACAAAATATTGTTAGACAACTAATTTAAAATGGCAATTAATGTAATTTCACATCATGTCCAAGGTCTGAACATACCACAAAAATGTAGACAAGCATTAAGATATTATAAGGCTACTAAGGGAGATATAATCATGGTCCAGGAAATAGATTTTAAGACAGGCCATATCCCTAAATGTGGAGATAAAACTTATCCAGCTGTGTTTCATGCAACTAAGGCAGGGAAATAAAATTGTGTGTCAATCCTGTTTCATCATAACTGAAATTTCCAGCAGCATTATTTAACTGCAGATAAAGCAATAAAGCAAAATGGCCGTTATTTATTTTTAAAGGGAGTAATTAATACAAAAGAATGTCTCATAGGCAATGCTTATGCACCAAGTCAAGCAGATGCTCAATTTTATAGGATGCTGTCAACAATACTAATGTTGATGCTAATTGGTGCTTCCTAGTAATAATAGCAGGTGATTTCAATACTATCTATGATAAATTTTTTGATAGGGGATAGTCATTCAAATAGACTGAGATCTAATTTTATGAGGGACCATAGTCTAATAGATACATGGAGATTAGTGAACCCTACTATGCAAGATTTTACATTCTATTCCCATCCACATAAATCATATACACAGATAGATTATATATTGATTAATCAGCCTTATATTGATAAAATATCTAATTCTGGTTACAACCTCATTGGAGGGCTTTTTTATAGATCACCCAGAGTATTCGTGGCAACTTAATGACCTTTTGCTTCGTCTTCCAGAGATGGTTTCAGCTTTAGCTACAGACATAAAGACTTATTTCTCTGAAAATGATATGGGAGAAACCTCTATCAACAGTGTGGTAAGCTCCTAAGGCAATTACAACAGGTGTCCTGATAAGGATAGCATCAGAGCGAAAAAAGAAAAGAAAAATTACAAAGATATGCAATTGGGGGGAAAACTTGAATACTCACATTGATCAAGTTATCGGCTAAAAAAACCCCTCAAAGACCTCAAATTGATCGAGTTTTGGAGCAAAAACCAACGTAAAAATACAACAAACATGAAGGCAAAAAACATCTTCAAATGGTTCAGGGGACCTCTGTCACTGACTTCTACATGACTTGACAGGTTTTAACTGGACTATATTTGAATTCAGGCTTTAGCAGCTTCAGGGCATAAGAAACATTGAGAAAAAAAATGATCCCGAAAAATTTGAGTTTTTAGTGAAACTACCCTCGAAAAACACACCTTGACCTTTAATAAATATCCCCCTTTCTATATATTGACAACATGTGACATGGCACAATCAAAGACCACCGGTTGTAGTGGTTCTACCAAAGAAAGTAGAAAAGGATAAGAATAAGAATGATAGAATAAGACATAATGGAAGAAATGAAGAGGGGAGAAGAGGCATATGAGGAAAGCAAAATTGGAGAGTTGAGTGAAAAATAGAAAGGCTGTGGGGCAGTAAACTAGCTAAAGGTGATGAGATGTTGGGGAAAGCTAAAGCAAGTACCTGCACACCCACTGGTTATGTTGACATTTTTTTTGAGTATTTAATCAGACCATACAAGGAAAATATATGCACATTTTCTGACCTGTAGAATTATTTTTTTAATTATAATGGGTTCCTATATAAATATGCTAAATTATTACTGTATGTTGAATCATTTCCATTGCTCTTTTATACAGAAAATCTGGATTTCACTCTTAAATTGGGAATAGTGATACAGGATTGGTGCAATAAGGTTTCAGGTTTTGGAAAATAGCAAAAACACAGGTTATAGAATAAGAATAAACAGAAAGATAAGAGAATCACAAGACACATGCATTGGATGAAGTGACATTAAAAGCAACACTATAAACCGAACAGCTGCCTTCAGAGAAATGTTCAACCAACTGGATAAAAAGAAGCATTCTAAAGAAAGTCCATAAAACACAGAGGCAGAATCCAAGTCATGGAGGAAAACTGGAATAGTAATTTTCCCAACAGCTGCAACACAACACCAGTGTGCAAATATTTTTATTTGTAGGAATTGGAATGCATAATAAATAAAACAAAATGTATATAGAAAAAAGAAAGCCAAAAGCTATATAATATAAATACTTGTTGCTGTTAGTTACTGCCCCACATTTTTCAGACTGTTCATGGTTGTCCTATTGTCTATTATTCAAATTGGGCATTACAAATTTTAACGGTCTTGCCAGGCTTACATAGGTATAGATTTTGCATTGTCAATCTCATTGGCATTGGTATATTTTCTATACAAGACTAAAATAATGAAGTACAAATGTTATTCTTATTTAATTACAAATGTGTGTTCATTTTGTTTGGCAATGGTCTTGCTCTACAGAAGCTGTGGCCCACCATAAACCTATATAGGTATGGGACCTGTTGTCCAGAACGCTCTGGACCTGGTGTTTTCCGCATAATGGATCTTTCAGTAATTTGGTTCTTCATGCCTTAAATCATATCATAGAATATTGTATAAACATTGAATAAACCCAATAGCCTGGTTTTGCTTCCAATAAGGATAAATGGTCTCTTAGTTTGGATCAAGTACAAGGTACTGTTTTATTATTACAGAGAAAAAGGAAGCCATTTTTAAAACTGTGGATTATTTGGATAAAATGGAGTGCATGGGAGATGGCCTTTCCATAATTCAGAGCTTGCTCAATAATAAGTTTCCAGATAACCGATCCCATAACTGTACTATTGTGAGGGCCCGAAGGCACCGTTGGAGTGAGGACCAAGGAGGAGACCAGACCAGGTTCGCAGTACAAGAAGGATTTATCAAAGACATAGTCGGGGACAGGCAAATGGGTCAGTACAGGCAGCAATAAACAATACGAGAAGGCAGGCAAGAGTCAGTACACAGAATATCAATATAAGCAGTAGTCACACCCAGGAACGCAATAGCTTGGAACCTATAATTGGGCACTGAGTCAATAACAAGTCCGCCTTAAATAGGCAAAGGGTTCGCGCCAATCTGGACGCAGTGGCGTCAGTTCCGACGCCGGCGTCCATTCCGACGCCGGCGCTGTTGCAGGCGACCAATCAGGGAGTGGGAAGAAGATGATGCAGGAGCCATGCCGTGGGGAGTAATGCCATCTTGGACGCCATCTTGGGAGACAGGTACAGCATCCATTACAACTATAAAGAGCATTTTTCTTCTAGTAGATGTGCAACTAAATACCTTAATAGGTTCAAAAAAGCTATATTGAATTCATGCAACAGAAAGAACTTTTTTTTGTATAGTGCATAGATTTTTATTAACGACTTTTATTTCATTCTCTTATCAGTTTCTTCTGTCCTCATCCATCAATGTGAAAACTTGATTATTCCTTTATTATGACATTTGACTAGGATACGTATGGCAATAGAATACATGTGGAGTCCTATATAGAAGCTTTCAGTGTATTTCCGTTACAGTCAATAACGGGATAATGGGATGGAGTAGGCTTAGAATTTACATAGAAAATAGAGAACAGTTATACAAGCACCAACTCTATGTACTAAATTAAAATGGCTGGCACAGCTACAAAACAGGGTTTGGCTGCCTGGTGAATTAGTCCAACATGAAGACAAAGCTTTACTATTCCTTTAAATGGCATATGACCTGCAATACAGCTTACAGTACATTTCTTATTGCAGCGGAAATTTTGAAGCACCATGTTCACAGTTAAGAAATCAGATCAGAAGTAGAGCATTTGTTTTATTTATTCCCGAATCTGCGGTGAAATGCTTTTCTTTAGACAGAGACAACTACTGGCATATTTCATGGTGAAAAATGTTAGCGACAAAGAAAAAGTCAGAGAAAAGGCAATTTGTACAAAATGCTGGAGGTATAGCTGCGTGTTCCTGGGAAGGAAGCCAGACTTCAGCTAAGATAACAAAAGAAGTCCAACCAAAACCTTCCCTACCTCAAGAGGAACGTTTTGTAAAATTAATAGGAAGATGGAAGGTCACTGGATGAGAAAGTTTGAAAAATAAGTGAATTGTTTTATTAGTCTTTTACATCAAGACTTCACTTTGTGTATTGCTATGCTAAGGTGCAGGGAACTTCACACAGGTTTACATTTTTCATATTCTAGTGCTGTGGCTCAATTTATAAAATCATGAAAAGGCATTTATTTTGCGCTCATATTTTTAACAGATTTATACCCCGTTTGCTTATGCTCCTGTGTGCTGGTTCCTCCTTTCGTTTCTTTCCATTGGATTTCGGGGAGTGCCGTCTCCCTAGAGGACTGTGCACAAGGCAATCGAACAAAGAAGGGCTAATGAGTGTGTTCACCCTGTTTCTACGAATCAAAGTAACAACACAGTCAATCGAATTCGATTTAAAGTTTTCCACAAAAAAAAATTCAATTTTTCATAGTCCACTAATTGACTCCAAATAGGTTCTAGGAGGTCCCCAATAGGCTAAAACAGCAATTCAGCAGGTTTTAGATGGCGAATGGTCAAAGTTGAATTTTTAAAGAGACAGTACATGATAACTTTTCATATTCAAATTTTTTTCAAATTCGAATCAAATTTGGACTATTCCCTAGTCAAAATACACAAAAATTAGCTCGAAATGCGAATTTCTTAATTTCAAATTTTCACTTCAACCTTTGATAAATCTGCCCCCTAATGTTCCACAGCTATAGACCACTGTAATGTTGGCTGCATTATCCTACTTACAACTGCTGCTCTGAAGGCCACACTATGGGGCTCTGTTATCATGGTAAAGCGAGTGAAATGTTGGGGCAAAGAGTATGTGCTTTGCTCTATGCTCCACGTATCCTAAGTAATGATGCTTGAAATGACAAACTACTAATTATTACTAAACTAAATAATGTATTCAGGAGCAGCTCCATGTTGTAGCTCCCACCCATCCTAGCTACAGTCAGGTGATCCCAGTGGTGGCCAAAAAAAGGCCAACCATGTTTGGGAGTTTTAACCTTGAAAGCAAGTAACTTGCAGGTAAAACTTAGTCCCTGTGTAGTGTAGGACTGGCTACACCAGGGATGACTTTGACCTAATTGGCCTGTTTAAATGTATGGTTATATATGGACAAACAATCCCTTTTTTTTGTTTTGTTTAAAGGTAAGGGCATTTTTACTTTAACACAAAATGTCTCAATGTCCTTAAAGGGATACTGTCATGGGAATTTTTTTTTTCCAAAATGCATCAGTTAATAGAGCTGCTCCAGCAGAATTCTGCACTGAAATCCATTTCTCAAAAGAGCAAACAGAATTCTGCTGGAGCAGCACTATTAACTGATGTGTTTTGAAAAAAACATGTTTTCCAATGACAGGATCCCTTTAATATTCTGGTAAAGGGTGATTGCAGACCAACATGAAGCAGGAAGGGGTGGGACCCTTACTATCAGAGGGGGTCAGCTGGTTGATGAAAACAAAATAAAAGCGCAGATTCTGAACTCATATTTTTCATCTGTCTACACAAATGAGGAACCGATAAGTGAAGGTTTCCTTCTTAATAGTCCCAATTCTAGTAATACAACTAATGATGCATGGTTCACACATGAAGAAATTCAAAAGAGACTAGAACATGTTAAGATTAACAAAGGTCCGGGGCCAGATGGTATTCATCCCAGGGTACTTAGTGAGCTTAGCTCTGTGATTGCCAAACCTCTTTACTTAATTTTTCAGGATTCATTGAGATCTGGCATAGTGCCGAGAGACTGGCGAATTGCTAATGTGCTAATTGCACTGCCGGGTGATGTTGTGATGGCTGATTCAGTTCATGCCTTTAAGAATGGCTTGGATGATTTTTTGGACAGACATAATATCAAAGGCCATTGTGATACTAAACTCTGTAGTTAGTATAGGTATGGGTATATAGGGGCAAATTCACTAAGATCCGAAGTTGCGCCAGCGACAGCTTCGCCGCACTTCGCCAGGCGAATTTTCGCCAGCGCTACGCAAATGCGAATTTGCACTCAGGGAGGCGAATGGTAGCGAAGTTGCGCTAGCGTTAATTTGTCAAGCAAAGTGAATTTATGCTAGCGATGCCTGATTTGAATACAGCGCCAAGTTAAAGTACAATGAACGTATATGTAGCAACAAATACATTACACTACACAAGGCTGGGAAAGCTTCATAAGATAAAATAGAGTTGTTATTTTGCCCTATACATGTGTCCATTGTATAGTTTAGGTGCCATATGTTAGGAAATGTAGGGGGGAAGGAGGGTGCCCCCCCCCCCCAAAAAATTATGATTTTTTTCATCCTATCACCCTTAAAAAAGGAAAAGATGCCAGCGTTTTTTGGGACTTTCAACTATTTTGGGACTTAGAAAATTTTTCAACTTTTTTTTTTACAACTCCTATCTACACTATTGCACTTTGCCCGCTCTAACCTGGCCAAGTAAACTCTGGCGAAGGAGGTCACGTTCAGAAAAAGACCAATGTTAGTAAATTTGCGTATTTTTGCCCCTTTCGACAGAGTGCAACTTCGACAGCGTTGGGGTGCGAAGTTGCGCTAGGCTATCATCATCCTGGCGAAATGACTTCATGCTGGCGAATTTTCGCCAGCGTTAGTCACTTCGCCCTTTAGTGAATTTGCCCCATAGAATTTAATTAAAAGTAGAGAGGGGTGTGTGTATGGATGCTGGGTTTTCATTTGGAGGGGTTAAACTTGATGGACTTTGTATTTTTTAAACCCAATTTAACTATGTAACTATGTAACATTCATCTTGTATTTATTATAACTAACTGTAATTTAAAGAGGAACTGCCAGTGTCTTTAAATATTGTATAACTCACTTGTTACAAAAGGAGGGTTGTCCCTCGTAATGCCACTTTCATGTCACAATCTCTGGCTGCAGATAAATGGGTAAAGTACCCTTTTTGTGATATGTGTGTGTGTATGGCTTCTCAAGATTGTCTACCAAAGAATAAAGCCATAATGTATACTTCTTTATCAGACTTCAAGGTAAAGGTCATTCTTGGGTATATTAGTAATTCCTCTACCGTATATATATATATATATATATATATATATATATATATATATATATATATATAATGTAGTAGTAAATAATGGCAAGAGTGCTAGGACTTTACCAGCAGCATTTATTGCAATTTATGTAAATGGAAAAGACTCCACCCATATTGTGCACCAATATTCAGTTCAGATTATTCAGCAGAAATAAAGACTTTTTTTCAATTGCTTTCCATATTTTATTTTTGTCTGTTTTTGCAAATTCTTTGATACATTTCTCAGCAGCATCTGTGGAATATTAGCAACTATTTTAACAGCTGCCTTTAATGAAACTCAGGGATTCTGCTCAGCAGGGACAAAGATAAGAAATGTATCAATTTAGAACAGTTTACAGAGTCGGTTACCCCCTCCCCGGTTACCCCCTCCCAGAGCAGCTTTAGAAAGACATAAGAAGGTCAAAAACAAACCTTTTAACTTCAATATTAGAAAAATTGTCACAAATAGAAAATAAATGAAAAAAATGTTTACTTCTAGTAAACTATCTGAAACCAACTGAACAGAAAAAAAGTGTTGCACGGTGAACAACCTCTTTAATACTCCCCTTTAATTCATCTACACTAGCAATTCACATAAAGAAGGTCACACCACTACTTTGGGATGTGGAAGAGGCCAAAGCTTTATTAAAACAATTGATAATAAAACTAAAATTTATCATAATATTAACACATTAAGTGGCTCCAGCTAGGAAGAACTACCTGGTTTTCAGATTATCCCTTCCAAACAAATAAGCCATCAGCAAAAAACAAGCCCTTTATATTACAGCTCTGTGCTTTTTACCCCCACTTGTTTCCATTTGCCTCCCTTTGCAAAGAATCGAACTGCCTAAAAATGCGATAAAAACCTTAAAAAACCTTAAACTTTCTATACTTTCTATACCCTTTTCTGCTTTCAGCTCTTAATGGTTAAATATTTAGCAAGCAGTAATGTATAAAAGCTCAGTTTCCAACAGTATAATATACATGACTTGTAAGTAAATAAACAATCTTCCATGACATTCTACATTGTCACAGTGTATCTTCTGGATAACAAAGTCATTTTTTATTATTATTAATAGCAAGTATAAAGACTGGGACTGTGCCATTAGACTGTCTTTTAAAACAAATGAAGCTCATATTGAAGCAGTCATACTTTATAGTATGAATTATTCAACACCTCTAATTTAATATTCATAATGTTTATGCTTTGCATTGTGGCACAGCTAATGTGCAGGAGTACAAAGCAATTTATCATATGTTTTTCATAGTCCAAAATTTACTATATGCTTCTTTAAGAACATGAAATATTTAGCTTGCATATTTATGTTAATTTAAGGGCTCTCTAAAGCTTGTAGAAGTAATATGCAATGGCACTTCAGCTTTAGGCTCAGCCAATTTGCCAAAGAACTTTCTGTTGGTCATTTAACTAAAAATAATAATGTTGATGGTAAGAAATACAGCAATATCTAAAAAATATATAATTTTTCATGGATATACAGTAATAGCTAGCCAAACAGTTTGCATAGATTTTCCCTGGATAGACCTGCATTCTCCGCTATGCAGAAAGCTCTTTGCACTCCCCAGGCTAGAGCAGTCTCAAACGCTGGTGAGCATCACGTCACAGACTGTTGGTTTCACTTTATCTATCATTTGTTCTACCATTTATAGGTAACCCACAGTTTTTGAACAATTATGTGGGCAAGCCTTTCGAAACATGGGCAGAACAGGGGTTTATGTAGGTAAGACACCTATTGCGTACATCTACAACTCTGTATTATCTTACTGACCTCAAAGAACAATATCCTCATATCATATGGGACTCGTTCTCTTATTAACAACTAAGACACTATGCAGAAAAGGTGATTCGGCTGTCCCAACACAAGATATTGATAACCCGATTGATTGCTTGTTTAGATCAGCTACAATACAACCCTCCATTTCCCTCATATATGGATTTATAAAACCTTTTATCAAATAAAGACTTTGAAAGAGGTATAGGAAAATGGCTACACCAAATTCCAGAGCTTACACAAGAAAAAAAAAATATTTTACATTTAAATTCCACATCACTCCTCATCTCTACCCATTTTCAAACCATGTTTCTAAATATATTGCACAGGGGTTATTTTTCACTAGGATTACAGAAATTGTTCAGTAATTAAACAGTTTTGGGAGAAGGTTACTTCATATTGTAAATTTATATTATATATTCAGGTCCACCTTACACCCCTAAGGGTGATTTTTGGAGACAAAAAAAACAAAAACTCCAAAGACAGACAAGAAACTACCAAACATCATTTCAGCAGTCAGCAGAAGGCAATATTAAATTGTTGGAAAACAAACCACCCCCCACCATGTGAAATGATGATTACAAAGCTAGACTTTGCCTACTGCATGGACTGGCTCAAGGCCTCCCTAAATAGGGAGCGCCAAGTTACAGCCTCTTGGTCAAAATATATACAAACACTATCCCCTACACGTAAAAAAAATTCCTATGTCTTTGGTTTCACCACGTGGTACATGTCCAAGAAGTTGGCAGGGAGAAACCCAATAACAACAAGAACCTAAAGGTATTGGAATCAATGGTGGTTCACATGGCCTTATACACAGTATAATTCTGAACATAACTATAGGTAATACCATGGGAAAGTGCAGAAGATATTTTTACATAGAAATAGGGTGCTTCATCATTTTATATACATCAATGGAGATGAAAGTAGGCCGGGGGAAACCCATGTGTGTAGGCCTATCCTTTTATTTGTAACCCTATGTAAAACCACAATACTGTATGGAATTTTAATTTTGTTTGTTGATATGTTTTGTTTGGTGCAAATGAAGACATTTAGAAAAAAAAGCTTAACCCTACCCCCAATCCAGTGTCTTTTTGTCCTTCTGCTCCAGTTTACTTTTTTCCCTCCGATTGGTTTTTCTTTTTAGCCTTGGGAAAGCATTAAGGCTTGCTTGAGTTTTGATACTTGAGATCTTTTCCTCCTAAGCACATTACCTCATTTATATGGAGTCCTCAAGGTTCCATCTTCTGGATCAGGTGGGCATGGTGGTACTGTGGCTGGTGTCCTTGATCCATTATTTGAATTTCGGCACCAATTTCCCCTTAAGAAGCCCAATCTCCATTTTAGAAATGCCCAAGCTAGGTTTCAGTATATCTGTTCCTGCCTAAGTGTATTTCTTTACTTTGAATTCTTGGTTTTGACTCCTGCCTGACTCCCGACAATGATTTCTGCCACCTGCCCTGAGCCCTTCACCTGTCTAGACTACGCCTTCTCTTGATTCTTTCTAGTACCTCGTTTACTGACTTTCTACGCACTTCCTGTTTGGTTTCCGCAGCAGAAAGCCCGGGGCCCCAAAAGGGCATTGGTAAAGACTGGAACCCACAAGGTTCTCCTGTGCGTCCACAAAGGTACTATCACCAAATAGCATACTAACACGCATGTGGAGGAGGGATTGCACGCAGTAACTTTTCATCGCTAGGACCATGCGGCGGGGGAGGGTCGTGTGTGTGTGAGCGCCCGGAGCTGGGACCATGTATGTTGTACATTCCTCTGGTTCTGGCACTGCTTAATATAACAACCAAACTGACTGTATATGTTAAAACATTTCAGAGGCTCTGGGGTTGGCCTATCATCTGAGTTGGCCTTTGTTGCTCGAACGGTTTTCCCAGCACACGGCATTGGTTCCACATCATCCGCTCCCAGGGAGGATCCATTGAGAGACGAGAGATTGCGGAAGTGAAGGGAAAGACGCAGGAGCAGTGGAACACGAGGAGGCAGACAGGATTGCAGACGGGACTCCATCAAGACCAAACATCGGGACACATATAGACATGACTACTAGGAACACCAAAACCAGGACAAACAACAGCACGCGACCGTACACTGAGATCCTGTAAGTTTTAACTAAGCAGGAATCCGATGCCAAGTGTATGGTAGCACTCATGGGTTTTTTCTCTTTCCCTGATATGTCCACCAATGGCAGGGCGATATCAGTTTAATCCGAACATTTGGCCCTAAAGCCAAATAATCAGATTACAATGAAGCAAATTGATGAGGGGTCCTAGTATCGCAGAAAAAATCAAACCTGCTGATCAATATCAGGCTGATTTCTGCCAGATATTGATTGGGGAGACCCATCGGAAGACACCACACACACACATGGCAGAAAAACTGCTGAATTGGTCTAAGGACCGATATCTGAAGCTTTAATCTGCCTGTGTATGGCCACCTTTACTTACAATGTAAGGTGCAATTTTTCGGTACAAATCCTCATAAGGGCTTATACAAATTAGCTTTTTTTAATTAGTTTAATACATATTTGAGCAGTGATGCATTTTCTCAAACTTGACGTATGTTCAGAAACCCCTAGAATAGGGAGTTGCATTAGGAATAGACAAAAACAGCAGAATTGAGGATGCGAGGAGAAGTTTCACTTGGCGCAGTTACTTCTGATGCATGAAAACATGCATAATTGCACTTCTGCTTTGACACTAATTGGCCACAATTGTACGTAAATTTTGATGTCTATGTGCTGCCTTTTCAACATTCAAAAACTATTTACATTATAATTTTTAGAATCCATTAAGCTGGCACCGTGTCTCCTTCAACTACGTTGTACCTGGATACAAGCACCTTCCGCACACAGTGCTAATAACTGCATTACTGCAATCCCCTCATTTGGTGCTTCAGTTGCAGCTATTGCTGCTAAGGGAGCCCTGCAACTACAGCCACCATGGGCTGGTAATTTAGGGTACCATTAGTGAGATTCATCAAAGGTTGCAACTGGGCAGAGCAGGCAGGATGACCTCTAGAGGTGTAACTATATACAGAACATGCACTTGCAGTGGGTCCAGGAAGTATAGGGGGCCCAATGGGGCACTAACTGCTAAGCATTCAGCAAAACATCTTTATGTATTCTTTTGTTTTTGGAACATTTAAAGGAGCGGAGAACTTCTAATTATATGTACTGAAAACACTACATGGCTCATTTTTCTGTGCAGATGCAGTGGTCAACTTGCACTTTTCCCTGCAGTGAGTTGCCTCTAAAAACTACTTTCATTAAAGGTACTCGCTTCCAAGTGCACTCTTCACACTGATCAGTCCTTCTGCCTTCCACAAAGCCTTTTAAACCAAAGCCGCAATACCACACCACTTCCCACCCAGAGTTCATTGGTTTCTTCAATCCATAGGGAGGGGCCACTGCTCATGGGCCAGTAGTATCACTGTGCATTATTGAGGAGTATGTAGTGCTTACAATAAATGTAAGTGTACTATAATACTGGTAATTGGATCTGTTATAGGCGCACACATACCTTTTGTGAATAAGGCCAACGTGTGCTCAATTTGGATTGTGGGTTAAGCCAGAGAGTCTATACCAAACACAAATAATTCTTGTTATCCTGGAGCTGTGAAGCTAAATGCATCTGGCTTTTCCAGCAGTTTTTTCTTTTCTTTTTTTTTTTTTTTGTACTTTGAGTTTTGTGTGTATTGTAGCAGAGATTAGCAAGGTGTAATTAATATTGGAGTCATTTAACACCTCTGAAGCAGACATCTTTAATTAGTTTTGTTGTGAGTTTTTCTGTTTTTTTAATTGAATTTTGAAGGTACCGCTTTGTTTATGAGCTGTAGGGAGGCTTTGAATGGCCAGATTAAAAAAGGTTAAAAGTTGATCATACATGTGAGATTTTCCCGCCAGTCAGTGTTATATTTGTATTATACTGTATAAACACTTTAATCTATTTATTTAGTTCCTGGTTGGGCAACAAACACATACACATGGCTATTAAAGGTATACTGTCATGGGAAAAAACATTTTTTTCAAAATGAATCAGTTAATAGTGCTGCTCCTGCAGAATTCTGCACTGAAATCCATTTCTCAAAAGAGCACACAGATTTTTTTATATTCAATTTTGAAATCTGACATGGGGCTAGACATTTTGTCAATTTCCCAGCTGCCCTTGGTCATGTGACTTGTGCCTGCACTTTAGAAGAGGAATGCTTTCTGGCAGGCTGCTGTTTTTCCTTCTCAATGTAACTGAATGTGTCTCAGTGAGACATGGGTTTTTACTATTTTGTGTTGTTCTTAGATCTACCAGGCAGCTGTTATCTTGTGTTAGGGAGCTGCTATCTGGATACCTTCCCATTGTTCTTTTGTTTGGCTGCTGGGGGGAAAAAGGGAGGGGTGATATAACTCCAACTTGTAGTACAGCAGTAAAGAGTGATTGAAGTTTATCAGAGCACAAGTCACATGACTTGGAGCAGCTGGGAAATTGACAAAATGTCTAGCCCCATGTCAGATTTCAAAACTGAATATAAAAAAAATCTGTTTGCTCTTTTGAGAAATGGATTGCAGTGCAAAATTCTGCTGGAGCAGCACTAACTGATTCATTTTGAAAAAAATATTTTTTCCCATGACAGTATCCCTTTAAAGGAGAATTCAACCCTAACGTACCTACCCCCCTACACTACATAGACCTCCTCCCCAAGCCTAAGTTTTTCCCCGAGCAAATGCCCCTAACGTTTTACTTAACCCTCGGTGCAGATTCAGGCATTGGAGTTACTAAAAATCATTTAAACATTAAATTAACCCAATAGGATTGTTTTGCCACCAATATGGATTCATGCAGTTTAGCTACCATCAAGTAAAAGGTACAGTTGTATTATTACAGAGAAAAAGAAATAATTTTTTTTTTAAAAAAAAATAAATATTTTTAATATTTCCTTAAAATGAAGTCTATATATATCAAGAGTTGTTCATTATGAAACATACAAACCTGTACATGCAGTACAGTGACTATACTACAAACCAGAGTTCTACTTTTTTTACTCTATATTCTAATGGATAGCATCATTGGTTAGTTTTTGTGGAGTAGAATCAGCAAATTTGAATTATAATCCTGTGAGTCAGCTCTTATGCACACATCCATTAGGTATGGTATTTCACACATAGATGAACATATGTGATTCTTTTTTGAAGTGGATGGGAAAATATAGGGACCGAAGAAGATGCTGAGAATAAATGAAAGGAAAAGAGGTTTTGTTTGATTTGCATTTTATTACTATGTAGATGTAGTACAGGCATTTCATTTTCATATTTAGTTTGGATTTTGTGAATTTATCCCAGGCTATGGCTCAGACTTGCCAAGCATACTGCTCCACAAAAGATAACCAAATACAAGTATAGAACCCATTATTCAGAAATCCGTTACGGGCCATCTGCCCTAGACTCCATTTTAAGGAAATATTATTATTAAAAATCTTCAACACTGAATTCTATTATTTTGTACTCTTTATTCATTGCATGGTTTCCATTAGAATAGAGAGTAAAATAAATAGAATTCTGGGTTGCAGAATACTTACTGTACTGAGGGGCACATTTACTTAGCTCGAGTGAAGGAATAGAATAAAAAATACTTAAAATTTAGAAGTATTTTTTTGGCTACTTCGACCATCGAATTGGCTACTTCGACATTCGACTACGACTTCGAAACAAACGTTTTGAACTAAAAATCGTTCGACTATTCGACCATTCGATAGTCGAAGTCTCTTTTAAAAAACTTCGACCACCTACTTCGCCACCTAAAACCCACCAAGCATCAATGTTAGCCTATGGGGAAGGTCCTCATAGGCTTTCTAGCCAATTTCTGATTGAAGGAAAACCGTTCGATCAATGGATTAAAATCTTTCGATTAGAAGGATTTAATCGTTCGGTCGAACGATTATTCCTTCGATCGTTCGATTGAAGGAATATCGCTAAATCCTTCGACTTCGATATTCGAAGTCGAAGGATTTAACTTCGAAGGTCGAATATCGAGGGTTAATTAACCGTCGATATTCGACCATTAGTAAATGTGCCCCCGAGTGTACAGGTGTGTCTGTTTCATAATGCACTACTCTTGAAATGTAATTAAGTAAACTAGGCACGTAGACATTCTAATTAATAACATCATAAATGGTTTAAATCTCACCTTGTTTTTAAGAAATTACTTTTTAGTTTGTTTCCTGGCTGATTAAAAGGATTGCACCTGAATTGAATCACATTGTAGAAATTGTAGATTCTGTGAAGAAGTAAGCTGGGAATAAAAACTGACACAAAGCCGGGCTACTGTGTGCTAGAAATAAACAAATTGTGCTGCTAACTGCTGTCATAGTGTGACCTTTTAATGATGCATTTGGCTTTGGCCAGATATCTGATGATTTCATTTTGCATGTGGAAAAAGGAGGAATAGGATGAGCACAGAGAAAAGAAATGAAATGCTTCCAAGCCCACCACCAGCTTGCAATTTCTGATTGCTCCTACTGGCACATAAAACATATAAAATGTCAAAACTATTGCAGCTCTGTGCAACAAAAGAAGAAGGCCATTACCTCCGCTAGTTTTATGTTTCTGATAGGTTACGTGTTTTCAAATTGCTTGATTTAAAAGTATCGTTTTTTTTTCTCCCTCTTGACCCAACTTTCCCCAAAGTCAATGAAACGTATGTGTCAGATGCACATTAATGTTCAGCCACTTAGAATTTAATTCTTCGGTTTCAGACACAGAAGATGTTGATGCTAGAAAAAAAAGAACATCAGACAGTAGAATCTTGGCAGGATTTCAGAGCTATTCATTGAAGCGTGTAAGACAAGTACATAAGATGATCTTCAAATATCAATATCTTTGCAAACACTTTCAAGGTACACTTAACTGAATCTGTACAAAGTTTCAAATAACTGACAGAATTGTCAAGTAACAACATTACCGAGCAATATGTTAATTAATTGGTTATTAAACAAATAAGACATTCTGCTGAGATCACACCAGGGTGCAATTATACTAGTGGATGAATTCTGTGCAGAATCTTCTCAACAAAGATTAAGAAAAATATTTGAACAGAGGGTGAATTTTCTTTGTGCCTATATGTGTGAATGACAGTCTAATAGACTGGGCCATGCGGCTATGGTGCAATTTTTACATGAGCCACGGCTTAGTAAGGTGGCTTTATAATAGTTCTCATGCCATCACCTGTTTTGGATCTCCCCAAACTAATTTACTTGACAAGAGAACCAAGCAATATGCAAATTTCTAGTTATGAAACAAACAAGACATTCTGCCGAGATCACACCAGGGTGCAGTTATTCTAGAGGATGAATTCTGCACAGAATTTCTGAACAAAGAACAAAGGATGAACCAGATTCAATCTGATGAGAAAAGCTTATCTCCCAATTCATTCCAGATTTTCCCATAGAGTCAGATGCAATTCAGTGACAAAAACATATCTCATCTCATTGTTTATCACATAAAAACTCTCTTAAAGCATATGGAAATTGGAAGTGAATTAGGAGAATTTCTTTTTCTCTTCAAATTGAATCTCGTCCATAAGTTTCTACATACTAAACCATAAAATAATGGTTTCTCATGGAATTTAATCTGTCCCACCATTTGAAAGGAGGGTACATTTTCTTTGCAAGGACTTGTTTAGGAATTAATACTGATAACATAATTTTGTTTGCTATTAATAGCATAGATTCAGGTATGGGACCTGTTATCCAGAATGCTAGGGACACAGAGTTTTTTTTTTTTTGGACCTTCATACCTTAAGTCTACTAGAAAATCATGAAAAGATTAAGGGGCCCATTTATAAAACCTCAAATTTATCTGGTCGAGATTTATAAGGGAAAAAGTCAATTTTTTTAGTGGAAATAAAAAACATCAAAGTTTTAGAGATTTCTTATACTCCGAAGCTGCTAAAAATCCAAATCCCAAAATACTCCTTGTCAAACCTGTCGGGGTCATGTAAAAGTAAAGAAAAAGTTGTTTCTTGACATTGTGATCTGCGCTGGATAATCAGGTAAAGTCAGGGTTTTCATCCGATAATCCAAATAAGTAGTTTTTGCAGCAAAAAATTGATTGGTTATGTTTGGAGTGTCAATTGTACGATACGAATTGACACTCTGTTTCGTCGCAACTTTTTGTTGCTCTGATTTTTTCGGGAAAACTTCTTGATAAATAAGTTCAGTTCGTGGAATAGAGTCTGTTCGACTTTGTTTTCATAAAAAAATTTGATAAATTCGAGTTTTAGTAAATAAGACCTTAAATAAACCCGTATTTTCCGTCCAATAAGGATTAATTATATTTTAGTTTGGATCAAGTTCATGGTACTGTTTTATTATTTCAGAGAAAAAAGGAAATCATTTTTAAAAATGTGGATTATTTGGATAAAATGGAGGCTATGGGAGACAGTCTTTCTATAATTCGGAGCTTTCTGGATAACGGGTTTCCGGATAACAGATCCCATACCTGTATATGTACTGTAAGGTTATATCTCCACTTTCCAATGCAGATATGTGGGAATTACATTCTAATACCCTGACCACAGGAGGCTTTATAATAATGCTCATACCATCACCTGTTGTGAATCTCAAAGATAAATTTACTTTACAACTGTACCAAGCAAATGACACATTCTGCTGACATCACACCAAGCACATTTAATCTAGTGGATGAATTCTGCTCTTTTCCAGTGCAGATATGTGGAAAGGAAAGTGTTGGACCTTGGCAATGCAGCCATGGCACAATTCTTCATTGAGCCATGGGAGAATTAGTGAGGTGGCTTTGTAATAGATTTTATACAACCACCTGTAGCGGATCTCTCCAGGTCATAGCAATGTAAGCTTTGTGCCTCACAGCATTTGTTGTTCTTCATTACCAGTGGGTTGTTTGTGAACTTGTGTGTTTGTGTGTCTCCGTGTTGCAACACATAACTGTGGCTGCACTAAATTAGTACAAACAGTTAAAGGGATAGTGGCACCTCCAATTTACCAGATTTATGTCACAAAACGTTTAATAAACACACTAGCAGCCCTTCACCTCAACCGCTTTCACCACCGTTATATACTGTACCTGTGTCAGTCTCCAAAAATGCAATGGCTACATTAATGCTTCAGCTAACAAACGTTCTATCTTATGGGCAGAATGTAATCACTGAACTACAACAGCAACTTCAGTGTAGGTGTGACTTCATAGATCCAACAACACTAAGGGGGTTATTTGTTAAAGTCCAAATGCCCAAAGTTTTTTTGACTATAAAATCTGAATTCTTAGTGAAAAAAAAAACTCGAATTTTTTTGATTTATGATGCCCTGATGATGGAAAATGTCAGAATCCAAAATTAAGGCATCTCAGACCTGCTGAGGTTGTATATGGGAGAAGTCCTGAAGATATTCTGATCTGCGCTGGATTTTGTGCAAAAATCCAAAGATTTCGTGGTTTGTGGGCAAAATTTTGAGTTTTCGTGAGGAAAATTTATACAATTTTTGCAAAATTTTCGAGTTTTTTTCCCTGCACTGGAATTTTCAGAAAAAAAAAGATAAATTTGGAATTGATAAAAAAATCCCCTAAATGATAAAAATACTAGTACGGTATATAGTTGCCCTCTTGAGAAGTAACTGTCTGTGAGCTCTGTAGAATGGCAGCACTTAAAGGGATACTGTCATGGGAAAAAAAATGTTTTCAAAATGGATCAGTTAATAGTGCTGCTCCAGCAGAATTCTGCACTGAAATCCATTTCTCAAAAGAGCAAACAGATTTTTTTATATTCAATTTTGAAATCTGACATGGGGCTAGACATTTTGTCAATTTCCCAGCTGCCCCCAGTCATGTGACTTGTGCATCACTTTAGGAGAGAAATGCTTTCTGGCAGGCTGCTGTTTTTCCTTCTCAATGTAACTGAATGTGTCTCAGTGGGACATGGGTTTTTACTATTGAGTGCTGTTCTTAGATCTACCAGGCAGCTGTTATCTTGTGTTAGGGAGCTGTTATCTGGTTACCTTCCCATTGTTCTTTTGTTAGGCTGCTGGGGGGGGGGGAAGGGAGGGGTGATAATCACTCCAACTTGCAGTACAGCAGTAAAGAGTGATTGAAGTTTATCAGAGCACAAGTCACATGACATGGGGCTGCTGGGAAATTGACAATATGTCTAGCCCCATGTCAGATTTCAAAATTGAATATAAAAAAATCTGTTTGCTCTTTTGAGAAATGGATTTCCGTGCAGAATTCTGCTGGAGCAGCACTATTAACTGATTCATTTTGAAAAAAACATTTTTCCCATGACAGTATCCCTTTAAGAATGTTTTTCTACAAAAGACATCAGGGTTAGTATTGCTTTGTTTCAATTATATCTTTCTTTTAGCTAGAACATGTGCGTCTATGGACTTACCGATTCTTAGAATGAATTACTGTTGCTCTGCCATTGACTTCTCAGTCCTCACTGAAATATTTTTGTTACAAGCTTCAGTTAAAGATATGGAAATACTATGCTGACTGTAACTCCAGCTACCAAGTTCAACATGATATTTCACCTACACTTTCTGTATGAAAACATAGACTCCAAATCAGATTGCTAAAGAAATTAGAAATACCTTCTTCTAATGGGTATAATATAAATCCTACGGTGACCATAAACTAATTCACATCTTTGAAATGCTTAGATTCACAGGAGGATGGATCAGACATTCTTTAATCCATCTTGTGTTCAAATCACACTCTGGAAATATTCACCTTTTAAATTCTAAAGCCCAGTTCTGCATTTTTAAGGAGAATCAGCAGGTGAAGGGAAAATACTTGTTGATATAGAATTACCATATGGCTTGGGATACACACACCATCTGCTGTGTCAGATGTGCCGTGCATAGCCTTGTACTGTCCCATGTAAATACTTTATCTGAGTGAGATATTAAATGAAAAGAAAAACATTTTTATAGTGGCTTTTCTAACTGCCATGAGCAGCAACTGATGCTTTCCTCAGCCCCTCACTGGACATTTCTTTTGCAGCATGTTTATAACGATTAGTATTCTTAGAAACATTAAAGAGCAATGCACTTATATCTGGCAATAATATACATACACATGTCAGCGTTGTCAGCGCAGGGAATTACAGATGATCAATCTGACTGTTGTCGAGGCTCATATACAGTAACTGAAGATACCATCTGAATTTCTGGCTACACTGAAAATAAGCATCGAGCAGGCAAAAGAAAATACTCTACAGCTGTGCGACCAGCTGTTTCCCCCACGTTTTACATTGCGTACTATTGATAGTCAGAAGCACTGGAAATGTAGTACATTTCAAGGGAATTAATTAAGCATTCGACTTTGTATAATAAACACTATGGGGTATATTTATCAAAGAGTGAAGTTAATAGTGAAATTCCGCCACTCTCCATTCATTTCTATGGGATTTTTATAGGCGTATTTATCAAAGGGTGAACTTTCACTTCACCCATTGATAAATTTGCCTTTCAAAATCCCATAGAAATGAATTGAGAGCTGCGGAATTTCACTCTAGTGGCGGAACTTCACTCTTTGATAAATTTACCCCTATGACCCTGGAGATGTAAGGAGTATGGTGAGAAACCGTAGGGCCAAGAAAAAGGTTACAAACATATGGCATCTCACTAATGCACAATGTATAAGAATTAGAGCAAAGCTGCAGTTAATTGCACATTTGCACAGATCACACTCTCACCAAAGTTACTAGCACATATAGGCTATGTTTAATCAATATAATTTTGTAGCAGGATTGTTAGATAATAAATAGGATTAGAACGAGAACCACTTTATGATAATGAATGGTTAGAAGTAATTAGTATGGCAACAAATCAAGTATAAAACAGAGGATAAGCTATTAAAGAGTTGTTCACCTTTGAGTTGCGTTTTAGTATGATATAAAGACTGATTTGAATAAGGGACTGGGATATAATAAAGGGAGGGCCGGAATAGTGAGTGATAAAATGTTCTAATAAAAATAAAGTTTAGCCTTACAGATCATTATCTTTTTAAAAGAAATCAGTTAACCTCGTTTGAAAGCTGGAAAGAAAGAAGCAAATAATTAAAAAAAAACTAAAGACCAATTGAAAAGTTGCTTAGAATTGGCCATTCTATAATATACTAAAAGTTAACTAAAAGGTGAACCACCACTTTAAATATCACGTTGGCCATTAAGCAGACACCAAATACATGAGACCTGTAAGATTTTTAACTAAATTCACTTATTTGTGTGTCTCGTTCATTTTGCTCTAATAACGATTTCCATAATTCTTATTTCATAGAGCTGAAAAAAGTTGGCGATTCTCAGAAAGCAATGCAAACTGTCATTTTCAGAATGAATGTGAAAAAGACAAAGGTGAAATGCTCTCCACATCTGTGATATTATCAATAAAGCTGGTATTGTGCAAGTCTGTTGAGGATTCTGTTGGTGTTGTCAAGCTCCACCCCAATGATTATACATAGGAATGACCTCGTCATGAATTCAAGTCAACAACAAATGCATGAATTTTTTGGAAATCCAGCTTGTAATAACTATCATTTCAATCTTATGTTATGTTGGGATTAAAGATTCTATATAGGCGAGTCAAGTTTCTTGTATATAACTGCAACTTTTCCAGTAGGCATTAATACTGATTAGATGACTGTGAGAAGGGTATTTTCAGGCAGGGAAGTTGTTCATTGCACAGTTGTTAAATAACCCTCAACCCCTTACTTCTGCTACTTTTCTTCACCTGCCTATTTCATGCTTTATAAATGAATATGAACAGTTTGCAAGCAGTAGGTTTGAGAAGAACATATGATTTACAGCTACATGAAAGCATTGCTATAATGGCTGAGGGTATATTGTAGATGCGTTTGTTGTTCCTTAGTCGTCCCATTTTAAAAATACATTGCAAACCTAAACTCTGGAATGAGGTGGGAAAATTATTTTTGGATAGGCAGCTGTTGGCTTTATAATCTTGTCTGGACCCTCCCTTGACTACATGTTATTTTCATCACTGTGGGCACCTACTAAACAGAAGGATATCCGTGTGGTCTCAGACACAGAGAAGCATTCTTAATGTGAGCCCTGGGAATTTTTATTTTATAGTACAATCAGAATCTATACAAAAGATTATAATATGCCTATGAAACACTAATTATGGATGAAATCAACAGTTGGTATAAAACTTACTTGTTGCTTTATGAATTGCCATTAGTGATGGGCGAATTTATTTGCCAGTCGCGAATTCGCGGCAAATTCGCACAATTCTCTAAAATTCGCTGACGAAAGTTCGCAGTTTCGCTAATTTTTTGCCGTTTTGCAAAGCGAAGTGACGCAAATTCACCCATCACTAATTGCCATTTTACTGGCAATTGTCTGAGTTTTGCAAATAAAGAATTTCACATTTATCACAGTCGAATCATAGTGGGATGAGTTTTCATTTAGGAACTCTATGGGGCAAATTCACTAAAGTGCGAAGCAGCTAACGCTAGCGCAAATTCGCCAGCGTGACGTCATTTCGTTACTTCGCTGATTTACTAACGGCGCAGTCATAAATTCGCTTGCAAAGTGGATTTACTCTAGCGCTACTTCACACCCTTATGCCAGGCGAAATTGCGCTATGGCAAAGGGACCTAACTACGCTAATTCACTAACTTTTGCACGTTACTGAACGTTACCTCTTGAGCCAGACTTGCCTTCGCCACCTCAGACCAGGAGAAGTGCAATAGAGTAGATAGGGCTTGCTTCAAAAAAATTTTCAAATATTTTCTAAGTCCCAAAAAATGCTGGCGTCTTTTACTTTTTTAAGGGTGATAGGCTGAAAAAGGTACCCTCCTTCCCCCTACATTTCCTAACATATGGCACCTAAACGATACAGTGGGCACATGTATTGGGCAAAATAACAACAATTTTATTTTATGAAGCTTTCCCAGGCTTGTGTAGTGTAATGTATTTGCTGCTACATATACGTCCATTGTAGTTTAACTTGGCGCGGTATGTAAATTAGGCATCCCTATCGTAACTTCGCTTTGCTTGACGAATTAACGCTAGCGCAACTTCGCTACCATTCGCCTTACTGAGAGCAACTTTGCATTTTTGTGAATTTGCGTAGTGCTGGTGAAACTACGCCTGGCAAAGTGCGGCGAAGCTGTCGCTGGCGCAACTTCGTCCTGGTGAATTTGCCCCTATACCTTATTTAAGGGGGAAATGTAGACAGCCCTTTGTTGTTTTGTATTTTACAGGTCACTTGTTATAAGGAGATGCATTGTTACAGTCAGCTACAGCCCATTGAGTTTTCCCTCATCATCTTAATTAATTATGAAGAACTTATGAAGAGTTTTATTCCACTTTGTGAGCATAGTTAATTCTGCTCAGAAATCCTTATGTAACTGCACTTATTTTGTGTTAATCATCAAGGGGCCCATTTATTAAACCTTGATTTTTTTCTGGTCGATGTTTTTAAAAAATGTTTGTAGAAAAATAAAAACTCTAATTTTTAGAGATTTATCATAGTCTAAAGTTGCTAAAAATCCGAATTCGAAAATACGCCATCTCAAACCTGTTGAGGTCATGTAGAAGTCAATGACAGATGTCCCTGAAGTTGTTTCTTGACATCATGATCTTTGCTGAAAAATCCAATAAAGTAAGGGCTTTCGTCCAATAATCTGAAAAAGTTGTGTTTTCGCAGCAAAAATTTGCTAAAATCCAGTTTTCAGGGAGTCCATTTTGTCGCTTCAATTTTTTTTTAGAAAAATTATTGATAAATTAGTTTAATTAGTGGAAGGGAGTTTGGTTGAATTTGAGTTTTAGTAAATAACCTCCTTAGTGTTGGGCAGACACATCAATCCCTCTGGATGAAAAAAAAAGTGACAGTTTCCACAGAACTGACATAACCACTCACCCAGTCCCTTCAATAACTGTTCAATTAAGTGTGCGGAGATCGTGCTGAGACGAAACAGAGACATGCGCAGTGTGCTTTGAGAGATGCTGGAGACTTGTGCTTTCACTTTTCTTAAATGCGAATGCATGGAGAAAAATTTGTGTGCAATTTTACTACTATTTAGTGTAAAAATGATTCCACACATTTCTCTTTATAGTCCACTAAGCAGGAAGGAATATCAGAAGCTGGCTGCTAACAGTTTTAACTAGGGATGCACCGAATCCACTATTTTGGATTCGCCTGAACCCCTGAATCCTTTGCTAAAGATTCGGTCGGAATACCGAACCGAATCTTAATTTGCTTATACTTAGGGGTGGGAAGGGGAAAACACTTTTTTTACTTTTACCTTGTATTGTGACAAAAAGTCACGAGATTTCCCTCCCGCCCCTAATTTGCATAAGCAAACTAGGATTTGGTTTGGCTGGGCAGAAGGATTCGGCCGAATCCAAATCCTGCTGAAACAAGCTGAATCCCGAGCCGAATCCTACATTCGGTGCATCCGTAGTTTTAACCCTTATAGGGGAATGTAATAAAAGTCGCAAAGAGCAAAACAATTCGCACCAATAAGACTAAAAATCCACATCTCGCAATTTAATATTGTTCCTTAAACTGTTACTGCATTGTGAATTTTAATTGAGCATTGCGAATTTTAATTGAGCATTGCGAATTTTAATTGCGCACTCATAAGAAGTGCTTGAAGGTGTCGTAATCTTTTGGAGCAAACATAACGACTTTTTCAGTAAGAAGTTTTATTACATTGACTGCGCATTGGCGCAAACTCTAAAATTCGCAAACGGTCTTTCACTGTCGGAAGTGGTCGCTAAACAGTTTCCGGGCTCGCAAAAGCTATATTAAATTCGCACAAAGCAAAATTTATTCGCGCAAAGGCATAATTGTTCGCATTGCGAATAGTTTTTCCATTAGCGACTTTTATTACATTCCCCCGTTAATGTGCAAAATGTGCAAATTGTTTTTTACTGATGTTTGTGAGTATAATATATCACCAGAGTTTCACATGAAGTGTGGGTATTAACAGTATTATTACTATTCCTTTTTGGTCAAATTTGATACTTTAAGAGCACTATTCACTGTTTATAAAAGGTGTCAGTGTCGCCCCCCCCCCGAAACGTTGATACTGGTAGCAAAATAAAAGGGATTAGCTCCCCGACTGCATTATCTTGTGTGTGTGCTGATCCGTTTCTAAATGATTCCTTTAGGCTGGTTCAGCATAAAAAATAGGGCATTTCTAGCCATATTTAGGAGCCGATTCACTATGGGTCGAAAATCGAGGGTTAATTAACCCTCGATATTCGACTAGGAACTAAAATCGTTCGACTTCGAATATCGAAGTCGAACGATTTAGCGCAAATCCTGCAATCGATCGATCGAAGGATTTTTCATTCGATCGAACGATTAAATCCTTCGAATCGAACGATTCGAAGGATTTTAATCCAACGATCGAAGGAAAATCCTTCGATCAAAAAATCCCAGGCAAGCCTATGGGGACCTTCCCCATATGCTAACATTGACTTCGGTAGCTTTTAGCTGCCTAAGTAGGGGGTCAAAGTTTTTCTTAAAGAGACAGTACTACGACTATCGAATGGTCGAATAGTCGAACGATTTTTTAGTTCGAATCTTTTGATTTTCGTAGTCGAAGGTCGAAGTAGCCATTCAATGGTTGAAGTAGCCCAAAAAAACTTCGAAATTCGAAGTTTTTTTAATTCGAACCCTTCACTCGAATTTAGTGAACCGGCCCCCTTACTGTTAGGGTTCAGTACTCTTTTAAGAAAAGACCCCTATCAAGCACTGTGGCCTGAGCACTGCAAGGGATTCTCCTGGTGTGCACGGCACACACATTTGCTTAATGAGGGAGGTGGCTATAGCACTCTATAAGGGACTTTTCTTAAAAAAAAATACTATTGTTTGCCTATCTGCACTGAAGGCACAGTTAGTCTGCACCTCTGGTAGGGGAAACAATTTTTTGGTGATCGGAAATCTTTAATTAGCCAAACTCAAAAGTCACCCTCCGCCTCCCCTCCCATAACTATAAATTGATCCTTACTGGGCCCCTCTTAGCTGTGGGGTTTACTCCCTCTAATATCAGTCCAATAGACATAGTCAACTTTTCGTATCTGAGTAGTGATTTAAAAGGGCTTTCTAATTAGCAGAGAAAAGTATGAGGCTATGTAAAGTGCATATTAGATCAAATGTGGCAACTTTCTGCATATTTGAAAGTTGTGTGTGTCAAAAAGATCATGAGTGTTTTTATTACATCTACTACTGAAAAGGGGGATTGGATTATGATCTATTTTCTAAGCAATTTTGCAAAACATCATTTTTTAATTGGCCTAAAATTCTTTCCAATTAATTTAATTAAACCATATGCAGTCCATCCTAAGAAAGAAGGATGCAATTTGCCAGAAGTGATTTTGATACTCTCTCTAAGAAAATCTTCACAGCTGCCTGAAAGAAGGAAAGCATTGCATTTACAAAAATAGTTTTTTTCCTACTGCTTGAAATGCTACCGCTTAATGCTATGGACAAAAATGTTCTGTGCGCTTATTTATAATATCCCCTTCTTTGCAATATTTCAAACTTTATACTTATATTAAATGGCACTGTTGGCATATATAAATATGCAAGTAAATATTATGCCTAACTCAAGCATATCTGTTTTACACAGTAAACATAAAGATATTGGGGCATATTTATCAAAGAGTGAAGTTAGCGATCTACACAATCCACTAGAGTGAAATTCTGCCACTCTACTTTCATTTCTATGGGTTTGGGTTTTTTAATAGACCTTTTAGTATTCCAAGCTTGTCACCCGTGTAAAATGTGTGCTCTGACCCCATATAAATAACATTATAATGCCCAGTGATAGAAACAATCCCACTTCTGTAAAGCTACCTTAACTTTGGATACCTTCCTTTACTTGCCCCACTCTTTTCTGAATTCTAGAGCATTGTAGTGCATTCGAATACATTCAGAGACAAGGGCAGCAGTAGATGAATCTTTGAGGGATACATATTTTAGAATTCTATCACTGAGGGGCATGTTTACTAACATTGGAGATAAATATCTGGAGAGATTTCTGGAGATGTTGCCCATGGCAACCAATCAGCAATTAGATTTAAACAGCCACAGCCAAGTTAGAAAACAAAAGCAAAGATCTGCTATGGGCAACATCTCCAGAAATCTCTCCAGATATTTATCTCCAATGTTAGTAAACATGCCCCTAAGATCCAGTTCTCCCTTTTTGTATGTCAGATCCCTCTAAAAATAGTTGAACCATTGTTATCAGTATAGCAGTTCCATTAGAACCTACCATGGATATGACTAGAAGGACTCTATGAGCAGAAGAAAGCCATTCCTTATCATCTGGGCATTCAACTTACTCAGCGTTGGACTGGGCAGGACACAGTGAAAAAATCCAGTGGGCCCCAACCATCGTGGGCCAAGACCCGCTTGACAGAACTGGCGTTCACGTTTACAGTTACAGTATGTATTAATGCCTGTTCACTGCATGTGTCTGCATAATTCCACTGTTGTATGTATGTTCATTTTGATGCAATGTTTAGATGGAAACTGAAGAGTCTATATCAGTGCTAGTGTAGGCATTCCTGTAACCTAACTTTTATACTTTTATACTTTAGTAAGTAGTGTTGCCCTGCACTGGTAAAACTGATCTGTTTGCTTCAGAAACACTACTATAGTTCATATAAACAAGCTGCTGTGTAAATTGAAATAAGCCTATATGGCACAGGTTAAATAGTGGATAACAGATAACACCATTATCTATCTGCTGTGTAACCTGCACCGTTTCTCCTTTGAATGGCTGCCCCCATTGCTAAATGGCAGCTTGTTTATATAAACAAAAGTAGCATTTCTAAAGCAAACACAGCCGGTGTACCAGTGTAGGGCAATACTGGCTGCATTATATTTATATTACTTTAAAACACTTTCATTTTTTGATGTTACTGTTCCCTTAAATTGTTTGTTGCTGACCTTTATCCTCTCTCTCTGCCTAAACATGTGAAGTACATGACTTCACATGTACTTTGTCTGCTCTTGACCTTCAGCTGGTCCTGTAGACCTGCTTCTGTTTCCTATGCAATTTGCACCTCTCCCAATAAACACTTCATGCAGATGTGTTCTCAACCTGAAAAGCTCATTGAGAGGCCTTCTCTGATTCCCGACTAGAATCCTGACACTCCAGGGCATTTTGCAAAATTTGGTCCATCATGAAGATTTAAAGTGTCAGGAAAAGGGGGATATTTGCAGGTAAATTATGAGAATTTTACTTCCATGCACATCCCCCAAATGCCTTTTAAGTCTTCCACCTGCTCCAGTTTGGTGGCAGATAGAAGAATGGATTGTATGGCATACTGTAAAAAGATGGAAAAATTGTATGCAAGATCTGTAGGTTTCGGTAATGACAGTACAACTGTACCACATTCAGGGACCTGACATGTTATTTCTATCTGAGCTGCCTCTGCCGTTGTACTCAGTACTGAGATTATTTTTCCCTTTGCTTGAATAAGCTATGATTTCTCCATAGCCTACAAGTAGCTTGTTTTTATAGATCATTGGGTTTAGGATTGCTCTAATTGAACAGTGGTTATTTTTATTCTAAATGCACTCAAAATGCAATCAGCTCAGCCCTGTTAATGATGGTTTTCTACATTAGCGTATTTACAGAATGTAACAATGGCTAAGTCTCTAATAAACAGTAGGATCAGAAGTAAATGCTACAGTATGCAGTAAAAAATTATTTGCACATTTAATAATAATAATAATAATAATAATAATAATAATAATTAAATAGTTTTTCTAAAAGCAATGAAAAATGCACTTGCTCAACTCAGACACAATGAACATTTCCTACATTGCTACATTCCTAGATTGTGCCAATAATTAATATATATTGCAGGTAAAGTTGCTGTACCGTGTTAGCCAGTAAAAATGTTACAAGGCAACCCATTTCAAAAGGGGTGCCTTGTAACATTAATATATATTGTAACTGGCAAAAATAAATTGTAGACCAGATAGTAAGACCCTGTACTCTTTTGTAAATGTGAAATTTAGAAATATATTTTCATACTACTAATTTATTAGGGCCAGTCACAGAAGAAGTTCTGAACTGATTGCATCATCATGAATGGCAAAGTAGCTGTTTAAGTAAGTAAAAGCAGAGTCAGAATACTCATATTGCAGATCCTCACCCCCTTAGACGTTAATAGAAGTCTTATTCAGGGGTCCTTAAACTCATTTAAATACTACTTGAATACTTGGAAATTACAAAAGAGAAAATTACAAATACAATTGAAGATTAAATGCAGATTAAGATTAAATGCAAAACATAGGCAACAGGTCCAATGAATGCTTATGGCATATGAGAACATAGGGGATCCTGACTATATGTATCAATTATAGCAGTTGTCATTAACAAAACTCAGGTATACTGCTCAGCAGCACCAAAGATAATACATGTATAGTTTCCTGTATCAATTAAGAACAGTTTACAGACTCGGTGACCCCCCTCCCAAAGCTGCTTTAGAAAGACATAAGAAGGTGAAAAATGAAACTTAAGCTTCAATATTAGAAAAGCAGTCACTAGTAGAAAATAGACAGCAATTAAAACAAAGTGTTCTGATGAACTATAGGAAAGAGAGAAGGTACTGGCACACAGAGCAGTTTAAACCGGGGTGCAACCCCTGGTATGTTTATTGCATCAACAACGTTTCGGAGGGCGTTCCCCCTTCGTCAGGTGATACAGACAATACGTGCAAGGCCCTTAAATAGGTAAGTGAACCCACCCCCTCATTAAACCAAGGAATTAGAGTCCCAAGTGTGTCCAAAAATGTAGAAAAAAATGTTTCAAAAATTGTTTCAATAGTCCAATCCAGGTGGAAGTCCATTTGTTCAGTTGTAACAAACAAGTAACAAAAAAGTAACAAAAAAGTAGCGGAACAGTCAGTAATTCAATAATGAACAGTATACAAACTGAAAAAGGTATTCAAAACCATATATTCTAACAAACAACTGTTGAACTGTCCCTATTAATCGAAAAAAGGATATTACCTTACCCTGGATGTATATTCGAATTTTTCAATTTAAAATCTGAAAAATAGAAAGGATGGTTAATTAAACCAGCAGTAAAGAAAAAATTAAAAACATTTTTTTAAAATTACAAAAAACATGTTAAATTGAATTCTTCATTCAAGCCTCTAGGGGACTGCGTCTGTAGAGTCCATATCCAGAAGCTTTCACGCTGTAATAATTTTTGTTTAAGGTCCTGTCCCTGTTTGACACTCACTCTTTCCAAAATCTGCCAGCGGATCTGTGACACCCTATGTTTATAATCGTAAAAATGTTTGGCTAAAGTGGTTTCCTGCTTTCTCTTTTTATCTGTTTTCTCCTCCATGTCTGGCTGAAAGTTTCTTATAACAGACTTGTGTTCATTTAAACGGATTTTGATGGTACGTTGTGTCTGACCCACATATGCCATACCACATGGGCATTTGATACAGTATATAACCCCCTTAGAGTTGCACGTGTGGAAACCTTTGATGTTGTATGGTGTTCCTTTGAGTGGGTGCATCACCTTATCCCCTTTGATTATGCCATTGCAGTGACCACAGTTATGACATGGGTGGGTACCTATAGAGATTTTTGTGGTTGTCATGTTTTTCTGTTTTTTAATCAGATCTTCAATATTTTTTCCCCTTTTGTATGAGAATATCGGAGGTAATGGGAAAATGCTGGACGTCTTAGGATCTTTCTCCAAAATGCCCCAATATTTTAATATTGTTTTTTTGATAAACCCCGAATTGGTGTCATAGGTGGACACAAAAGGTATTCTTTGAACCATGTCCTTCTTTCTTTGTTGTAATAAACTTTCTCTTGGCATATTACCGACCTCCTCTTGTGCTTTTTTTAAAATTTCCTGTTTGTAACCTCTATCACTGAATTTTTTTATCATTTTCTCAGACTCCTGTTTAAATAGGTCGTCAGTACTGGTTATCCTTCTCACCCTCATCATCTGACTTTTAGGTAACCCTTTAAATAAATTGGGGGCATGGAAACTTGTGGGGCGTAATAACGTGTTTCGATCCGTGGGCTTTGTATACACGGTGGTATAGAAAGTACCTTCATTAAGTGATACATTTACATCCAAAAAGTGTATCATTGTGGGATGATTTTCCAATGTAAATTTAATCGTTTGGTGACATGAATTTAGGTAATCCAAGAACTGATTAAGGTGTTCTTGTGAACCCTTCCAAATAAAAAAAGTATCGTCCATATATCTCATATATGACTCAATATACCCTGCGAATTCATTATTGGAAAAAATAAACTTCTGTTCAAAACAATCCATGAAAATATTAGCATATGCAGGTGCCATGTTGGCACCCATGGCGCAACCCTGTACCTGTAGATAGAATTCATTATTGAATGTGAAAAAGTTATTGGTGAGAACCAATTCAAGTAATGTGCATAAGAAATTGATTTTGAATGTAGGTAAGTCCGTGTATCCCAAATAGGTACGTACACATTCCACTCCCTCTTCATGTGGGATAGAGGTATACAAATCCCGCACATCCAATGAACACAAAATGCAATCACTCTCGGGTGCCTTAATATCATTCAGTCTTACTAAGAAATCGGTGGTGTCTTTTAAACATGGTTTGAGTGTGGGGATAATATCCTGTAATGCTATGTCCACAAAAATAGCCAATGGTTGAAGGAGTGAACCCACATTAGAGACTATAGGTCTCCCTGGAGGGTCCTTGAGGGTTTTATGTACTTTGGGCAGAAAATAAATGTGTGGTACCTGGGCATTTTTACACAGTAATAAATCATATATACTTTCAGTGATCATGCCTTCCATCAGGGCAGAGTGTAATAAGATATTGATTTGATCCTTTAGTGCTATCATAGGATTGTCGCCAATTTTCCTATAATGCTTTGTATTGCCCAATTGTCGGAAAGCCTCTTTGTTATAATCGGTTGTATTTAACACCACAATTCCTCCCCCTTTGTCAGCCTTACAGATTATGACATTGTCATGAGGGGGTGGGTTCACTTACCTATTTAAGGGCCTTGCACGTATTGTCTGTATCACCTGACGAAGGGGGAACGCCCTCCGAAACGTTGTTGATGCAATAAACATACCAGGGGTTGCACCCCGGTTTAAACTGCTCTGTGTGCCAGTACCTTCTCTCTTTCCTTGATCCTTTGGGAGTGCCGTCTCCCCTTGGTCCTGGGCACCAGCATTACCTCACGAAGGGCCTGAGTGTGCGCGTGGTTCTCTTTGGACTGATGAACTATAGGAACACAACTGTTCTAAAATAATGTGTTAAAAGGTGAACATCCCTTTAATTATATCTTGATTTGGATCAAGTTCAAGGTACAGCTTTATTATTACAGAGACAAAGGAAATCATTTTTAAACATTTGAATTATTTGATTAATATGGAGTCTATATGAGATGGCCTTCCTGTAATCTGGAGCTTTTTGGACAGGTTTCTGGATAATGAATCCTATACCTGTAGGAAAATGTGCCCTAGAGGAACATAGGTTTTTTCTAGTGTATATGTCACTTAAAGGAATTGTTCAGTTTAAAAATAAAAACTAGATAAATTGGCTGTGCAAAATAAAAAATATTTCTAATATAGTTAATTAGCCAAAAATGTAATGTATAAAGGCTGGAGTGACTGGATGTGTAACATAATAGCCAGAACACTACTTCCTGCTTTTCAGCTCTCTTGGTTTCCACTGATTGCAAACTCACTGTCCCATGTGGCCCCCCTTCAAGTCGCTTTTATTTTGTTATGACATCCAGTCACTCCAACCTTTATACATTACATTTTTGGCTTACGTACTATATTAGAAACATTTTTATTTTGCACATACTATGGGGCATATTTACTAAAGGCCAAAGTGACTAACGCGGGTGAAAAACTAAGGAGATAGACTCTAGCAGTACCTCACTCCCTAACATCTGCCTGAATTTGTGCTTTGGCGAATGGACGTAACTACGCAAATTCACTAAGATGCAGATTTTACAGAACGTTTCCTCTTGCACCAGACTTGCCTTTGCCACCTCAGACCAGGCGAAGTGCAATAGAGTAGATAGGAGTTCCTCAAAAAATAGTTGGAAGTCCAAAAAACGCTGGCTTATTTTCCCTGTTCAGGGTGACAGGCTGAAAAAGATCGTACATTTTTTGGGGGTTACCGGCTTCATTTCCTAACATATGGCACCTAAACTATACACTGGACTCATGTGTAGGGCAATATAACAACTCTATTTCCTTTTAGTAAGCTTCCCTGGGCTTGTGTAGTGTAATGTATTTGCTGTAACATATACGTCCATTGAACTTTAACTTCCCGCTGTATGCAAATTAGCCAACGCTAGTGCAACTTCACTTTGCTGGGCGCAATAACGCTAGCACAACTTTGCCAGCATTCAGCGCCCTGGACGCAACTTCGGATTTTAGTGAATTAGCGTTGTCCTGGTGAACATACACCTGGCAAAGTGATGCGCTGTGAGCAAAGCCGTTGCTGGCGAATTTTCGGAGGTTAATGAATTTGCCTCTATCTATTTATCTATTTTTACACTGAACTGTCCCTTTAGGGGGAACCGTCTATTGATGCACACCACTGTGCCGCCCCTGGAGTGACCACCTCCTAAAAGGTGGTACTCTGTACTGTGCGCAATTCTTCAAAATAGACTAACAAGGCACATTGGCGCGTCAATGCCAAATGCAAAAGTGCAAGCTTTAGTCAAAAGTACCTTTAATGAAAGGCACTGCTTCACACAAGGACAACAACAAAAGTTAAAACCTGGTGGCAGTTTAATGATGAGTTCATAAAATAATCTCCAAGCTAAATAGCATCTTTTTGTAAATGGATTTTTTTTACTGAGTTTCATACATGTGTGTACTATAATCATCAGTACAACTAAATGAAAACAGATTTTAAAAAAGAGCTGTTCTATTATTATAATGAATAATGCAACCCCAAATAGCTTCCATGATGCTAAATACTCCAAAAGATCCAAACCAAATGAATTCAGTTTCATAGCTAGGAGAAAAAAAATATAAAACATAATTAGACATTAAATAAATCCGAGCTGTGCAAAGCTTTTTAAAAAGGCAGTTCTTGAAGCACAACAAACGCATATGCCAGAAGTCAAAAATGGCAATAAGAAGCCAGAGGTGAAGCTGATTTAATTTAAAAAAAATATCAATTAGAAGTATGAGTCTTGAGAAAATCCTATGGAGAAGACAAAGTAAAATGTGTTTAGAGAGGATATTTTTAATTCATTTGCTACTGATGTGTTCACTTTCAGTTTTCCTCTTTCAATTAAAAAAAAAAAACAACCAATGAATGACAGTTAAATAGAAAATACAGTAAGGCATTTTCTATTCTCTAGCTTGCCTGTCACAGCACAAATCTTAACACTGTTATACTGATATAAGGCAACTGGCCTCTTTTTTTGGAAGACTAAAGGGTAGGAGGACTACACGAACGATTTCTGCGTCTGCATCCGACATTCATATCATGTCAGATCAATGCTGCATCACCATGCGGCAATTCTATCTCTTACCTTAATTTTGTCGCATGCGTTTTGTTGCAGCGTGTCGGATCCCGCCGAAATCGTTTGTGTAGTCCTACATTATTTACCAGATATGCAATACAGCTTTATTCGGGGGTTGGGGGAAAAGATCAATGCTCTTAGCCTATTACTGCATTATTTTATCCATATGAAATGAATACATTGTGGACAGTTACTATAAATGTTAACCTAAGACTTGATGTTTTTTTCAATCATGCATAAGCCTGATTCTACTCTGATTAATTGATACTCATAAGAATATTTAAACTTAATTAAAACAAGAAGATCCAGGAGCAAACGTGCATAGCAATCAGATGGCCTACCTGCTTGCAGAAACTTTCATTCCTATTGTCCCTTACTGCTTCTGAATCATTCACATTCACAGAAGGTATTGCATAAATCTGCTGTCCTTTCTGTAAAGTAGTCATTTTTAATCTAGTTTAAGCCTCAGGCCTTTTCAACTGCTTCACTGCAGAACTCTTACTATTGTATATCACACTTTAATATACTGTATAATACAATTATAAGTTACTTCTAGATTGTAAAGTTGTTGGACTGCATTATCAGGTGCACCCAAATACAGTCATACATCATCAACGCAGTGCCATACTCTAGTTTGTCACATTAATTATGTTAAAGTCAATTTTTTTCTAAATTGTCCAAAACACACACACATATCAAAGAATAATCCAATGGTTGGTGCAATAGTCTACACAAGGAATTAATGGTGTTGTTCCAGTGGTGTAAATAGATATTACTGGGCCCCACACCAAATTATTTTTCAGGCTCCAAAAATGTCTAGTGATTGACCTGTTTACCAATATTTATTGAAATGATATACAAATTAGGGCCTTGTGGGGCCCCTATACCTCCTGGGTCCCCCTGCAGCCGCTGGGTCTGCTTCCTCTATAGTTATGCCCTTGGGTTGTTCACCTTTAAATTAACTTTTAGTATGATGTAGAGAATATTATTCTGAAAAAAATTGCAATTGGTTTTAATTATTTTCTTTAATTATTTTTTATTTGTGCAGTATGCATCACAAATGAGTAATAAGTAACGCAGCATGAGGATTATTTAGGTGTCAAATTCTGATAAGATAAAAGCAGACAACAACCAGGCTGAGGTTTCTTTTGTTTTATTTAACTTGCAGTCGAGATTACTTAAGGTTTAAAAAAAAAAAAAAAAAAAAGTGATTTATAAAGTGGGATTTAAAAAGTGAATTCATCTGACCATCTCCTTTTCTGGTCAGCTAAATAGCATCCATCAGACAGGAACCACATACATCAAAAAAGAACAAGAGTATAGGCAAGGGCACAAGGTGTTGCATAGGACATTTTTTCTCTGCTTCCTTCTCCACTTCTTTATATATACAGTATATATACAGTATATATATAGTATATATCGGAGACGGAGAGCATATGAATATAAAGGGTAGAGATGCCCCTGGGGAGCTGATGCTTGGGAGCCCCAGTGCCATCCACCTTACCTGCCCCTCTTACCTCTGTGAGATGGATTGGGTGAAGTGGAGCCATATCGCTACACAATTAGGCTCTCTGCACTAAAAAGGCCGAACTTCTGTTTATATAAAAAAAGAAAAGGAAATTCAACTCTTAGGGGTTATATATTAAAGGTCGAGTTGTGAAATTTGAGTTTTTTTCACTAGAAGAATATTTAGAGGGAAAAGAAAAAATATTTATTTATTTATTTATCATTGCTGCAAAAAGCCAAAATAAGAAAATCCACCATCTCAGACCTGTTGAGGTCCTGTAGAAGTCAATGGGAGAGGCACCTATCCCTACTTGAAGTTATAATAGTCTACGCTGGATTTAGCCTGAAAATCCGACTTTTTGGGGGTTTTCAGGCAAATACTCGAAAAAATCAAGTGATTCCAGAAAAAGCCAGAAAAATTTGTATTATTCAAATTTTCTCTTGATTTTATTGAGTGTTTTGGTGATCTGATTAAATTAACTTTTTTTTAAAAAAAAAAAATAAGCTAAAATTGGGCATGGGAGTTTGGTCAAGCTTTTTTTTTATTAATATTATGACGTAAACTCATATTTTAGTAAATAACCCTTTAAAATTACCACCTTGGTTCTCACCTTGCCTCATGGCAGGAGTGACCCTGACAAAGGGCAAAGTGGGGGCCTGACTGTTGCATAAGCTTAATACATGTGTGTTTAAAACAGATAATCTTCCTACTAGGGATGCACCAAATCCGTTATTTTGGGATTCCGGTGAACTCCCGAATCCTTTGTGAAAGAATCATCCGAATACCGAACCAAAGCCACCTGGATTCAGTGCATCCCTACTTCTCAGTGCCCGCGGGCATAGAAGGACTTTACCTTCTAATGCATTTCAATGGGTGCATTTAAATCACAATGGCTCAGTTTCATTTATAAACCTGTTTATATCCCCTATAAATATTAGTTATCGCATATTTTAAGCACACCATTTTTACAGGAAGTAAAAAATAAAATGGAAGCCATGTGTAATCGTTCTTGTACCATAATTCAAACACAGCATTTAATAAACTACTAGCCAGTTAGATATGCCAGTTAGATTTACCATTAATAATTTAATATGCTTCCTAAGTGTTTGAGTTTGCAATACTAGAAAAATATTATAACACTTTACAACACTAAAGTTCAAAGTTCAAGGTTCAAGTTAATCTGTTGCATGAAGGCTAAATTACAAAATTGCACCACTCATTTTCTATTTAAAATGATAAATACTCTACGGAAATGATTAAAGAAATCAGAACAACAATGTCAAATTTATCTTATTTAGAGGTATGAATTGGTTTAAAAATACTTTGGTTTGGTGATTAACACGCATTTTATAAAGAATATTTAACTTACATGGTGTTATCTACATTCATTGTGCCTGATTTAATTATGTACATTTTTTAACATACTGTAGAGGATTTTTGTAAATTATGCATGAAAATATATGTAAATCTCTTAACTTTTGCTGGTTTTCCTTTGAGAACTTTTTTTTAACTTTTTTCCCTGATTATTCATTATTATTTTTTCTCATGTATTGCGTTAACCTTTCTGACTCTTCAGGGCCCATTTACTTAGCTCGAGTGAAGGAATAGAATAAAAACGTCGTATTTCTAATGTTTTTTTTGGCTACTTCGACCATCGAATTGGCTACTTCGACCTTTGACTACGACTTCAAATCGAACGATTTGAACTAAAAATTGTTTGAATATTCGACCATTCGATAATCAAAGTACTGTCTCTTTAAAAAAAACTTCGACCCCCTACTTTGCCACCTAAAACCTACCGAGCATCAATGTTAGCCTATGGGGAAGGTCCCCATAGGCTTCCTGGCAATTTTTTGATCAAAGAAAATCGATGGATTTAAATCCTTCGAATCAAACGATTCGAAGGATTTAATTGATCAAACGATTTTTCGCTCGATCAAACTATTTGCGGTAAATCCTTCGACTTCGATATTTGAAGTCAAAGGATTTTCATTCGTCAGTCGAATATCGAGGATTAATTAACCCTCGATATTCGACCCTTCGTATAACCCACCCAGACTATATACATAGGATAGATAACACACTTTTTAGAGGCTTCAGAAAGTAGCAAGTGTTTTTTTAACAGTAGATGGTTTTAATATTAGACCCAGATTGCCAAGACAGTGATACACTAGGCACAGTTGAGGCAGGTTAGGGGTCTACTGCGCGCAATTCATCATTCAGCATATAAACCGTTACAGTCCAACACATGTAAGGTCCGTATCAACAGTTGTTTCTGAATAAATATTTACAGGTTATTTGGCAATGCAGGTTTTTTGTTTTGTATTGTTTATTTTTTCCCAAACAAGTGAATACACATAAATTCTGTCCATTTTTGAACATACATATTTTTATATGTATTATATGTGTTTTATTTTGTTCTTTTCACTTTTGATCTTGCTTCAGCTTTTAGCCTATGGCCCACTTCATATACTTTAACGGGCCTATTTACAGAGAGCTTATCAAAGTTCGATGTTCAACTTTGAGATTCACTTCACTACCAAAATGTGAGTGAGAGTTGCTTGCCCTGGAGAATTAACTATGGGAAAATAAAGGACATCTTTTCAACAAACCAAGCAAATAATCTTAATAATAGTACAGGTAGGGGTCTGTCATGGGGTCTGTTATTCAGAAAGCTCTGTATTTCAGAAAGGCTGTCTCCCATAGGGGCAAATTTACTTACCTTCAAAGTTGCGCCAGCCTTGGCTTCGCCACACTTCGCCAGGGCGGCACTAATTCACTAAAATTCTAAGTTGTGCTCAGGGAGGCGAAAGGTAGCGAAGTTGTGCTACTATTAATTCGTCAAGCAAAGCGAAGTTGCTATAGCGATGCTTATTTGCATACGGCGCCAAGTTAAAGTACAATGGACGTATATGTAGCAGCAAATACATTACACTACACAAGCCTGTAAAACCTTCATAAAATAAAATAGAGTTTTTATTTTTCCCTATACATGTGCCAACTGTATAGTTTAGGTGCCATATGTTAGGAAATGTAAGGGGGAAGGAGGGTACCCCCAAAAAAATTTACGATCTTTTTCAGCCTATCACCTAAAGTAAAAGATGCCAGTGTTTTTTGGGGCTTAGAAAAAATGTAAACTTTTTTTGAAGCAAGCCCTATCTACTATATTGCACGTCGCCTGGTCTGAGGTCGTAGTTACGTCCCTTCGCCATAGAGCAACTTCACCTGGGGTAAGGGTGCTAGAGTAGGTCCACTTCGCTAGCGAATTTACGCCAACACCCGTTCGTAAATCGGCAAAGTAACGAAATGACGTCACACTGGCGAATTTTCGATAGCGTTAGCCACTTCGCCCTTTAGTAAATTTGCCCCATAGACTCCATTTTATCCAAATAATTCAAATTTTAAAAAAGTATTTCCTTTTTCTCTGTAATAATAAAACAGTAGTTTGTACTTGATCCAAACTTGATCCAAACTAAATTATAATGAATCCTAAAATGTTATTTCCAACAATTTAAGGTATAAAAGGGGAATGTAATAGGCTTAGTTAGTGCAAAAACAGTTTGCAAAGAAGCTTGCAAACATTAGCGACAGCCTCGCAAAGTTTGCGACCAAACTACGAACGTTCGCAGTGTGTGTAATAAAATTTTGCAAACAATTTTATGCAATAAAATATTTTTACGAAACTCCATAGTGGGTGTTAAAGGTTTGGAATCCGCAAATAAGATTGGCAATACAATAAAAACCTAATGAAGAATTTTACATTGCAACAGGCAAATTTTTATTCACAAAGTTTTGCTCTTTGCGACTTGTATTACATTTCCCCCAAATTGTGTTCAAGTAGAAAATATCACTTTCTTATGAAGCCAAGGTTTTCTTTCTGTAAGTAAGCAGTTGAAGATCCAGGTCAAAGACTTGCAGAACCTACTATATCCAGTTTCACGGTGTGAGCACATATTGTAATTGCTTTTTTATGTGGGTTAAGACATGATGCTAGTAAGAAAGAACACAGTATACCTTTGGCACTGCAGAAATGGCAGTTCAGTTAGTAAATTGCCCTCAGTACAGATTATTCATAAGAACTAATATGTACCATTATGCTTGTAAATGCGACAAAAATAATTTTGCTATTTTGCACATAACTTATAGCTTAGAGAACTTTTTTGTGATTTCAGTGTTAAGGACTATGGCACACATAGTGTTTTATCCACCACTTATACAGCAGAGGTCAAATTGCTCCTAACAGTAATGAATGAAATTTATGAAAAGCACATTCTGGATGCACATGGAGCAGTGAAAGAACTATCAAAACACAACTCTCTGTGTGAATTGAGTATGACGATTTTAATTAATTTCTACCAGGAGTGGTTACAGGGATATTGTCCCACAGTGTTATCTACTGGAAGACAGTGGCAGTCAAAACACTTGCATGCCATAGCCCAAATGTTTTAAACTATAGTACATTTCATTTCAGTCCTACCTCGAAAAAACTGGAAAAATGCACCATTCAAATATTGACTGTTCTTTCAATTAAGCTAAAAATAAATGTTATCCAGTCAGTGTACATGGGCTACTTTGAAGTACGATACCATCATCAGTCTTATGATACTAAACATTTGCTTAGTCCCTTGCTGATCATACCCATTAGCTTTCATGTTGTTCTTTGCAGAAAAACACAGTGACCTTATATCAGCACTCAAGTCACAGCACTTTGATGTGCACATATAAATTAGTTTGCCCAGCTGGGTGAATTTTGTACTATGCAGATGTTACCAAAACATTTTGGTATAAAGTGGAATTTTGGTGTAAAGGGTGAATTTAGTTCTCCTTTAAACATTTGTTTAGTTACTGTACTGTTTGAATCGCATTGCTATGCTTTTCTTTCCATTGTGCTTCAAGGTCTGTGAACTCCATTGTTTACTTTTTTATTAGATCATGATTTCAATATGATGCAGTCTGTAAATCTTTGAATATAACATATTATCATAACTGAATTTCTTGGAAACATATTTGCAGCAGTGCAGTAAAACATTTATTAATACAATTATCCAACTATTTCACTATTCTGACCCTAAAAGTTTTGCTAACATCCTCATGCTTAATTGTATGCACTAAAAGATGCTCTGAATGCTTAATTTTCCAGTCTGTACATATTTTGAATCAAAAAAGGATTTCTCCAAATACAGAGTTGAATGCAAACAATAATTTGCATATTTAAGCAAAAATATTGCATGCAATTAAGGGCTGGATTCAGTTCGGCAAAGCACACAGAGTTCCACGAAATCCAAATCCTGCAAAAAATTATTGGATTTGGGCAAATAACAGACTAAATCCTGGATTAGGTGTATATCAACCAACAGGATGTTTTTTCTAATCGGATGACCAGTAAATTCTACCTACTGATTGCTTTGTATAGTAATTTGACTAGTAGCAAACTTTGTACATTTTCCTATAAACCTTTTTACTTTTAGCCAATAATGGAGCACCTGTTCATGTTATTAATTGTCCTCCTAACACATACTGTTACAGATATAACATCTAGCAAGTAAAATGGGCAGCACAATGCTAGCATTGTTTTTCTAAAGAACCACCTCACTATATGAGACTCCATATCAGAATATATCTGGACTACTCCTTATATGCTGGAACACATATAAAGGAATGTTGAATCCTTGAGTATATTCAGCTATAGTTATCAAACAGGAGGGGTGCCAAGGGCAAATATACCATATATTTTCTTAAGGTGGCCATACACATAGACATCTGCTCATTTGATGATTCCGCCAAATGATCGGATCATTCCCTGATATGCCCACATTGAGGTGAGGGCGATATTGGGCTGATCCGATTGCAGGTCCTTGGGCCCAACGATAGGATTATAATGCTGGCAATATGGACGGTTGGATAATGGGACCGCATCAACGAACAGATGCGGACGAGATCCGACAGGATTTTTAAGCCTGCCTGATCGTAATCTGGCTGACTTTCGCCAGATATCGATCGGGGAAGCCTGTCGGAGGGCCCCACTCACTAAGCTGCTGACTCGGTCTGACTAAGCTGTTAATAAGCTGCTGACTCAGTCTTTCAGCAGCTTCTTTCGGCCTGTGCATATTAAATTCCTAAAAGACAAGCACCTGTATCTGCCAGTATGGAACCTCCATGATAAAAATTGCATTACCCTCACTCGTAAATTCTGCATTCTGCATGTAATCACAAGGGGTTTGATTGTGCCATTGAATATTTATACTTTATTTAGATGAAGCAGTGTTTTACATATGGGCTATTTTATGCAGTTTATTTTTATAGAGACCTGCAATGTTTAGGGGTTTAATTTCCCTTTAATAACATTTCTGTGGACTCTCTAGTAAAATCTTATTTGTTTTATGAGACTCTAAATTTTACTGCATATTAAAGACGATCAACCAATTTGTTCTATGTACAAGTGACTAACTATCTCCATGGAGAATCAGCCAGCAGCAATGCTATGAGGACAATATAATAAGTAAATGAAATGAGCTATTTCCTGAACTTAATTCAGTACTGGCTATTTGTACATTGCCCTGACACAACTGCTCACAATGCTACCATGACCCCCTTAACTCTTTTATCAGCATTTTTATTCCTGCAGTATAAGAGAACTTGAGATGCCCCTTAGAGCATGCTAAATGACTTCTACAAGCACAATTACTGCTAATCCACAATTAGAGGCATTAAGATACTCGATGCTCAGTAGAGAATTGGTCAATTTAACGTAAATACTATTTACAGCTCTCATTTGCCAAGCAATAGAAAATAAAATTGACTTTTCTTTACTATGGGTACACATGCTATTTTTACTTAAGACTATCTATCTATCTATCTATTTCTTCTTTTCGGTCATGAATTCTGTGCTGTATCTTTTCAACTCTGTTATTAATATGCATAACAATGCGGAACCACATCACAAAGAATGCAAAGTTCCATTTATGCAAGTTGGTCTTTCCATGAAAGAAAGCGAATTGTAAAAGGGACATCTACCATTGACTTCTACATGACCTCAACAGGTTTTAGCTGGAGTATTTTCGGATTTGGATTTTTAGCAACTTCAGGGTATAATAAGTCTCTAAAAGTACAAGGGTTATTTTTCCTCTTGAGTTTCCCCATAAAAGATTAGACCAGCAAAAATCGATGCTTCGTAAATAGACCCCATAATGTGTAATTTGAAGTTTATTTGCAGCTGATTTAGATTAGTTTTATGCGATCCCTTTAACTATGGTGCAAGATTCTAACTGTCCTTTGTAATCCTATAGTTGGTGGCAAGTGAGGCAAGTAAAACTTGGCCAGTTATATTGGATATTTAGATATAATCATGCCCAGGACTAATGATCTGAGGAGTTACCAGAGTACGGTGACTTACATTAATAGTTTAGAGATAACAAAGGGATAGGGATGAATTGTTCCTAAAAAAAAGCTCTTAACACAATACTGTGCTTTTCTGTGAAGCTTTTCTTGTCTTTTTTACCCACAATGCAGTGTTTTCCCCTACAATTCCAGTGTAATTGCAGCCACAATGTAGTAATGTGCCTAACACCATTGTGGACAATGCCACTATGTCAGGCATATTTTTGTGGAGACAAGCACATGTTTACTTACAATTGTAATTACACCATTAGAAGCAGTTGGGGAAAATACCCTGGTAATGACCTTTGTGGGATATAAGGATGGAGATATAGATAATGTAATACTAAATACAGGTACTGTATATATATATATATCTATAGATAATAAGATACTAAAGTTGCTGGTGTATATTTATAATGGTAGTTTGTCAGCCTGAATTTTTAACTAAAAAAATGCATTGGCATTTTTCATGTAGTTTTGCAGTGGCATAATTACACATTGATATACTTGTGTTTCAATAAACTGTTTTGGCAAAAAATATGTCATATTTGACATCTTGGATGCAGCTAGGGTAGTTTAAGGTACACCTCTAAGATGGAATGCCCCGTTGTGGTCTCCCATACATTGGAACAATAAGGGAAACAAATTCTAAACTTGATTCCCTATCCATCTGCCTTCACTTCAATTCAAACAGATTAGAGACTAGGGGAGAGCTACTTCCTACTACAAATCCTTGCTGGAGCACAGGCTGCTTGTTCTATACAACCTCTCTATCTCTTTCTACTAGAGAGTGCTATGAAATGATCTGACCTGTCACTGGCTGGCCTCATTCATGGGGTCCCTGCTCCCAACTTAAATAAAGTCCGAATATCAAAAACTCGAAAAACTAGATTTCTTTTTTTTACTTTAAAATACAAAACTTGAATTTTTCGTGATTTATTATACCCAGAGGATGGGGAAAAGTCTGAATCCAAAAATCCAGCATCTCAGACCTGCTGAGGTTGTATATAAGTCAATGCCAGAAGTCCTGAAGATATCCTGATCTGCGCTGGGTTTACTGCAAAAATCCAAAGATTTTGTAGTTTTCAGGAAAAAATCCCAAAAAATCTGAGTTTTCAGGCAGAAAGTGTACATTTTAAAATATACAGGGTGCTTTTTTGTTTATTCACATGAAGAGTGAAATCCATTCCTAATAAAGCATCAACATTCCCAACTGGCACACAAATCATTGAATTATGTGCTTGCATTTTTCCTTGTTACTTTTTACTACTAGTTTTTTTATTTAGGCCCTATTCTATGAATATTTCATTTAAACCACTGCCTGGTTGCTAGGACAGTTTGGAGCCTAGCAACCAGATAGCTGCTGAAATTCCAAACTAGAGAGCTGCTGAACAAAAAGATAAATAATTTAAAAAAAATACAAATAATAAAAATTATGAAATTGTCTCAGAATAACACTCTCTACATCATACTGAAAGTTAATTTGAAGGTGAACAAACCCTTTAATACCACAAGAAATAATGGTTGCACTTTCTTTACACAATAGAAATTGTAAAAGTGAGGCTCTAAGCTATTTTAATTCTATCCCATAGTCACATATACATTTAGGGGGCCTATTTATTAAACCTCAATTTTTGCTGGTCGAGTTTTTAAAAGGGAAAACTCGAATTTTTAGAGAAAAAAATATGGCATTTTTAGAGATTTATTTTACACTAAAGCTGCTAAAAATCCAAAAATAATCCATCTTAAACCTGTCAAGGTCATGTAGAAGTCAAAGGCAGGTGTCCCTTTTACAATTTGAAGATATTGTGATCTGCGTTGGGTTTTATTACGATAATCTGAAAAATTCTGGGTTTTCGGCAACTCAAAAAAAAAAGTCATTCATTTTTATTGAGATTTTTTGCGCACCAGCTTTTTCGAGCTGATTATTTGATGAATTAGTTAAATCAGTTAAATTTGTGGATGGGAGTTAGGTTTGTTTTAATTAAAAAAATAGATAAATTTGAGTTTTAGTTAATACCCCCCTTAATTGCCAATGGAGTCATTTCACCAAAAATTAAGATTCCCCTCCACATAATTTACAAAAAGGAGAATACAAGTTTTGGAGAATTAACTTTGCAGTGGTAAAAATTCTCTTTGCATTGGTGTAAATTCACATCTCTTCTCTGGGTGAAATTTCTGTGAATGTGAATATTCTCCAATTTACTAAGAGCACAAGAACAAATATTTTTAACAAGAGAAATCTGTCCAGGTTCAGGCTGGAGAACTACCATTTTAAAGATAGAGCAGCTACTGTTGAATCTCATTATCTACATCACCCCCTCCGAGCTAATTTTCCATATACATCAATCTCTTCATGTCCAAAATTCTTTAGAGAATTTGCCTCACTACAATTGTATGGGGGAACTGTATTGGTGAATTTTCACAGAGAATTTATGCCAGGAGAAAATTCACCACCTTTCTCTTGAAAAGGTGTACTTATGATTTTTAATAAATATGAGATGTCTTGTGAATATACACCTGGCTCATTAAGGTGAACTTTGATAAAGTTAGATGAAGAAAAAATTCACACTTTAGTAAATGTGCCCCAATGTATGAATAAGTGAGTCTTCTGTAAAGGCACATGGGAAGGTTAATATCTCTTATAAGACATTAGCATACCAACTTTGAATAATTTCTTCAATTTTACAGTTCTTACTAAACTAGTTTGCATCTCAATCTCAATCTCAATCGTGTCATGTGCTATGTCATTTTTTGTAGGGATGCACCGAATCCAGGATTCGGTTCAGTATTTGGCCATTTTTCAGCAGGATTCAGATTCTGCCGAATCTGTGTGCCTGGTCGAACTGAATCCGAATCCCTCCGAAGGGCAAGGAAAGTCAGTTTTCAGCCTTGTCATATTTGTAAAGTACACTGTCACCCCTCCTCGGTCACTAAATATTTTTTTCAGATACCTTTTGTGAAATAGATATTCACAAGATATGCGATCCTTTCCACATCCCGTCTGCCAATTTGGACTCCAGCGTGTCACTGTCCCGGTACTTCCGGGTGTTTTGCGCGTGTCTGAAGACTGAAAGCACTTAAAAGAAATTCTGTAAACGAGCATCGGAGGCACGCACTCCTCTCAGTCACAATAAAGATTTTGCTAAAACCTTCACTAAAAGAAATTTTCGTCTATATTATTTAAAGCACCAGTATATTTTATGTGAATATGTGTGGATCTATGTGTCTATCTGTATGTCTGTCTCTATGTGTGTGTCTATCTGTATGTCTGCATTGTAGCTGAAGTAAAACTTATTGCGAATAGCAACACCCCTTCCCATCCTCCTGTTCAGTAATCTTGCCGGGGGGGGGGCACATCGCAGGGCAGATTCCCAGTCGTGAGGTTCATTGTAACTGTGGTAAATCTTTACCTCAACCCCACAGCTGGAAGCTGCCCTGTACAGGAGGAGGAGGAGGGTGGGGGGTCGCTGGTTGGGATAATGCAGAAGCTGTAAGTGAATTACGACTGGAAGCTGGACTGCGATCGAGCAAAATTAGTGAAGAGTAGGAAGCAGCAGGGGAGGGGAGTACACGTACCTCAGAGGGATAGCGAGAAGAAAAATTCCAACAGAAACAAAATAAATAATTTTTATTAGTGTAACTTACCGAAAATAGTGTTGAAACTCAGGAACAGCTGATAGGGAATGGCATATGCAAATTAGGGTTTGGATTCGGTTTGGTATTCGGCCGAATCTTTCACAAAGGATTCGGGGGTTCGGCCAAATTTAAAATAGTAGATTCGGTGCATCCCTCATTTTTTGTAAGACATAAAACACATTTTGATTGTCTTTTCTGATTACAGATATGGGATTCCATATCTGGAAATCCATTATCCAGGAAACATTGACTATTGGGAGGGCCATCTCCCATAGACTCCAATTCTAATTGTTACAAATAATTTCCCTTTTCTCTGTAATAATAAAACAGTATCTTGTACTTGATCTAATTCATATAATTAATCCTTATTGGAGGCAAACCAACCCTACTGGGGTTTTTTTAATGTTTAAATGTTTTCTAGCAGATTTGGAAATACAAAATACAAAACAATCTCTTATTAGGAAAACCCCAGGTCCAGTGAGATCTTTTTCAGCAACGGGTGCTTTTACAGGCAGTTGAACAACTGCAATTAAATATATATATTTATACGTGTATATATGTGTATATATATATATATATATATATATATATATATATATATATATATAGAGATATATATATATATATATATATATATATATATATATATATATATATATATATATATGTAGTAGTCAACGGGAGCTCTCTATGATAAATTTAAAGCTTTTTTTCAATGAAAGTTTTTTTAATGTTTCACCCCATTGAAAATGATGAGTACAACTTCTAGGTATTTGAGTTATTTCATAATTTTCTTACAAATAAGAAATATTTGAGTTTTTTTTTTTTTAAAAATTGCCTTTATTCTAAATACTTTTTTTAGAGAAAAAAGTTATTTCTAATTGATTTTTTGATGAATAGGCCCTTTAGTCTTAAGTCTATAGCCAGAGTAACTTGTGAAGTACAAACATTGATTCTACTCATTGTTATTGCTTCCATGTCATGTTCCTTGTCTAGTTTACTCAGGCAGAAATCACAAGATCAGCCTTGATGTTAGGGCTACGTAATAATTTAGTTACCATACTTAGGGCAAGGCCAGATGTGGCGTTTTTATGTTGCACTTTTAAAAAAGCGCGGTCAGGCGTAAATACGCTACTGAAACCACACACGACCAATCAACGTTTTTTAGCACATAGGTTTCTTTTCCCAACATGCACTTCTCATTGTTCTCGTTCCCCATAATTCTGCCGGTTTTTAAAAATAGAAAAGCTATTTACATACAAAATGGAGCAAGAATGATCATCAATACGCAGCGTAATACGCCATAAAAACGTATATGCCTCATTTATCTTGAGAGAATTTGTATGCCATATTGAACATACGATGCGTATTTACTTAACGTTTGTATAAGAAATTACACTAGGAGGTCTGTTGATTAAACCTCACATTTTTCTGGTTGAGTTTTTAAAGGGGAAAACTCAAATTTTTCTGGTCGAGTTTTTAAAAGATGAAAACAAAAACCTAGATTTTGAGATTTATTATACCCCAAAGCTGCTAAAATCTGAAACCAAAAATACTCCATCTCAAAACTGTCAAGGTCATGTAGAAGTCAATGGCAGATGTTTTTACAGTGACAATTCGATAAAGTCGAGGTTTCAGAGAGTCAATTTGAAAAAGTCGCATGATTCGAATTGACACTCTATTTTGTTGCAACATTTTTTGCATTAACTTTTTCGAGTTACATTCATGGATGGGAGTTAAGTCAACTTTTTTTCAATAAAAAAATTTGAAAAAGTCAAGTTTTAGTAAATAACCCCATAGATTTTAGGAAGGAATGTTATTTGTTGTGCATTATCTAATACATGGGGAATGCTTCTTATATCCTACTTTCGAATACAAACCTTCAGGTACAATAAAACAGAACATTTTATTACCTGCCAAAAATGATATAAGAGAATCTTACAGTATCTGGCTCAAAGAAAAGAGCAAGACGTGGATCTCTGCCAGAAATTATTTTCAAACAGAAAACATTTAATGAATACGTGCAGATAACATGATTTTGGCTCTTTAGTGACACTAACGTTAATAATAGTAATGAAATTATTCTGATGTATGCAAAAAATGTAGAAGTGTAAAAGTGTAGACATGTGTAAGCTAGTTTGTGAGAGCTTGACAGAAATCATTAGAAAAAGAAAATCAGAGCAGGGAGACATGAATAGTGGCTTTCAGCTTCAAAGGGAATAAAGAAGTATATTTATGTTGCTGACACACAATACAATGACATCATTTTGGTACTCTTGGCCATCATTCAGCAAGAGTTCATTGAACAAAAGATGATTTACATTGACTTCTTGTTCAAAGAACCCTTCTCCAGCTGACGCACTTGTACCTGAGCTGTGTGGTTAGTGCCAAGGGTTGAACTAAACTCAAGGCTTAGTACACAAATATCTTGTCCATACTTAGCTTGAAACCAAGAAAACAAAATCATATTTACTGGTGTAGAGGACGCATGACCATATATTTCTGCTTGATTACAAAAAGTGCTTCCATTCCTACAAAGCTTGTAAGTAGTGAATATTTCCTTAAAAATGTGAGAGTGTAAGACCTAATAGAGGAATGGGACCTACTGTATTATCCGGAATGCTCAGGCCCTGGGGTTTTCCAGATAAAGGGTCTTTATCCAGAATGCTCAGGACCTGGGGTTTACTAGATAAATGGTCTTTCTGTAATTTGGATCTCCATACCTTAAAGCTACTAAAAAAAATGTAAACATTAATTAAACCCATTAGGATTTTTAGCCATCAGTAAGGATCTGTTATATCTTAGGTGGGATCAAGTACAAGGTACTGTTTTATTAATGCAGAGTAAAAGGAAATAATTTGAATTATTTGATTAAAATGGAGTTTATGGGAGTTGGCCTTCCTTGTGCTTTCTGGAAAATGGGTTTGCAGATAACGGATCCCATCCATGTACAGTGGAAACAGAAGACAGTTCTAGTTTTGAGAACATCAACTCCACATCAGTTTTTTTGTTGGAGGATGCTAAGAGTCCTGTACACACTAGCTGAAAACTTTTACATTACCTGTCTGATGGCCCATGTTCCTGTATGAGGGGGCTGCCATATTTGTGCAGCAGGAGTCCGTCAGCATTAGAATCTCTAACTGAGATGGGAGAGTCAGGTTGGCAAAACAGTCAGGTTTAGAAACTTCAACTAACAATTACTTACAAAAACAAACCTCTCAGCAAAAAAATTATCAACATGACTTATAGGTAACTTTTAATGTACATTCATATTTTACATTCATTAAGTAGTTTTTAGTGTCAGTATCCCTTTAATGGAGGGAAAACAATTTTATTGTGTTTAATTATAGTAATTATAATTTTATAGTAGACTAATGGTATTAAAATCCAAATGAAAGAAAGACCCATTATCTGAAAAACCCCAGGTCCCAAGCATTATGGGTTACAGGTCCCATACTTGTACATAGCTGCTGGTAAAATTCAGGCAAATCCACCTAGGCTCAGTGTGCTCTTCTGCTTTTAACAGTCCCCATTCATTTTGGAAGGAGCACCCCTCTACTGATTGGGCCCAGAGTACATTTAAGAGGTGCACACAAGAGTAGACAAGCATGTTAAATGTCAAACAAAGAGAATCACAGAATCAGTGCATATATCTAAATACTGATTTATTCTTGATTAATTGCAACATCAATGGGATGGATGGGGACTGTGTTCATTTCTCAGAGCTGAACTGTCAACCAATTTCTGTGCTGTTTGTTAACAACAGGGTTAGAAATACTAATACAATGGGTATATGATTGGTAGAGGGATGGAAAACTAGCTCATTCCTGCCTAATGATGCGTTATGACATTACCCTGAGGCAAGGCATACAAACAGTAACCAATAGTTTTACAGATGAATAAACCCATCAATGACTCAATACCTTAATGAAGTAACCACATGCTGAACAACTCCATTGGCAGATATTTTGTATTCTACACTATGTCAGACCAGTATGACTGCAAACCAGTCCAAACTCATTACAGCCAGTTATATTATTAGGCCAGATTCCATGATGTATCACCTATGGAGAATTTGTAATTGAATAAGGAGAAACATTTTCTACTCCGATTGAATCTGTACAGGTATGCTCAAGATTTATTAACTGGTAGCAAACAATCAGCAAGTAGCATTTACTGGTCAGCTCTTTGACAGCAAACAGCAGATTGGCTATATGGGTTACTAGCAGTGATGGGCGACTTTGTCCCATTTCGCTTCGCCAAAAAAATCATGAATTTCCCGCGGAATTCACTCAATGGTGAAAAAATCTTCGAAACGCGAATATTGACACCCGCGTCAATTTTAACGCCTGCGTTATCGTCAATGGATAATTTTGACACGAGCGACATGCGTCCAAATTCTTTTTTACTCTGGCGAATTTTTCCGGCAGTTTCGTTAATTGATTCGCCGGCGGTGAAACACAGGAATTTGCACTTGCCGAATTTATTCACCCATCACTAGTTACTAGACCTGAAGTAAATTTTGTGCCGTTTATTAGCTCAGTTGTCTTCATTTCATAAAGCTGAAGATGAGTATGGCGTAGATCTGTAAAACATATGCCTTTTAATTGAATATATGCTGTCCCTTTATACATCCTGTATGCAGAGTAGGCCAAAATATTACCATTGGGGCAGGAACAGCCCTCTCACTTGTGTTGTTTGTGCTGTTGTACATTGCTTAGCTGAGAAAAGGATTTTTTTATTTACAATTCAAATATTACAATGATTAAAGAAATTGGGTGGTCTGGGAACTTGAGAAAAAAGAGGTGCTGTTGTTCTGCAGTCTTACAGAACTTGACTATAAAGGCTACATGCATAATAGACAACACTGGTTGAATTAGATCTGTACCACAAAGGAGGAAGCAACTGACTGGTGGTATAAAGACTTCTTTTTCCCCCCTGAAGATTGGTCTTTTTTTAATTAGAATGGTTTCCAAGCAATCCAGGTGAGAAATGGCCTGACATCGCAATGCATCAAAATGATCGACTAAGGCTTTTAAAACCCTGACACTCCATGTACCCATTTAAAGCAAGATTTATTCCTTAAAAGCGGCATCATTGGAACATTATTAATTCTGAAAATTCCCTAATTGAGCCTACTTACTTCCTGAAGGTCTCTATGCCAATTCCAAACGAAAATGTACAGAATCTTTAAAAAAATAAAATTGCAAGAAAACAAATTGAAAGTATAATGTTTGTTTCTATAATTCTTTTTTCCCCCCTCCATTTTCTACTTCTTTTTTAATGCTGTTGCTGAATCTAAGGCTATGGAAACTCTCAGTTTAATGCAGAATGCAGTCCTGGGTGGTAAGTGGTATCCATAGCAACCAATGGATTTTATGCTAAGCCTGGCCTTTACAAACATTTCACGTTTACCACTGCGAAAAAGATGGCCTTGATTTAAAAATGATACAACAAATATCTTGAATGAATATAGTTTACTATTCCTGCTGCAAACAGAATTAACAAACATCTTTCTTAGAACTCAATTCCCAGAGGGGCATCAGTCATTGCTGACGTATAGTAGGCACGTGCCCTCCACAAAAGAAAGAGGTGAAAGACTGGTGTATTCTTCGTGTCTTTTCTACACATTTCAGTGAATGCAGATGTTGTAAACATAGGATATCCATAATGTATGTGTGGTATCAAAACCAACACCTTAAATTGCATGGAATAATCACTTGAAAATTTACAAACACAGCACATGGTGCAAAGTGATCTTTTCAGATGCAAACTGACAGGTGCATACAGTATAATGAGGATGGCATCAATTCCAGTGAAACACTGCATGTGGCATTAGTAATGTAATTTGCAAGCAATTTGCTTGGCCTGATGCAAACCCGCTAGTGGAACTCCAGAACTCCCGCCATTTCCAGTCCGGAAGTAATTTCCGAGTTTAATATCATCAGTGCATATACTTGAACAGTATTCAACAAAAGCGCAATTTAAAAACGGTTCAGTATGAGCAAACTGCCAATAGATATGTATTAGTCAGTTGTAATTAGCCCCCATTCCCCCACTATTATGTATGCAGAACCATACAAAAGCCAGAGCAAAGTGCAAGATATCATTTATAAGTCATTTACATATTTACATGGGTTGAAAAAAGTCCATCAAGTTCAACCCCTTCAAATGAAACACAAAGCACGCACCGTATATATACTGGAGTATAAGCCGAACCGCGTATAAGCCGAGGTACCTAATTTTACCTACAAAAACTGGGAAACCTTATTGACTCAAGTATAAGCCTAGGGTGCATTCCAGTACACACTGTGGGACATTCACTAAGATTCGTCGCACTTCGCCAGGTATATTTTCGCCAGCGATACGCAAATTCACAAATTCGTTTTTTGGGACTTAGAAAAATGTTTAACTTTTTTTGAAGCAATCCCTATCTACTCTATTGCACTTTGCCTGGTCTGAGGTGGCAAAGGAAGTCTGGCGTAAAAGGTAACGTTCAGAATAATTTGTGCGTTAGTGAATTTGCATAGTTACGTCCGTTGCGCAAATTCGCCGGCATAAGGGTGCGAAGTAACACTAGCGAATTTACGCCAGCGTCCGTTTTAACAATTAATGTTGTTAAATTGTGCTATGCTGGCGTATTCACGCTAGCGTTAGGCGCTTCGGCGTTTAGTGAATTTGCCCCACTGTGTCGTGATATCTGTACATACACACATGAGATGCAATGCGAGAGAGAGAGAGAGAGAGAGAGAGAGAGAGAGAGGAATTCTTAGCTGAAACAAAAGCACTTGACATGCCATACTCTTATTGGGAGTATATGCTGTTGAACAATGACCAGACAGGGTTATAAATCACTAGGAGGACAATGTAAACCTGACACTCAGCAGCTATTGCAACTACAACTCCCAGAGTCCTTTAGTGACTCAGACTGGCAAAGGCTGCTGGGAAATGCAGTTTATAGTTAAAAGTTATCTGGCTGAGCCATGCAGCAAGGGTCCTTGTGCTGTTCTTGGCTACAGGTAGAGCTAATTACAGGTGACTTGTTGCCCTGGGGCTACTGCCCCCTCCCCCCCAGCAAGGCCTGTAGCAGCTACTCACATGGGCTCCAGTGGGGGGCATCCACATTCTGTGTCGGCGGCTGTCGCGTGTCCGGGTTTGGGGGCGTGGAAGAGCCACTGTCTCACCAGTGTTGCGATGCGGCTGCTCCTCATTCTCCGTGCTGCTGTCGTCTGTGACCCCTCCCTGGCGGGTTCCGGTGGTGGCGGGGAGATGGGGGCGGGAGCAGTTGCCCTGTGGGGTCCTGTCTGATGGGCCCCACTGTGGTGCCGGATCGGGTCCCCTGGCCAGGCGCCGTGCAGCTTAGCAGGCAGCAGGCCCTGTGGTGAGTGGGAGGACGGACAGCTTGAGCCAGCCAATAGTCTGGTGAGCTAGGGTGCTAAGGTGAGAGGCTGCCAGTTGGTGTGCTGTGTGGGCGGAGCAAGGCGAGTAGTATAGACGCCAATGGGAAGAGCGCGCATGGGAAGCTGTATGCCACTGCCGCATGTGAGAGAGAGAAAGAGAGAGAGATGCGCCCCTGAAAACAGACAGTTTTACTGTTTAATCCGGCCCTAGCTGCGTCCACAGGAGGACATTGCATGAGCGCGCTTCAGGTGATTGTGCACATTGACTCGAGTATAAGCCAAGGTACACTTTTTCAGCACATTTTGGATGCTGAAAAACTCGGCTTATACTTGAGTATATAAGGCACATACACACACTCACACAACCCCTCCGTACACTCACATATATAAACTATATATATAACAATATCTATACTAATAGTAGATTTTAGTATCACAAAGGTATTTAATTTATTCATTCTCCTATGCTAGTCTAGGCTATTTAGTAACCAATTTGGTTGATGCAAACTTTAACACTGTTTACGTTATATTACTAGTAAAATCTCAAACCTCTAAATGTAATAAAAGCCACTACGTTGGCCCAGGAACAGTAACCCATAGCAACTAATAAGAGTTTGCTTTTTAAGCAGATTAGGGATGTAGCGAACGTCGGAAAAAAAGTTCGCGAACATATTCGCGAACTTGCGCAAAAATGCGAGCGGTTCGCGAACGGTTCGCGAACCCCATAGACTTCAATGGGAAGGCGAACTTTAACATCTAAAAAAGACATTTCTGTCCAGAAAAATGATTTTAAAGTTGTTTAAAGGGTGCAACGACCTGGACAGTGGCATGCCAGAGGGGGATCAAGGGCAAAAATGTATCTGAAAAATCTGCCTGTGTGTGCTTGGAAGAGATAGTGTAGGGGGAGAGCTGTTAGTGATTTCAGGGACAGATGATAGTAAGTTTGCTGGCTAGTAATCTGCTTGATACTGCTCTGTATTGGAGGGACAGAAGTCTGCAGGGATTTGAGGGACATTTTAGCTTAGGTAGCTTTGCTGGCTAGTAATCTACTGTTCTCTTTAAACAACTGCCATACGTTGACCTTGTAGGCATTGTTTGCCCAGTTTTTTTGGACGCAGCCACTGAAGCACAGTTGCCAGAAAAAATATGCCATATAAATGCTGAAAATAGTCATTTTTCGCCATACGTTGACCTTGTAGACATTGTTTGCCCAGTTTTTTTTGGACGCAGCCACTGAAGCACAGTTGCCAGAAAAAATATGCCATATAAATGCTGAAAATAGTAATTTTTCGCCATACGTTGACCTTGTAGACATTGTTTGCCCAGTTTTTTGGACGCAGCCACTGAAGCACAGTTGCCAGAAAAAATATGCCATATAAATGCTGAAAATAGTCATTTTTTGCCATACGTTGACCTTGTAGGCATTGTTTGCCCAGTTTTTTTGGTCGCAGCCACTGAAGCACAGTTGCCAGAAAAAATATGCCATATAAATGCTGAAAATAGTCATTTTTTGCCATATACGTTGAGTCAACGTATGGCAAAAAATGACTATTTTCAGCATTTATATGGCATATTTTTTCTGGCCTCTGTGCTTCAGTGGCTGCGGCCAAAAAAACTGGGCAAACAATGCCTACAAGGTCAACGACGTTGACCTTGTAGGCATTGTTTGCCCAGTTTTTTTGGCCGCAGCCACTGAAGCACAGAGGCCAGAAAAAATATGCCATATAAATGCTGAAAATAGTCATTTTTTTGGTCGCAGCCACTGAAGCACAGTTGCCAGAAAAATTATGCCATATAAATGCTGAAAATATAAATTTTTTTGGTTGCAGCCACTGAAGCACAGAGGCCAGAAAAATTATGCCATATAAATGCAGAAAATATGCATTTTTTTGGTCGCAGCCACTGAAGCACAGTTGCCAGAAAAATTATGCCATATAAATGCTGAAAATATAAAATTTTTTGGTTGCAGCCACTGAAGCACAGAGGCCAGAAAAATTATGCCATATAAATGCAGAAAATATGCATTTTTTTGGTCGCAGCCACTGAAGCACAGTTGCCAGAAAAATTATGCCATATAAATGCTGAAAATATAAATTTTTTTGGTTGCAGCCACTGAAGCACAGAGGCCAGAAAAATTATGCCATATAAATGCAGAAAATATGCATTTTTTTGGACGCAGCCACTGAAGCACAGTTGACAGAAAAATTATGCCATATAAATGCTGAAAATATAAATTTTTTTGGTTGCAGCCACTGAAGCACAGAGGCCAGAAAAATTATGCCATATAAATGCAGAAAATATGCATTTTTTTGGACGCAGCCACTGAAGCACAGTTGCCAGAAAAAATATGCCATATAAATGCTGAAAATAGTCATTTTTCGCCATACGTTGACCTTGTAGACATTGTTTGCCCAGTTTTTTTGGTTGCAGCCACTGAAGCACAGAGGCCAGAAAAAATTAAACCAGTAGGGTTTGCACCCTAGTTTGTAACGGTGGCGGAGGGAGGAGGACGCTAAAGGACAGCTGTGTGTGGAGTCATGAGGCTTGAAGAGAAGGACAGCTGCATAGAAGTCAGAACAAGTCTTCCGGCATGCAGTAACCCTCCGAGATCCACCCCTCATTCATTTTAATAAAGGTCAGGTAATCGACACTTTTGTGACCTAGGCGAGTTCTCTTCTCAGTAGGGATGTAGCGAACTGTTCGCCGGCGAACTAGTTCGCGCGAACTTCGACTGTTCGCGTCCGCCGAATGTTCGCGAACGTCGCGCGACGTTCGCCAATTGGTGTTCGCGTTCGATTCGAAGTAAAATTTCGTTCGACCATTCGACCATTCGACCGTTCGATCGCTAAAATCAAACGATTTCCATTCGTTCGAACGATTATAAGCATTCGATTGAATTAAAATCATTCGATCGAATAGCTTCGATCGTTCGATTCGAACGAAAATCGTTCGATCGTACGAATAAAATCCTTCGATCGTTCGATCGAACGATTTTATCGAGCGTTCGAAGTTCGCGAACTGTTCGCGAACTGTTCGCTTTTTTGCCGGTGTTCGCGAACGGCGTTCGCGAACATCAAATCGGCAGTTCGCTACATCACTACTTCTCAGTTACAATCCCTCCTGCTGCACTGAAGGTCCTTTCTGAGAGCACACTTGAGGCTGGGCAAGACAAGAGGTTCATGGCAAATTGTGACAGCTCTGGCCACAGATCAAGCCTGCGCACCCAGTAGTCCAGGGGTTCATCGCTCCTCAGAGTGTCGATATCTGCAGTTAATGCCAGGTAGTCCGCTACCTGCCGTCGAGGCGTTCTTTGAGGGTGGATCCAGAAGGGTTGTGGTGCTGCCTTGGACAGAAAAACATTTGCATGTCTGACGTTACAGACCGGCCAAAGGGCTTTGTCCTTGCAGGTGTGCTCGTGGCAGGATTACTGGCACCTCTGCCCCTGGAATGTTGATGAGTTCCTGAAGTGACATCACCCTTAAAAGCATTGTACAACATGTTTTGCAGGCTGGTTTGTAAATGCCGCATCTTTTCGGACTTGTGGTATGTTGGTAACATTTCTGACACTTTATGCTTGTACCGAGGGTCTAGTAGCGTTGCGACCCAGTACAGGTCCTTCTCCTTAAGCCTCTTGATACGGGGGTCCTTCAACAGGCATGACAGCATGAAAGACCCCATTCTCACAAGGTTGGATGCAGAGCTATCCATCTCCGCTTCCTCATTATCAAGGACTGCATCATCCACGGTCTCCTCCCCCCAGCCACGTACAAGACCAGGGGTCCCCAAAAGGTCACCACTAGCCCCCTGGGAAGCCTGCTCCTGTTGGTCCTCCTCCTCCTCCTCCACAAAGCCACCTTCCTCCTCTGACTCCACTTCTGGCACCTCTCCCTGCGTTGCAGCAGGTGCCTGGGTTCGTTCTGGTGATTCCGACCATAAATCGTGCGCTTCCAGCTCCTCGTCACGCTGATCTACAGCCTCATCTGTCACTCGTCGCACGGCACGCTCCAGGAAGAAAGCGAAGGGTATTAGGTCGCTGATGGTGCCTTCGGTGCGACTGACCATATTTGTCACCTCTTCAAAAGGTCGCATGAGCCTGCAGGCATCGCGCATAAGCACCCAGTAACGGGGGAAAAAAATCCCCAGCTCTGCAGATCCAGTCCTACCACCCAGTTCAAAAAGGTACTCGTTGACGGCCCTTTGTTGTTGCAGCAGACGTTCCAACATAAGGAGCGTTGAATTCCAGCGAGTCTGGCTGTCAGAAATCAAACGCCTGACTGGCATGTTGTAGCGCTGCTGAATGTCAGCAAGGCGTGCCATGGCTGTGTAGGAACGTCTGAAATGGGCCGACACCTTTCTGGACTGGGTGAGAACGTCCTGGAATCCTGGGTACTTGGAGACAAAACGTTGGACTATTAAATTTAACACATGTGCCATGCAGGGCACATGTGTTAAATTTCCCAGTCTCAACGCTGCCAACAGATTGCTTCCATTGTCACACACCACTTTTCCGATCTGCAGTTGGTGTGGGGTCAGCCACCGATCGGCCTGTGACTGCAGAGATGACAGGAGTACAGATCCGGTATGGTTTTTGCTTTCCAGGCACGTCATCCCCAAGACAGCGTGACAACGGCGTACCTGGCACGTCGAATAGCCTAGGGGGAGCTGGGGGTGCACAGGTGTGGAGGAGGAGAAGGAGGACCCAGCAGCAGAGTAAGAAGAAGAAGAGGAAGAAGACGAGGTAGAGAGCGATGGAGGAGTAGAGGTGGTGGCAGAACCGCGTGCAATCCGTGGCGGTGACACCAACTCCACTGTTGTTGTTGTTGTTGAGCTACCCATTCCCTGCTTCCCATTCCCAGCCATTACCAAGTTCACCCAGTGGGCAGTGTAGGTGACATACCTGCCCTGACCATGCTTGGAGGACCATGCGTCAGTAGTCATATGGACCTTTGGCCCAACACTAAGTGACAGAGATGCGGTAACTTGGCTCTGCACATGTTGGTACAGGTGTGGTATTCCCTTTTTAGAAAAAAAATTGCGGCTGGGTACCTTCCACTGCGGTGTCCCAATTGCTACAAATTTGCGGAAGGCCTCAGAGTCCACCAGCTGGTATGGTAAAAGCTGGCGGGCTAAGAGTGCAGACAAGCCAGCTGTCAGACGCCGGGCAAGGGGGTGACAGTCAGACATTGGCTTCTTACGCTCAAACATGGCCTTCACAGAAACTTGGCTGGTGGCAGATGACTGGGAATGGGAACAGGTGGTCAAGGTGGAAGGCGGAGTGGAGGGTGGTTCAGATGGGTCAAGGAGAGCAGAGGTAGAGCAGTAAGATGCTGGACCAGAAGGAGTGTGGCTTTTAGTTTGCCTGTTGCCTTTGAGGTGTTGCTCCCAAAGTGCTTTGTGCTTGCCGCTCATGTGCCTTCGCATAGAAGTTGTACCTATGTGGCTGTTGGGCTTACCAAGGCTCAGTTTCTGACTGCACTCATTGCAAATTACAATGCTTTTGTCAGAGGCACACACATTAAAAAAATCCCACACTGCTGACTTTTTGGAAGTGTGCGATCTGGCGGTAACAGTAGAAGTTGGCGGCATTGGCGGCAATGGCGGGTGCGTTGGCTGGCTGAACACAGGTGCCGATACATGTTGTTGCCCTACTGATCCCTGCGGGCTGTCCTCCCTGCTTCTTCTAAGTCTTATTCTCCTACTGCCTCTCTGACTCTCCGTCTCTCCATCTGAACTACCCTCCTCTTGCTCTCTTCTACTAGGCACCCAGAAAACATCAATCTCCTCATCATCATTCTCCTCAGATGCATCAATTTCTTCTGACACATCACAGAAGGAAGCAGCAGCGGGGACCTCCTCCTCATCACTCATCATTATGTCCATCTCTGTCGTGTTCTCTGCCAGAATTAAATCTGGTGTAACGTCCTCATCTCCTTCATCTTCTTCTGCCAATAATGGTTGCGCATTACTCAGTTCAAGAAACTCATGGGAAAATAACTCCTCTGACTCCAGTGAAGAAGGGGCACCGGTGGTGGAGGAAGTGTTACGTGGGGTGGCCATAGCAGTGGAGGATGAGGAGGATGTTGTGGTAAAGTTAGAAACGGTAGAGGATGGGGTGTGCTGTGTAAGCCAGTCAACTACCTCTTCAGCATTTTGGGAGTTCAGGGTCATTGGCTTTTTAAAACTGGGCAATTTGCTAGGGCCACAGGATTGCATAGCAGCACGGCCCCTAGCACGGCCTCTGCGTGGCGGCCTGCCTTTGCCTGGCATTATTTTTAAAAAAACAACAACAACAAAAACTCAGTTGGTTTTTCTGGAAACGATAATACACACAGCTAGATGGCGGTTTGAAGAAAACACTGTGCAAATAATGCCTACAAGGTCAACGTATACACAGCGGTGGATACGGATTACGTAAAATATAACAATGCTGCTTGAAAAAAAGTAACTCAAGTGGTTTTTCTAGAGACGATAATATTATCAATATTTAGACAAAATGTGAACAAGCTCACACAGCTAGATGGCGGTTTGAAGAAAACACTGTGCAAATAATGCCTACAAGGTCAACGTATACACAGCGGTGGATACGGATTACGTAAAATATAAGAATGCTGCTTGAAAAAAAGTAACTCAAGTGGTTTTTCTAGAGACGATAATATTATCAATATTTAGACAAAATGTGAACAAGCTCACACAGCTAGATGGCGGTTTGAAGAAAACACTGTGCAAATAATGCCTACAAGGTCAACGTATACACAGCGGTGGATACGGATTACGTAAAATATAAGAATGCTGCTTGAAAAAAAGTAACTCAAGTGGTTTTTCTAGAGACGATAATATTATCAATATTTAGACAAAATGTGAACAAGCTCACACAGCTAGATGGCGGTTTGAAGAAAACACTGTGCAAATAATGCCCACAAGATCAACGTATACACTACTACAGCGGTGGATACGGATTACGTAAAATATATTATGGCTGCTTGAAAAAAGTCACTCCGGTGTTTTTTCTGGAGACGGTAATATTATGGATATTTAGACAGAATGTGAACAAGGTCACACAGCTAGATGGCTGTTGGTTGAATAACACACTGGGCAAAAAATGCCTACAGGGCAAATAATGCCTAAAAGGTCAACTTATACACTACTACAGCGATGGATACGGATTACGTAAAATTTATTATGGCTGCTTGAAAAAAGTCACTCCGGTGTTTTTTCTGGAGACGGTAATATTATGGATATTTAGACAGAATGTGAACAAGGTCACACAGCTAGATGGCTGTTGGTTGAATAACACACTGGGCAAAAAATGCCTACAGGGCAAATAATGCCTAAAAGGTCAACTTATACACTACTACAGCGATGGATACGGATTACGTAAAATTTATTATGGCTGCTTGAAAAAAGTCACTCCGGTGTTTTTTCTGGAGACGGTAATATTATGGATATTTAGACAGAATGTGAACAAGGTCACACAGCTAGATGGCTGTTGGTTGAATAACACACTGGGCAAAAAATGCCTACAGGGCAAATAATGCCTAAAAGGTCAACTTATACACTACTACAGCGATGGATACGGATTACGTAAAATTTATTATGGCTGCTTGAAAACAGTCACTCCGGTGTTTTTTCTGGAGACGGTAATATTATGGATATTTAGACAGAATGTGAACAAGGTCACACAGCTAGATGGCAGTTGGTTGAATAACACACTGGGCAAAAAATGCCTACAGGGCAAATAATGCCTAAAAGGTCAACTTATACACTACTACAGCGATGGATACGGATTACGTAAAATTTATTATGGCTGCTTGAAAACAGTCACTCCGGTGTTTTTTCTGGAGACGGTAATATTATGGATATTTAGACAGAATGTGAACAAGGTCACACAGCTAGATGGCAGTTGGTTGAATAACACACTGGGCAAAAAATGCCTACAGGGCAAATAATGCCTAAAAGGTCAATTTATACACTACTACAGCGATGGATACGGATTACGTAAAATTTATTATGGCTGCTTGAAAACAGTCACTCCGGTGTTTTTTCTGGAGACGGTAATATTATGGATATTTAGACAGAATGTGAACAAGGTCACACAGCTAGATGGCAGTTGGTTGAATAACACACTGGGCAAAAAATGCCTACAGGGCAAATAATGCCTAAAAGGTCAACTTATACACTACTACAGCGGTAGTAAAATAAAAAAAAGTAAAATAAAAAAAAAATGAATATTAAAAAAAAAAAATTACAGTTGGTGCTGCTGAACTACTAGGAGCAGCAGATTAGCACACCAGTCCCACTCCCCAACACTGCTAGACTAATAGCACTGGGCTCTTATAGTAGTAGTAGTAGTAGTAGTAGTAGTAAAACAACAAAAAAATAAATAAAAGCAGTCCTTACAAGGACTACTGTTATTGCAGCAGTCAGCAGATGAGATCAGAAGCAGGACAGCTGCCCACTGCAGCTACATACAGAGCACTGCAGTAGAAGGTAGATTACTAGCCAGCAAAGCTACCTAAGCTTAAATGTCCCTCAAACCCCTGCAGACTTCTGTCCCTCCAATAACAGAGCAGTATCAACACGATTACTAGCCAGCAAACTTTCAACTGTCCCTGAAATCACTAACAGGCAGCAGCTCTCTCCCTACACTATCTCTTCAGCACACACAGGCAGAGTGAAAAAACGCTGCAGGGCTTCGGTTTTTATAGGGAAGGGGAGTGGTCCAGGGGAGAGCTTCCTGATTGGCTGCCATGTACCTGCTGGTCTGGGGTGAGAGGGCAAAAAAAAGCGCCAACAATGGCGAACCCAAAATGGCGAACGTCGCGCGACGTTCGCGAACTTCCGGCGAGCGCGAACACCCGATGTTCGCGCGAACAAGTTCGCCGGCGAACAGTTCGCGCCATCTCTAAAGCAGATGACCAGTAAATGCTACCTTGCAATGGGTCACTGCTCCTGGGTAAACTTAGGGGGTTATTTACTAAGCTCCGACTGCAAAAATCACGAAAAATGTGTGATTTTTTTTTTATAAAATCTGACTTTTAAAAAAATTACAAATATTTCTGAATTTATATAACCTTGAGAATGGAAAAGTCAGAATCTGAAAATCCGGCATCTCAGACCTGTCGAGGTTGCATATAAGTCAATGGGAGCAGTCCTAATGATTTTTTGATGTGTGAAAAATCTAAAAAAAAAATTGAAAAATAACAAAAAAGTTTTTTCGGATTTTTTCCCGCATCCTGTGAGGATTTGGTCAGAATTTTTTTATTGAGATAAATAGTGTCTTTTATTACATGACCCTCAATGAATATAAAAACTAAGAGAAAGAACCTTGGCCTTAAATTTAGTCAATTTTATTAGAAAAGGAGAATCAACTCTTCTCAATAAAAATAATCCCCACACTCCTCAGCCACTCAATGGGTTTAAGAGAAAGAAACCTTGTTTGTGACTGTATAGAATTTTTTCCAGTTTCTTGAAGCCACTTGTACTTATGTATTTTATAGCCAAGACCAATAATCAATTTTCGATATGAAAATTCTGTCCAATTGATTTATTGAAAATTGATTATTGGTCTTGGCTATAAAATTACAAGTGGGTTCAATAAACTGTGAAAATTTCTTTCTTTTTTATTTTTAAATTAAGGCCATCTGACACTTTGTCCTTCCTCCTTGGATTATACCCATGTCAATACAAAAATAGGTTGATATTTTCTTACTAGTAGATAGCAACACCACAACAAAAGAAAAAAATGACTTTTTACCAGTAGATCACAGGATATACATGCAGTACAACCTGCATAGAAAACCTGGTGTCGATCAAACATTCCATCATTTCCACATACAAAAAAAGATTTGAAGATGAAATGTTACCAAAACACCACTCTCTCTCCATACTCTCTATAAAGTGTTAAATAAGATAAATTTAAGATTTGTTTGCCAATGTATTTGTTGCTCTCCTGTTCAACCATTGACCTTGTTCTTCAACAAGGTTTAGGTATACCAAAATCTAGGGCTTCAAGGCTATCAGAATTATCATTATAACAGTTACAAAGATGGCAGCATATTTCAAAACACCTCTGACAGCTGATTTATTATGGTGATCTGATCTATATCTTTGCAAATATTGCTTGGGAATAGCAAAAGCCTTGTTACTCTTCCGTTTCTGCTGTTTTGTGTTGCCCTCATCTCTCTCTGTCCACAAAAATGGGCATAGTATATTGATTTAGTGTCTTGACACGTGTGCCTGATTTATGATAGTGATTATATTGTTTTATGATGTTCATGAAAATCCTGCACCACAAAAGAAATGTCATCAGCTCCTTTCTTTCACTTTTATTGCTTGTGGCGCATATCACATTAAACATTAGAAACCTACTGAAAAATAAAAGATGTTGTTTTTCCTCTTTAGTCCTCTTGGTAACCCCATGGGTTGATTTAGCTCTTTGTTAAATAGGTGTGTGCTAAAGTTTAGTCTGTTTCAATATAAGTGTATTGATAATTGCTTTATTTCCTATTCTGGCTTCAATAAAGTATATACGCCAGTTTCCACTTACTGCATGTATCAGAATCACCTGTCATGCTGATGTCTCAAGACTAGAAGGATATGGCATAATCTTGTGTACCAAGCTGTGTACTAATGAGGGAGGAAGAGAGACATTATATATTATCCTTGTTTGAGAGCTGCCTCTTTCTGTTTATGTAATGTATCTAACAAGTGGTCTTATCAATGACTACAATGGGCTACTGGTGAACCTGTGTCATGTAGTGACTCAATAAAATAAAGGTTTATTTATCTACCACCCTATTACTCAAAGTGCTCCATGAAGTTACAGATAATCAATATGGTGCACACAGCATTTATTTTACTCTAGTCTACTGTATGATGTAATAAATAGAAGTCCTCTATACAAGTCAGTGTATAATTGCACATCTTTGGGAACAAGGTAGACAGCAGGTTTGTTATATATATATATATATATATATATATATATTGTCAGTCATGAAAGCACTCACAGCAGTTTTCTTCAATACTTGAAGAAAACTGCTGTGAGTGCTTTCATGATTGCCAATCTGTGATTATACTCTGGTTAGCACCCAGCTTTAACTTTGGAGTGGTGAGTGCCGTTGAATCACTGCCTATATATATATATATATATATATATATATAAAAAAATAGAAATAATCATTGCATAAATTATATACAAAAAAATAATAATTACCACAATATTCCACACACAAAAAACAGTAAGAACATATGCCTCATACATTTAAAAATAGCACATAATGTTAAATATAATATTGAAATTAAATAAAATATGAACACACTAGCTTATGACTCTGATAATAACTCTCCAACACAGGACTTTTGGAGACAGTTGGTAAATGGAGCCTTACCTCTGATCAAGCTTATATGAACCTCAAATGTCAATAACAATGTTGACTATTGTGAAAATGAAAATTAAATATAAGCTTTAGCATACTGACATAAGAAATACAATCAATTTAAAATTTGATACTGTTTTTGGAATAATCAAGTTTATCGTCACTACCCCACTTTCAACACCTTTTCGCTTCCTCCTCTCTTCATGCAGGAGTTGGGTGATAGATATTTATTGACAGTTAGATCCAATATATCCTTTGAGCTCACTCAAATAACTGGCTTCTATCACAAACAAACTCTAACAAAATAATTGACTTTGGTACAAATTCTTCATGTAGAGAGACAGGATTTCTGATTATTTTAAAAGCTTGAGTCCTAATACATTTTCTAGGCAAAAGAAGCTCCCCAAGAGATATATTGGATTTGTCAAAATCAGACTCCCAACTCCTACATGATGAAAGACTGCAGAGAGAGAGATGCTGAAAGGGGGATAGTGAAGAGTAATTATTTTAGAAATGGTTCAGAATTTTTAATTGATAATATTTTGCAATAGTTCCCTTTTAATGTACAACAATGTTGTGTAACCAAATGTAACTTTTGCTCTTTAACCAACAATTCAAATGCTGCTAAAAAGCAAATACTTTCACTTTAAAAAAAAAAATTATCATATACATAAATATGCATATCGGTTTTAATAGAGTATGCAGAGAGGAGGATATTGAAGAGTAAGTTGAACATTTTAGAAACAGATAACATGTGTAATTGATAATATTTAGGAAGATTATTGATGAAATTTATAATGAATTTTCATTTTTGGGATAGTTACCCATTAATCAAAGTGTATATCAATCTACATCAGCAATTTCAGCAAAACTCGCTTTTATACTAGTGTCCCTTGTTATTATTCAGAACACAGGTGAATATGCAGTATGTTTTACAATATATCTAAGTTGGAGTGACAACTCAATCCTAATCCATAGATTGTCTTAGTTGCAGGTTGCAGGACAAACTATTAAAGAATGAACCCTAATTACACACTAGCAAAGAACTCCCCATTAGTCTAATACAAAAAGAAACTATACATTGTCTTATAATAAAGTACTTAGGTAAATTCATACTAAAGCCCCTCCAACAGAATTTCAGTATTCAGTAAAGATGAAAAGCTAATTAATTTGACATATTAGTGTCTGGTTTAATAATGTTATGTAGTAATCATAACGTACACAAGCAAGCCCATTTTCTATGTTGTGTATGTATGATACCATGAGACTGGAATTGTAACATTTAAAGGTCAGCATTTATCATTGTGTTATGTCTGCTTCGCCAAGACTTGAAAAATGCTTCACAAAGTGTGCCTTTAACTTATCATATATTTTTTGTGGGAAATCCCAGGACAGAGCTGCAGGATCAGCTTGTTAATTAATAAGAATGTCAAAATCACATAATAATAAAAATGATTTATTTAAATTGACAAAGCAATGTCTCATTATATATTTATATATATTATTTTCAAGCTGAAGACCTGGTGGTCTGCAAATAGCTTTAGTCTGTTGCCAAATACCAAAATGCCTCCACCAGCCTTTTACATTCAATTAATTGTTTTTAGAACTAGGCTCCCTAATAAAAGGAGAGGTTTTTGATGGTTTTTAACTATGACCTTTGTATCAATTATACACAGAATGGTAGTGTTCTAATGGAGTAAAGAACTAGTGGTCAATTCAACGCGCACCTATTTTATCAAATTGCATTAAAGTCAATGGGCATTCGGTACATTTTCGCTGGCATAGGAATTGTCACCAGCATCAGAAAACTTTGGTGCCGGCATTTTCACAAATTTATTCAGCAGTGGCAAAACGTGGAAATTCACTACAAATTTGCGCATGGCTAATAAATTCGCCCATCACTATTTCTCACATTGCTAAATCTGTCCCTAAGTGTTGCACACACAAACATGACAGTTTTTTTTAACTGGATAATGTGGAATTAAGCCAAACATTTGGATTGCCAAGTTACATCATGTTGCTGCAGGCATAAATATCAAGAGAAGATTGGTAACCATCCTTATATCCCTATAATCCATTATTCAAAATAAGCATCTGGAGGGGGCTTCACAAACTTGGACAATACTAAACTAATATATTTTATATTTTATATTTAATAGTGATGTATAGGCTACTGCGGGTTGACCGCCGGTTGGGCCCATTTGGGTTGAAATTTAGACAACCATTGCGGGTTAGGGTTGAGTGTGGGTCAGACTTGGGAAGTACACTCCTCGACTGCTCTAGAAAATTCCCTGTCTTCAAATCAGAGGGGAGCATAGAAGTAGCGTACAGAGTGAGAAGACGCAGGTATGGGTTGAGCGAGGTCCTACAATGGCAACATTTTGGGGGAGAGATAAGGTTTTAGGGACGGGTGTGGGTTGAGTTTTTCCTTGCACATCAATATTATTTAACAAAGTAAAATTTTAATGGACAGGCCCCCTTTTGCCCCCCCTGGGTGGAATACTATTTAGTGTCCAGACCAGCCCACTTAGGATATCTGCAAGATGGGCATGATATTCTCCAGTCACCAAGAAGCCTCAGTATAGAGGCATGTGACCTTTTAAAGTGAGAGTTTAAGGGTTGTGGCAGACGGGCAGATTCAGGGAGATTTAGTAAACATACCTTTGATGTTAGATGTGCCCCCCAATGGCTATATATACAGTTAGGTCCAAAAATATTTTGACAGAGAACTTTTTTCTAATTTTGGTTCTGTACATACCACAATGAATTTTAAATGAAACAACTCCGATGCAGTTGAACTGCAGACTTTCAGCTTTAATTCAGTGGGTTGAACAAAAAGATTGCATAAAAATGGAAGGCACTAAAGCCTTTTTTTAACACAATAACTTAATTTCAGGGGCTCAAAAGCAATTGGACAATTGACTCAAAGGCTATTTCATGGGCAGGTGAGGGCAATTCAATCAATGAAGCAGTTAAAAGACCTGGAGTTGATTTGAGGGGGGGTGCTTGTATGTGGAAGATTTTGCTGTGAACAGACAACATGCGGTCAAAGGAGCTCTCCATGCAGGTGAAACAAGCCATCCTTAAGCTGCAAAAACAGAAAAAAACCATCTAATAAATTGCTACAATATTAGCAGTGGCAAAATCTACAGTTTGGTACATCCTGAGAAAGAAAGAAAAAGCACTGGTGAACTCAGCAATGCAAAAGACCTGGACGTCTATGGAAGACAACAGTGGTGGATGATCGCAGAATCATTTCCATGGTGAAGAGAAACCAGTTCACAACAGCCAAACAAGTGAAAAACACTCTCCCGGAGGTATTTGTATCGATAGTCAAGTCTACTATAAAGAGAAGACTGCATGAAAGTAAATACAGAGGGATCACTGCAAGGTGCAAGCCACTCATAAGCCTCAAGAATAGAGAGGCTAGATTGGAATTTGCTTAAAAAAACATCTAAAAAAGCCAGCGCAGTTCTGGAAACACATTCTTTGGACAGATGAAACCAAGATCAACTTCTACCAGAATGATGACAAGAAAAAAAGTATGGAGAAGGCGTGAAACAGTTCATGATCCAAAACATACCACATCTCTATAAAACATGGCGGAGGCAGTGTAATGGCTTGGGCGTGCATGGCTGCCAGTGGCACTGGAACACTAGTGTTTATCCATGATGTGACACAGGACAGAAGCAGCCAAATGAATTCTGAGGTGCTCAGAGACACTCTGCTCAAATCCAGCTAAATGCAGTCAAATTGATTGGAAGGCATTTTATAATGACCCAAAACATACAGCCAAAGCAACCCAGAAGTTTATTAAAGCAAAGAAGTAGAATATTCTTGAATGGCCAAGTCAGTCACCTGATCTGAACTCAATTGAGCATGCATTTCAATTGCTGAAGACTAAACTTCCGATAAAAAAGCTCACAAACAAACAGCAACTGAAAGCCACTGCAGTAAAGGCCTGGCAGAGCATTAAAAAAGAGGGAAACCCAGAATCTGGTGATGTCCATGAGTTCAAGACTTCAGGCTGTCATTCAACCAAGTATTAGAAGTGAACATTTTATTTTTTAATTTGTCCAATTACTTTTGAACCCCTGAAATGAAGTGATTGTGCTAAAAAGGCTCTATATATATATATATATATATATATATATATATATATATATATATATATATATATATATATATATATATATATATATATATATATATATACACATACATATATTTTAGCTACAGGGGCAACATCTTGCAATACCAGAGAATAAATTATACATCCTGCTTTCACAGTTTTTTCCTTGTAAGCTTTTATTTTAGACAGTTGCCCACAAAGCATCTCCCTATGGGGATTCTGCAGCATATAGTAAACAAAGTTTTGTACTAGATTTTTCACAGGCATAGAAATATATTTACATTACAGTTCAAAGATTTTAGGGATTATACATACTGTAGTGGTAAAAACATCAATAAACTCAGCAGAATTAATTAATAGACACAAACAAACAACCTGAAGCCAGCTGCTGTTTATTGAGACATTGAAAGCATCTAAAATAAAACTGATGGGTAGCTTGAAACTACACTGTATTTCTCAAAATGAGAAATTAATTAAAGTAACTAAGGGGTAAGATAAATTGTAGTCAAACAAATTCAGTTCTGGGCTTGACTCTAAAGGGCCAATTTGAGTTGCAATAAAATCAGCTCATACTGGGTTCCCCCCATCTTAGATGCACTGGAGGCAGTGTTACAGGTTACAATCCCTAGAACACCCAAGACATGTATTTTGGCCATAATACAAGACCTTAAGCTGAACCAATACCAGTCACTCCTCGAGGCATTACTATTGGCTAAGAGGATAATTACCCAAAACTGGAGAAACATTGCTGCCCCTAGCTTCCCTACTTGGAAGCAGGTGATGCAGGACACCTGCAGTATCAAGCAACTAATGTACACTAAAAGGAGGGATCCCACCAAATTTAACAAAATTTGGGGTTCCTGGCCAGATCTTTACCCACAACAACCCATAGTAAGATAAGAATGCAGGGAATGGGGATAAGGTTCCAGTAGGCTGCAACTTTCACTGCATCACTACTCTGTTCCACTGTTTAGGTGGGATGCCTGAGGCTTACTATTGTTGCTGTGATCGCCCTTTTGCTTTAACAGTTGTACAAAACATGCTAATTACCGTCATTGGCAATGGGACCCCATTTGAAAGCCAGAAAAAAAATCAGAAGAAAAATGCAAAGTATTCAAAAACTATAAGAAAGAAAATGAAAACGAAGGCCAATTGAAAAGTTGCTTAGAATTAAGAAATGCTAGAACATACTAAAAATTAACTTAACGGTGAACCACCCCTTTAAACCTTAAAAAACATAAAAAGAATAAATAATAATAACTAGGTCTCACTGGGGCACATTTATCAAAGTGTGAAGTTAGAGCTCACCACAGAAAACTCACCAACTTTCTTTTAATTCCTATGGGAATAAAAACTGTATTTATCATATGGTGAGCTCTAACTTTAAACCATTAATAAATACGCTTCTAAAAATCCCATAGGAATGAATACAAAGTGGGTGAGTTTTTCTGTGGTGAGCTCGAATTTCACACTTTTATAAAGCTGCCCTAGGAACCAAGCACTATCATAACTTTAAACCCTTGTGCCTCCCTACAAAGAATCTTTGAGGTTGGAAGCTTCACAGTGCCCTTTTAACCCTCCCTCCAAGCTTGCTTATTTGTAGTGGGTGCCAAAGTCAGATTGGTAATGCATATCATCAAAGCGTGGCTTCAACACACGGAATGCACCTAAGACACACATGATAAGTGTCCTTACAGGTTTGCACCAGCACTGCTGTTTGTAAATTTAAAAAATTATAAAAAAGTAATGCAATGAATAACTTAAATATCTTTTGGGTTGTAGCACATACAGTTCCAGCAACAACCACAGAATCCAACTACTGGGGATTGACTCCACCCTCAATCTAAACATTTGGATCCCTAAACTGGTGAATATTAGTACTAAGCCCATTCACACTCTTCAGTAGAACTAGAGGCTGGTCATTAAACAGCTTCTCCATGCATAATAAATCAGGTATCCCAGTTCTTGAGATTCAGCACCACTATAAACTAAAGATCATTTGTCCAGATTTTTTTTTTAATCTTACGTAGACCTCCACAGGCAATTTCGGCGTGATCCAACTCGCTCCGCAAAAACGCAGGTGTCAAGTCGGATGCAACGGAAATAAGCTAAAAGATGGAAATGTGGGATGAAGTCGCAGGGTTCATCCGGCGCAACACGACTGTCGGATGCAGACGCAGTCGTGTCGTGTTACGTCGGATGAATGCTGCGACACTATCCAACGTTCCTGTTGCTTACCTTTTTTCAGTCGCATCCGATTTGACGCCTGTGTTTTTGCGCAGTGCGTCGGATCACGCCGATATCACCGGTGGAGTTCTACCCTAAAGCTGAGATAAAATGTTCAAGGAATGGAGTGGTTAAAATAGTTGTTAGAAAGTCTGTTTACATTATGTAGGCCCAAGCATTACAGATTCTTCATGTAGATTAAGGAGGTTATTTACTAAAACTCAAATTTTTTTGGTAGAGGTTTTAAAGGGGAAAACTCAAATTTTTATTCCCTGAAGCTGCTAAAAGTTCAAATACGAAAACCTCAAACCTGTCAAGGTCATGTAGAAGTTAAAGACAGATGTCAGGGGTTTTCAGGGGATATCGAGTCTTTTCTGGCACCAAATCTTGGTAAAAATCGTAGATGGGAATTAGGTTGAGTTTGCTTTAATAAAATAATATTCTAATAATATATACATTTGAGTTTTAGTAAATACAGTAACCCCCTAAATATTGCTTGGCAAAGTCATGTAAGGATTCTACTATTGTTCATGATAATTTGGCCACTGTTTCATTAAAGCTGTTTCTTACCAGCACCCAGCATGGCATATCACATTTATATTACCATTTCTGATAAATAAGACTGTTAGCACATAAAAAAACTATGAATTTATGGCTAACTGGTATAGTTTCAATTCTTCCCCTAAATTACAACCATAGTCATTTTTTGTTCAGTGCCTGGAAGCATAGCTGTGCACAGATTTATAAAAAAAACAATAATACTGATGGGGAAATTCTATAATTATCATTAATATTACTGCGGTAAACCTAACTTTCACACTGGTCAGAAAACTATAATTAGGTAACACTGGCAACTACAAACTATGCAATTCATTCTGCACCCGTTTCTTTACTGATTGCTATTACAATTACAAAGATAAGGTGATTGCCATTGGGTAGGAACTCCTAACAGGTAACGTATTCTTATAGATTGATATGCTGAAAAACGAAAGACTCCAACCTTAGGGCTTAGGGGAACATGTCTTCAACTCTTACAGTATCTCATCACATTGTGATAGGGGTCATAAATGGGGGCGGGGTCAACATTTTATTTGTTAATTTTTTTATTTTACCCTAACTTTATCTAGATTTAGTTGATTGAAGTCTTCAGTAGGGATGTAGAAAATGTACAGCCAAGAAGCTGAGCTCTGGAGCTAGTACATGCTTTTATGATTACCGTAATGTCCACAGAGTGGAGTCACGTTTCAGCAGAGACCTGCAAATTTTACCTATGCCCCAAAACTACTGGGAATGGATTGTCAAAATATAGGGGTAGAATAGGGGTAGAAAAATATTCTAGGGTTCCTGGGGTCCCCTTATTCATTGACCTACACCTTCTACCAGATGCCCTAGCACATATTTCTACATTACAGCCTAGCTTCTGTTGACATTGTCATTTTTGTTATGATTATGATGAAATGTCACATAGTGCAATCCAATAAATAAAAACATAAAATAAATCAAGAGTTTGAAAGTTGTACCAAACCTTAGACCCAATCTCACACTCCAAGCAGACTCTCATAGACACCGCCCAAATGCAATATCGCAGAGAGAACTGCTAATGCATGCAGAATGCACATGTCATTCTGGTTGCAGCATTACAAATTAAAAATGCTAACACAAATGGTTAAATAATTTAAAAACTAAAAATGCATCAGAGTAGCCATTTGTGACAGTCAGATGAGATCAAGACAGGTGTTAGGCATTTTTTAATATGGAAGGGAGAATGGATGGTCTAAAACCATCCACTCTGTATGTTGTTAAATTGTGAAACATCCACTATTAACGAGATTTTAAAATCTCATATTCAATAATACTGTACTTAAGATGATTGAATCATTTTAATTGAATGTCAACAGGGGCGTTTACCTCCTGCTCTTTCCAGCCAGCCCTGCACATTTCAGCAAACTGTTCATCATGATATAAATTGAAATTGATTTGGACTGTACACAAGCTAGAAGATCAGTGGAACTGTTATGTGCTGTGGGATTTAACATCAGGGTGTGAATCCGGCACTTTCCAAGAATTACAAGTTGCAAGAACAACACATAGATAAATGGATTTTTCAAGGGAAGGATCAAGATGTTAGATTACAGTAATCAATAGCCCATCTGAAAACTTTCATTCAAAAATATGTTAATGCAGATATCTAATCTATCTAACTGTTACAGAAATGTTGGACAGCATATGAAAATGATGGTCAATGTACAGTACTACAGTAATATATCTAAGAAGGGGTTTCTTTGCTCTTTCCCTAAATACCTGATCCTGATACTGATCTGGTGAGAGTAAAACGTTTGATTTACATTCAAACTGGCACTTAATCAGGAAGAAATTTCTTTGCACGTCCTTACCAGTTAGATGGAGTCTGTTAGCGCAGTAATGGAAAGGGGGATTAAAAAACAAAATAACAAAAAGCCAAAAGTCTATCGGGGGAATGTAATAAAAGTCGCAAAGAGCAAAACAATTAGCACAAATAAGAATAAAAAGTCTCATTTCGCAATGTAATACTCTTCCTTAAACTGTTTTTACATTACAAATTTTAATTGCGCATTGAGAATTTTAATTGCGGATTGCCCACTTTTAAGAAGAGCTTGAAGGCGCCGTAATCTTTTGGAGTAAACATAACAACTTTTTCAGTAAGAAGTTTTATTATATTCAATGCGCACTGGCACAAACTATAAAATTCGCAAACCTTCTTCCACTGTCGGAAGTGGTCGCTAAGCAGTTTCCGGGTTCGCAATAGCTATATTAAAATCCCACAAAGGCAATTTTATTCGCACAGAGGCATATCTTTTCATATTGCGAACATTTTTTCAGAAACATAATGCCCTATATGCGATTCTCCAAATTTGGCCTTTTTTGTTGACTTTAGTCTTGCCTGCATATTCTTTTTTTGGTTATCAATTACTCACTATACGAAATCTGGGGGTTGTGGAAGCACTCTTAAGGCTAAATCAAAGTATATTTAAGTATAATGGAAGCGCTACTTACAATGCACTTCCCTAGTCCCCTGTCTCATAAGCAATTCAGTATAAATGCAAGTGCATGTGTTTACAAAACAGGGGTTTTTAGTTACAAAGTTATGATCATAAAGCTGAAAAGCCACCATACCACGTCAAGGTAAACCCCATATGGCATATGGTATGGGTGCTATTAAAAACCACAGGAAGCTAAGCCACAGCTTCAGGGCTAATACAATATATGCATTGTAAGTAGCGCTTCCATTATACTTAAATATACTTTGATTTAGCCTTAAGAGTGCTTCCACAACCCCCAGATTTCATATATTGTATTAGCACTGAAGCCGTGGCTTAGCTTCCTGTGGTTTTTAATAGCACCCCATACCCACCCCCTTATACTAATGGTGGTCCTATGCTTTTTAATATGGGCGTTGGTTTGGGCAATCTCTCTCTCTTAAAAGCCCTTATGGGCGGGGGAGGATTTAGCCTTCAGACTGAAACACACACTGAATACAGGTAATGCTATTATGCAGAGAAGCAAGTCTTTTTATACTATAACCTGAGATAAATAAGTTAGGGACTACCATATGGGGTTTACCTTAACGTGGTATGGTGGCTTTTCAACTTTATGATCATAACTTTGTAACTAAAAACCCCTGTTTTGTAAACACATGCACTTGCATTTATACTGAATTGCTTATGAGACAGGGGACTAGGGAAGTGCATTGTAAGTAGCGCTTCCATTATACTTAAATATACTTTGATTTAGCCTTAAGAGTGCTTCCACAACCCCCAGATTTCGTATATCAATTACTCATTATCCAAGAGCAAATGTGCTCAATTATGTCATAGGCAATGGTTGGACTCATTCAACTAAATGGCACCAAAACAACACTGGGGGGAAGCCACTTGTATTATTTTCAGTATTTTCTCGGAAATCTGTCCTAAGTTTAGATAAAATGAACTTTCACCATTATCTATTCCATGTTCTTCACAAAGATTTGCTAGAGATCATTAAAAAAATAAAAATATACAATAGACTTTTTTGAGCTATGGAAGCACTATTTTGTTGTTTGCCTTTATTTTGTACCTGTTGCTGCCTTTCCTTTTTCTCTGTAATAATAAAGCAGTACCTTGTACTTGATCCCTTATTGGAGGCATCCAATTCTATTGGGTTTATTTCACTTTTAAGCAATATTTTAACAAACTTAATATAGAGATCCAAATTACAGAAAGATTCCTTATCTGGAAAACCCCAGGAACGAATAATTCTTGCAATAGGTCCCATACCTGTACTAACAAATGTGGCTCATAAGGAGCTTGAAATAACATTTTAAACACCCCCGTTTTTTTAGTAGCCTAAAACTTGGACAACGTAACTTGCACAGATGTTAAGTTATGACTGGCTGCACTTCAAACAGAATTATAGCCACTCATGGCAGTGGCACAAGGAACTCATGCTGGAGTTTTAAGCATCACTGTTTTTAAAGGGGAACTATTGTGAAAATGAAAATTTAATATACGATTCTGCATACTGAAATAAGAAACTTTGTAAATACAATCAATTAAATATTCTGCATCATTTCTGAAATAATCAAGTTTATCTTCACTATCCCTCTCTCAGCATCAGTTTCTCTTCATTCTGTCTTATAAGATCTATTATAAGATATATTGGCTCTAACTGTCAATGAATATCTGACACCCAACTGCTGCATGAGAACAGAATGAAGAGAAACAGATGCTGAGAGAGGGATAGTGAAAATAAACTTGATTATTTTACAAACAGTACAGAATTTTTAATTAATTGTATTTAGAAACTTTCTTATTTCAGTATGCTGAAGCTTATATTAAATTTTCATTTTCGCAAAAGTTCCCCTTTAATATCTAGAGACACAGAATATAAAGTGCCCGACAGCCCCTACCCAATAGACTTTAATTTTAATTTCCTATAATATTGTTATATTCAGTCCATCATCAATTCATATTCCAGTCTCTCATTCTTCAAGCCACTGTCTGGTTGCTAGGGTAAATAAGACCATAGCAACCAGATAGCTGCTGAAATACCAGCGAATGATTTGCCATTGCGAGCAGTATTACACATTTGCAAAAACGCCTTGTTAAATATAATTTGCGATTTTTAATTACATACCCCCTTAAGTCTACTAAAAAATATTTAATAATATCTTATTTGGGATCAAATACAAGTTACTGTTTTCTTACAGGTATGGGGCCTGTTTTCCAGAATACTCAGTACCTGGGGTTTTACAGATAACAGATCTTTCCGCAATTTGGATCCTCATACTATATATTAAATAAGCCCAATAGGCTGGTTTTGCTTCCAATAAGGATTAATTATATCTTAGTTGGGATCAAGTACAAGGCATAGTTTTATAATTACAGAGAAAAAGGAAATAATTTCCAAAAATTTGGATTATTTGGATAAAATGTAGTGTATGGGAGATGGCCTTTCCATAATACTGGATAACGGGTTTCAGATAACAGATCCCATACCTGTATTACAAAGAAATTCATATAAAAATTTTAATTATTTGATTAAAATAGAGTCTATGGGGCAGATTTACTAAAAGGCGAAAAGTCTCCAGTGACCGCTTCACACCCATCGCTTAGACAAAGCTAATTCAAAAAAATGCAGAGTTTCGTCGTAAGCGACAAATGCTGGCGTCTTTTTGCTAGCGTTACTTCGCCAATGTGAGCAATTGAAAGATGCGTTAGCGTTCATTTCTGCCTATCGCAAATTCGTTAAAGGTCTTGCGCTCAGGTTTATTTGCATACGGCAGGAAATTTAACGTTGAATGGACGTATTTATGTTATATGTTGCAGCAGATGCATTACATTTCCACTGTTAATTACACATGTCCAGGGAACCTTAATAAAGGCAGACAATAGAGTTGTTATAATGCCCTACACATGAGCCCACTGTATAATTAATGTTCCATATGTTAGAAAATGTATGTGGGTAACTGGTTACTGGTAACTGGTTTTAGGACTTTTGCAGGCTATCACTCTGAAAAAAGGAAAAGACGCCAGCGTTTTTTGAACTTTGATGCTTTTTCCATTCCAGAATATGATGTAAGTAACAGAAGAATGAGGAAGATCTATTCACTCCAGTGCACTGCGCCTGGTCTGAGCTGGTGAAGGCAAGTCTGGCGAAACGTTCAGTAAAATCCACATATTTTTGAATTTGTGGAGTAATGTCCATTCGCCAGAACGAATTGTCGTCTGGCGACAGCGTGTGAATGAGCGCTAGCGTCTATCTCTTTCGCTAGCAGATTGGCGCCTGTGCCCATTAGTAAATTGGCGGGCAGTAACACTGGCCAATTGTCGCCAGCATTTGCCACTTTACCCTCTAGTAAATCTGCCCCTATGGGAGATGGCCTTCCCATAATTCAGAGCATTCTGGATAATGGATTTCCAGATACCTGATCCGTTACCTGTATATTAAATCTTGAGCACGTCTCATACTGAGAGTATACCTAGAAGAATTGGTAGCAGTAAGAAAATTGTCTCGCTGGGCATCCATGTTTTCACATTACGATGCTGAGATCATTCTGCTTTCCTTTATCGTCGCCTTAGAGCGGCACAGGGAAATCAGTTTCCCTCAAAATGTGTATGTCTGAGTAATTAAGTGCACATAGAGAAATAAAAGCAATTTGTTCTTCAGTTTACTTAATCTGTTTTAATGGAACTTTACTGAGAGTGGGAGATTTAAGCCCCTTCAAATCAATCCGAAAGATCCTTGAGGCTGATGGGAAGAGTCATAATGAAGCCACGCAATACGGCAGAAAGTATAATATGCAACACTTGCGCCCAAGAGGAATGTCCTGGGAAACTGCGTGAAGGCAAGCTGACCAAAGTAACAAATTGGTGTGACAAAATACAGCAATTAAGAAATGACAATGTAATCCAGGTATTTTCGTTTAAATGACCAATCATTATCATATTATCCCAAGGCTTCGCTCCTCTGCATAGACGTTTAAATACAGTGCATTGAAGCTGCTGTCATTTTATTTCAATTAAGAATTCGGATGATTCTTTAATGGCCCAGCACAATGCAAGTCAGGCAATGACATATTTCTCACATATTATCCTGGCTCATTTTATAGGCAAAGGAAAAGTAAAATGGCGGAGATGACAAGTGCTAATACATTCCCAATTTAATAATAATTCTCTAAATCAGAAAAGCAAACTATTCTATTTAAAGCAAAACTTTTTTTATTTGTATTATTATTATTATTATTATTATTAGTGCTCAGTATGTTGCTACTTGGCCTTTTATTCATGACTCAGAACAGCACAGTTTTACATTAATTGTTAAAGTTAACTTGTAACTTGTATGTTAGAGAATAGACAAGGCTTAGAAACTTTTCACTTGGTTTTCATTATTTTTATAGCTTTTTAATTATTTGCATTTTTATTCTGACTCTTTCCAGCTTTCAAAACGAGGTCACTGACCCCATCTAAAAACAAATGCTCTGTAGGGCTACAAATGTATTCTTATTGCTACTTTTTAATCCCTTGTCTTTCTAATCAGGCCCTTCCTCTCTTATTCAAATCTGTACATGGTTGCTAGGGTAATTTGGACCCTAGCAACAAGATTGCTGAAATTGCAAATTGGAGAGCTGCTGTATAAAAAGCTAAATAGCTCAAAAAATCACAAATAATAAAAAATGAAATCCAATTGTGAATTGTCTCAGAATTTCCCTCATCATACTAAGGGGCAGATTTATCAAGGGTCGAAATTAAAATTGAAGTAAAACTATTTTTGTGTACTTCAACTATCGAATAGGCCAAAATTAGATTCAAATTTGACTATTCGAATATCGAAATTTATCATGTATTGTCTCTTTAAAACTTCGACTTCGCCATCTAAAACCTGCCGAGTTGCTGTTTTAGCCTACGGGGAACCTCCTAGAACCTATTTGGAGTCATTTGGTGAAAAGTTTTTTGGGGCAAATCCTTCGATTCAAATGCACTAAAACTTCGATTTGAATACAGCCTATTTACCTGACTTTGATTTTTTAAATACATTTTGATTGGTCTTTTTTGATTTCAATTTCGATGTTATGAGAGTTCAAAAAAACTCCCAAATTCGACCCTTGATAAATCTGCCCCTAAAAGTTAACTCAATGGTGAACAACCCTTTTAAAGAAAATCTATATTTTCTGAACAAAAAACTGAGCCAAATTCAATTCCGTCTCGCCGTTTATCACATGAAAAGACAACTGAAGTCTATGGCAAAAACTGAATAAGGAGAAACGTTTTTAGAATAAGGAGAAAGTATTCATTTTCACATGATAAACTATAATATACTGTTTCTCACTGATTTGAATCTGGCCCTGTAGCCTAATAAGTTACCTTTCAAGGAATTTTATGAAATTGCCACATAGATATCATACCTATTTATTACCCGTTTACATTTTTTTCCTTGTCCCGCAATTTTGTGATGCTCTGTGTGCAACTCTCTAATAATGTAGCTAACTAGAACAGACACAGGGGATATGCTCAAACATTTTGGAACAACTGTATGCAGTGTGCAGCGATAACCCACTATAGAGATTCTCAGAGCTTTATACACACAAAAGTTGCACCTAGTTGTGAGGCATGTGGCGGAGCACCAAATATAACAAACAAGGTATACTAATCTCAAAGTCCCAATACTCAGTTCAACTCCAATACTTAGTTATGCACAGGGCAGCCATCAGGGGGGTACAGGGGGAGAGTTGTAGGGGGCCCCAAGGGTAAGGTGGGCCCCCGCTATGCCACACTTACTTGATTAACCGGCCCCCCCCTGCTTTCTCAGCTCATCCAATCACCATGCAGCTTTACCGGGACTTGAAATTCCTTGACCAATAAGGGAAGAAGATGCAGCCACCTGTGCTCCCCTCCTCCCTTCTGTAGTTGGCAGCTCACTTACAGCAGGTGGGCCACACTAATGAAGTAAGTGTAACATGGCAGGGCCCCCTTACAGGTAACCCTTTGTGGTCCCTGTTGTGTAGGGGGGGTCCACAATTTTTTTTATGGGGTCCCTGACTACAAATGTGTTTTAAAGGGGGGCCCTGAACACAGATATTTTTTTAATGGGGGGGGCCTGACCACAAATGTTTTTTAATTTTTTATAAACATGTGGGAACCCTAGCCACCAATGTTTTTTTGTTTTTTTTACTGTGTGGTGGGGGGTGGACCTGTAGGTGGGGCTTGCAGTGGGCCCAGGAAATTTTGTCTTACGGGCCCTTTGATTTCTGATGGCAGCCCTGGTTATGCATGAAGCAGTGTGTGATGAGCAAAGCATAAAAATCCCAATCAGAGCAAAAGTTGCATCTGCCCAGGACTCACTTATTTTGGGGGCCCACTGACAACCACCGCCACCCACAATTGGTGCCATGAAGATAGTCCCACATGGATTCTGCTTCTTCCCTAGGAATCTTCTCTGGTCCTCCTAGGTGAGTGGCCGATCACAGCAGGTTTCAGGTCTGACAGTGTGGCACAGGAGGCACTGGAGTTTATACTGTACTTGAAATAATCTATGTGCCATCCTTCCATGAGTTCTGGGGCAATACATGGAATTGCCACTCAATTAATTTATATTTTATATATTCACTGATAGTGTATCTGTAACATGGGGAGTGGTTTATTAGCAAGAGTGTCTCCCAAAGTGGTCTTACTGGCACGTTTGATGTTAATGGAGTGCTTATTGGACATTTTTCAGTGATCTTGCTGGAATTGATGGAGTGCTCATAGGTCATTTGTACAGTGATTATACTGGTACAGCTCGGGTTAATAAACTGATTATCAGTTTTCTGTAGTAGTCATACTGGTATGCCTAGGGTTAATATGCCGTTATCTATTTTACTTAGAGATTTACATCTGGGTTGTGTTTAGGTAAAATAGGGGTGTTTAGGGATGTGGCCAAAAAGTAGGCATGGCCTTCAAAAAAGGATTGTGGCAATATGGGATAAGGTACTGCACCTCCATATCCAATTTGTTTTGTTTTCTGAGCTGTTTTTGCTCAATTTTCACAGAACCTTACTTTAGTACCAACCAATGCAGTTAGGAGACTAAAGTGCGGTAAATTTGACTTTAAGTTTCCACATTCCACATTCGCTGCGAATAATTTTCTGCCAGAATATTCGCAGCAACTAATTTTATTAAGCAGCGATGCACTCAGAAGTCATTGCGATCACTTGCGGTAACTACGTTAATGAACGGTTATTTTAGCGAATAGCGAATTTTCTGGCGTCAAATTATGTTTTTGTGAATATTTATGCTATAAAAGTCTTGTTTTATGCCGGTTATTATGGCAATTTTTACTGTGACATTTATGGCCAGAAATGCATCTTCAAAACTCATAAACTTTATTGACTGACGATTATACCATCAAACAACATTACCAGAGTGACACCAGAGTAACAGCAATCAAACATATATGCATCATATAAACCCTTCTGCCAAAAGAATCATATGAAACAGAAATCATAGCAATCTCTTTGCTTCATAGAAATGCACAGTTTAATGTAGCCAATCACAATGAAACCAAAAAAGCGTAGAGGTTGACGAATCCTTGGACTGTGATGCCCGCTGCCAATAATACGACTCTGAGTTGAAACTGCTGCTGTTTCAGAAGCAGAAGCAATAGCTACAGATCTCTCTCCTGTCAGCAAAGAATGATGGGTTAAAAAAAAAGTATTATGGGATATTTCCTGCCCCTTGAGAATTTTCTGGCGAAAAAATACTTTTACACCACTATATAGGTGGCGGTAAAATTTTGCGAATATTCTTGCGTAAATGTTGTCTTTTGCACATTTTGCTGTTTAGTTAACTAGGCGTTAATGTGTACGTAGTATTATTTTCAGCAAATGCAATAACTGGCGAAAACATATTCTTGAGCATGGAAATTCGCAAATTTATATTTACCGCAGGTTAGTAAACTGGCGAAAATATATTCGGCGACAAATTTGTCTATATTTTGTGTGCATATTTGTACCGTGCTTTAGGACCACTAAGCTGACTACTTACCTCTGTATATCTGTATACAGTATAAATAAGCAATGACACTGACCAGCTATGAACAATTGTACAGTTGAAGGGAGATTAATGTTTCCCTGTGACTCCCTGTGATGGAGAGGTGACACACAGTAACAAACATATTTAACATCTTGCATATCAGCTTGTGTTACTAAATACTATGCTAACTATACTAAATAAAGTAATTACAATCATGTTGTGCTTAGCACAGGGGGAATAGCTATGCTAGACATTATTTTAATGTCTATGTTCAGGTTCTAATAAAATAAAAACAAATACTGTAAGTAATATATTACAAGTAGCAGTTTGTAAAGTTTCCCATTGAAGTGTTAGACACTGCTTCACAAATACTAAATCATGTGAATGACTCTGTTCAATATTATTTGACATGCCTAGCTTGGCAATTGTTAGTCAGTCAATACATGTCTAGAGGGTTCGAGGATCAGAAAAATGATTATAGATGTAACAGTCCTGAAATTACCATGTACCTAATGTAAAGTAGCAAAGTGTTCCTTAGCAAGAGGATTTGAACTTTTGTCAAGAGACTTAAATGATCGTTTACAAGAACCAAGAATCGTATATTTCCCATATGCTACAAAGCTCTTTTAGGTAGAATATGCAAAGCCCAAGCTACATTCTTTACAGGTATGGGATCTGTTATCTGGGAACCCATTATCCAGAAAGCTCTGAATGACAGAATATTTCTCATAGACTGCATACATAATCATCATCATCATCATCATCATTTATTTATATAGCGCTGTCAAGATACGCAGTGCTTATAATCACAAATAATCCAATCTTTTTAAATGATTTCCCTTTTCTCTGTAATAACAAAAAAGGTGCCTTGTCCAACTAATATATAATCAATCCTTATTGGAAGAAAAAACAGCTTATTTACTGTTTGTGTGATTTTCTAGTAGATTTAAGGTATGAAGATCCAAATTAGTTCTCCGGAACTGAAGTTCAAAAGATAGTTGCAATAACAATGAAAATGCAGAAAAGTGCTGCAAATAATGTATTCGACTGCCAAGGCATCTAATGGCTCATTAACTAATGACAAAAAAATAGACTTTAACATAAGATGGACTGAAAAAGAATTTACTAGCACTCTAGAATGGGCACCCTGATATACTTACAAACAGAGCATAATGTTATGCTATATGCTCAATAAGTAGCCCAATGAAATGTGTCTCTTTATCACACAGTGTAAATATACAGTACTTTAGAAGACATGCATTACTGTAAATTATTTAGTATGTTTATCCCTTCAGCATCACCAAGTGTTGCTCATGGGAGATTATTTATTCATTCATTCTGCTTCAATTTATCACAAAATTGATGCAATGGCATTTGCACCTAGGGTTTAAGATACCTGTCGAGTAGGGTTTATTATACACCTAACAAATCTGTACATCTTTCAATGAGGGTCTTACTTTCATGCACAACGATGAATCTTTATTAAATCAGGCCAGAACATAATTTCCCGTATTTTATATGACTCCGAATATTAATATGGATCCCACCGGTAATCCCTGTAGTGTGACATCTAAACATTCTGCGCTGTATGTCAGGATGATAAAACTCATTTTAGAAAATATTAGGAAATGTATTTTTAATTATTTCCTTCCAGGTTCAAATAAGCGCTTGCACGACGGCAACCATCTCTGCAAGCACATTTCACAGTCGGTTATGTCATATTAATTATTCAGCGTCGTGACAAACAACTTCATCTAGTTTCAGTAGTTCTATTGCTTCTGTAGCAAAGCCTATTCATTTCTTATGGTCACTTGAAGCAAATCCACAGTCTCTCGAGACACAAACAGGCAAAGATAGTTACATCTAGAAGAACCGGTGGTAATATTTTAACTATTTTTGGGGGGAATATAAGAGATTTATTGGAAACCTATTGGATGTATGGTGAGAGATTTCAAAAGCTCCTCTGGCCTCTTCATTGTAAAGGTTTATTCAACTTTCTGATGACAGCTAATCATGCATCATAAACACCTATTGATTAAATCCCTTTCTAATATTATATTTTACATGCAGAACTACTGCAGTTATATCTAAATGTACATATGTATGAATGATACAGGTAACGCTTTAATGTGTAACATATTCTCATTTCCTGTTATCCGTCTCTGCCTGTTTAATTATTTTTTTTTGTAAACTGTAATGCTGACAGTAACACAAGGAACAAGTAGTAGATAGGTGGGTACCAGGAAGAAGACAGAGTATGGTTTTCTTCAGTTATTAAAGCTGACATTTTACTCTGCATAAGGTTGCCAGACATAGGTCAAAAGTTTATGTTAAATGAGACCTAAATAGAGGCTGATTTATTAATTTTCCTAATATCGTAAAATAAATTTAAAAAAAACCTAACTTTAGCTATCTAATTTCTTATTACAAAAATAAATAAATAAGCTCCCATATTTGTTAATATGTCCATGTGGTATAGGATCAAGGAATTTTTTTTTTTTCCACAAATTGTATTTTTCTGTAAAAAATAGTTTATTAATTCTCTAAAACTTTGAGATGTATTAAGTGTAAAAACCACAAAAAAACTCTTATATATAATATGACTATGAAGATTTTCATTCATCCAGGTCATAGTATATCTAGTATAGGTCAATCTAAAAACAACTGGACTTGCTGAGTAATCAATGAATACGTTTCACTACTCATCCGAGCAGCTTCTTCAGTTGAACTGAAGAAGCTGCTCGGATGAGTAGTGAAACGTATTCATTGATTACTCAACAAGTCCAGTTGTTTTTAGATTGACCTATACTAGATCTTATATATAACTTCTCCAAGTAAAAGCAGCAGAGGTCCCATAGAAGTCAATGGGAGCTGCACTGATCCTATTGGATATTTTTTTTAGTCATTCAGACTGAGAGGTTTTTGGATTTTTTTTCACTAGTAATTGTCCATATAAACTAAAAAAATTTAAGATTTTAAAGATCTTTGTTTTTATTAGATCATTCAGCACTTTTTATATTTATACTTTTTTATATTTGGATTTTTTAACAATGTATTGTTACCATGTATTCATGGTTTTAGAGAAACTGAGCTTAATCGTGGTTTCAAAAAGCTCAAATACCACTTAAATTCAACCTGTAATATATGGGCCTCCCCAAATTGTACAACTACAGATACACCTGTCACTTAACATTCTGCAACAATTGGAAATAGTGTGATGCAAATTAAGCGGCAATTGATGGCAACTGTTAAATTACCAAAGAGAGGTGATGATATTCCATGATTGTTTCTTCAAGGGAAGCAATTTGGATCACAAAATTCAATACACTTATGCCTGCTGGGACGAATTTATTTTGAACTGTGAAATTCTTTCTAGAAAAGAAAATTACTTGATTGCAATATCTTGCAGTCTAAAGGGTGATTAAGCTAATAGCTAATATGGTTAGTATAACCAATGGGCAGCATATACTGTATATATATATATATATATATATATATATATATATATATAACAAACAAGGGCAAGTTGTGCTCACCACTAATTTTTAAAACCATTAGGCGGGGGTGCAATGAGGCTGTGACCACAAAATACATATAGTCAAATACAAGAGTCCTCTGCACTCAACCCATTATCAATATATTTAAGACAGAGACATTTTGTGCATACTGCTACTGAAAAATGCCTTACCCTTTAAACAAAACAGGGTTTGTTTGTCCATATATTGCAAAATATTTAAGCTTGCCAACTACGTCAAAGTCATCCCATATCTGGCCAGTCCTACGCTTAATTTTCATCTGATTCATTAAGAATTCTATTGCCTAAAATATATTGATAATGGGTTGAGTGCAGAGGACCTCTTGTATTTGACTATATATATATATATATACATATAATGTTACACAGGACTGATGTTTCGGCCTTCCCAAGGCCTTTCTCAAAGTGCCAAATGATTCACAATCATGTGAGTGCAGATCTTTCTACAGTTGTTGGAGATATTTTGTTGTTTCTGCACCCAGGCATATCAATTATTTTTATCGAGAGTGCTGGCAACCCTTGGAGATATATATATATATATATATATATATATATATATAGATATATATATATATATATATACATACATATTTAATTTTCAAAAGGTACTTGGACTCTGTCCACGCTGCTTTGTGGGTGCTTGGTCAAATAAATCAAGAAATATTTATTGCATAATCACAGTGATTATGCAATAAATATTTCTTGATTGATGAAAATGGTGTGCTATAAATACAAGAGTCCTCTGCACTCAACCCATTATCAATATATCTAAGACAGACATTTTGTGCATACTGCTACTGAAAAATGCCTTACCCTTTAAACAAACCAGGGATTGTTTGTCCATATATTGCAATATATTTAAGCTGGCCAACTACGTCAAAATCATCCCATATCTGGCCAGTCCTATGCTCAACTTTCATCTGATTCATTAAGAATTCTATTGCTAGTTCTCACCGCAATATACGTTAACAACTTGGAAAAAAGAAAACACGGAATGCTAGTAAATCTAGATACAGACAAGGCATTTGACAGAAAACACACACATTTACGTCACTTACTTAAATTTCAACACTTTGGCATACATATGTTAAACCTTTTTAAAAAAAAATTAAAAAATTTAACACCCACTACCTTTTTAACAGTGAACAATACTAACTGGGACAGATTCCAGATTCACAGAAGTACATGTCAAGCAATTGACCCACTGTTACGACACATACTTAAAAATCACCAACTGAAAGGCATGACAATAGGCCAAACAAAGCTAAAGGTGGACGACATACTATTGTTCCTCAACCAACCTAAAACGTAAATACCTGTAATCCTGCAAAATATACAATGGTTTGGTGAATTAGCAGGATTCCAAATAAATCTGGACAAATCAGAGGCACTTCAACTATATCATTCAGATCCTACAGAACCTTTATTTGGAATAAAAAACGACCAAGGATCAGCCTCTAAATATAAAATATAATATAATAAATATAAAATATAATAACCTAAATATTTGGGCAGCACTAATCTTCCTAACATCAAAGAATATAATGAGGCAGCACTTCTCCACTATGCGGGAGACTGGATTCTCAATAGAGATCTCTACACCACAACATCTTTAGTTCACTACATCACTGAAAACTACTCCCTGAACTATGTACTACATGCATCAATAAATAATATCCCACTACAACTACGCAACAATCCCATATTCTCAGATACATATAAAGCCTGGCACGTAGTCAGGAAGAAACAAAAACCATCACCAACTATTTGACCTTACTTATCATGGATAGTAAATGATGACTTTCCAATAGGCAAGCGAAACCCGATCCTCCTACAATGGAGTGAAAACGGATTACAAATCTTATATGGTATAATGGACAACAATTATACAATATACTCTAGGGAACAATTTAAAGAAAAAATTTCCATTCACGGCACAACTATTTTTAACTCTCCAAATTCTCCACTTTGCAACAAGTATAAAAAAAAATGCCTGATAATGACAAAAACAATCCCTTTAACCAAATCTGGAAAAACAAACATACAAATCAACAACTTCACAAATATATCAAACAACCAGAACACTAATTGATATAGATAACGAACAAAGGCCGGGCTTTAAATGGACAACAGACATTCCAAATACTACTACTTCTGAAATTTTCAAACAACACACAAAAATTATGAAGCTTCTTCCAATGAGTAGATATCAGGAAATGGCTTTACTAAATACTCCACAATTCTTATCTAACTCCGATTAGGAGATATAAAATGGGAAAATGTTTTAATACATAATTTATGGTCTTGCCCTTCTCTTAAAAACTTTTGGTTGGAAGTTGCAACGTATGGTGCTCAGATAACCGGTAAACCTTTCCATGCACAATTAGAATGGGCTATGTTTAGCAATGATACCACTTTTACACAGTTAACAAAAACACACAAGAACCTGAGTGCAAGACTGGCAACAGCGGCACGGAAAACAATACTACAATATTGGCTAAACAAAGATCCTCCCAACATAACAACAGTAAAACAGAAATTGCATTATTGGCTAGAAACCACAACTAAAAAGGAACAAAACAGCACAAAATTCTTTAAGATATGGACAACATACATAGAAACTTTACCACAACAACTTAGACACTTCACAGTACACACATTTAGATGTACAACATGGTATGATACAGCATTACTAACAGAACAGCCTTTGGTCATGGAATCATCCCAACACCTCAGAGACCAGCTACAAGACCGACAACAACTGAGCTATGCACCTCCCGAGAGCCACCTTACCAACAGGTTGTTAACCTCTTATCCATAGAACCCTATATAAGGTCCTAACTGTTAACTGTCAATTGTCATTTGAGCTGATAGTTTGTACCAGTGGGATCAAGGTGATCCCACTGGTGTCTAATAAAAGGGCAGCCAAGTATGGGAATTTTACTTTGAAAGCAGCAAGTAAGTTGCAGGTAAAACTTAGTCCCTTTGTAAAATGTATAATGCAGCAATAGCATTCTTAATGAATCAGATGAAAATTGAGTGTAGGATAGGACTGGTCAGATATGGGATGACTTTGACGTAGTTGGGCAGCTTAAATATATTGCAATATAATATATATATATATATATATATATATATATATATATATATATATATATATATATATATATATATGTATTTTTTTTCCCCAATGTTGCGGCTCTAGAAGTAGAGCTGGGGATCAATTGGCCACAGTGTATTGATATATATACCTTTTATGCTATAAAAGTGATGCTAAAGGCCTATACATTACCAGTGCCGGCTCTTTGTCACCTTTTCTAACAAAATTTGGAATGCAGAATTTTGTGTCAGAATCATAAATACATTAAATTTCTGTCCATTTAGTTTGCTTTAATAAAGTCCTGGCCCATGGTTCCATTTGTTATGTTAGGATCTCAAAATGTAATTTGTGCAACAATATGACAAAGATAATTATAGGTTCCCATCTTTTTAAGTATTTTGTGTCTCCTACCCACTTCCTTGACAAAAATGGGTAAGGCACTTCATCAATGTGCCAGACATTGCCCTCACATCATGTTGGACTTTCTTATAAATTCCTGGTCTTACATGTATTTTAATATAATAAATTGAGTACCTTGTACCTTAAAATAAAATTAAAATAAAGTTGATGTATTAATAAATCAAGTTCCTCTGTTTTGACTTTGACTCTGAATTTATGTTATAAAATCTAAACATACAAACGCATCCTCTTTAGGACAATCAACTTCCAAGCGATGAGAACTATTTAATTCATTTTATACCTCCATCAAGACAAACCACTGCCTATCGGCAAATTCCATAGCAAAAAAAAAAAAATGTAAATGACCCATTAATCGTTGGAAATACTTCAGAGAAATCTTTTATTCAAGGGCAATGCTAAAGCTACCAACTCTAAAAGCTTATTTATTTTCCTTCAGGCTCCTTAAATTCCACCCTGATCAAATCTATTTCAATCCTCAGAAAATAAATTGTCTTCATTTTGTCTGATGCTAGCGTTATTTGGAATTCCTTAGCTAAACAAAAACAGAAATAAGAAACAATGATTAATACAATTCAGAGTCAAAGGTCTCCACCAATAAAACTGTCTACATCCTACAGGAGCCAGTTAAGTTTATATTTGATAATGGCCCTATTGGCAAATGAGACTAATATTTTAACCTAAACACTAACATCTATATACGCTGTAAGCAAAACGCTTGATGCTCAGTTAGCAGCCATCAAATATTACATTTAATACTAGGAACCCATCTGCCTATATTGCTATTGGGTAAACAGCTTCTCGATAAGTTCTTTTAACTGAAGTTTGTTTCGCACATTGATTTTTTAAATGGAAGCTTGGGGAGCATGTAGAAGAAAAGGATGTTTCTGGCATGTGCGGGTTTGGCATCAATAGGAAAATATCACAGATGCTCAACAGAGGAAGATTTGTTGATGACAATGTCCTCTGATTCAATAAATAATGCAACCCACCCTGTGAGATCTCACCCATTTCAGCATCTGTGCTATTTGCTTGTGATGAATCTTGGCAACTCCAGAGCCATCACAATTAATCTTTGTTTCTTGCACTAACATTAAAATCTGCACATTTCAGTCCATCCTTCTTTACTTATTTCTATAATTGCATTGTCAATGGGCATGACTATGCTTAAGCAGTGATATGTTTATTGCCTCATGCATTTTGTGAAAGATGCAGCGTCATACTGCAATTAGAACAAATATTATGCAATGCAAATGCATAAAACTTCATCCACTGATTCTTGCTTAGAATATGTATTCTGACCTATAGAGAGCCAGACCTAATATGCACAATTAAAACGGCAACTTATACATATAATCAAGATGAAAGATGACGAAGCAATAGTGAAAGTTAAAAACAGTCTTCATTAAGTACAATTTCTATTTAGCTTGAATGGAAGCTGAGCAGAGTAACTCTTCCAACTTTAAATATCCGTATACATTTGATTATAAATGACATTATTAGTCATAAAGTTGCATGGATCTGTTGAGCTCATTTACTAACATAGTGTAGGTACAGTTGCTAATTGCAACCAATCAACAACTGAGCAGTCTACTACACAGGGGTGTAAATATAGAGGAAGCAGACACTGTAATGTTGGGGGCCCTGTGGGGAACTGGTTGATTAGCAACTTCATTATATAAATAATGTTTAATACTAAAAAATAAGGTGGGCCTAAAATGATTTTCCTGGGGGGCCAATAATGTCTAACTATACTACTGCTGCCACAATCTGAAAGAAAGAAAGACAATAAATCCTTATCATTTTATGTTTTTCCAACAAAAAAAACTTCTTGATTCATCAGTCTAATTTTCCCCACAGAGCATTATTTGTGCGAGCAACAATTAAGAAGGAGGGAGAGGGGGCTATAAATAGCATTGTTACATTTTCTTCTCAACTGGAATGTTGTTGAGTCCTCCTTATTCTAAGTATTACTCTTCTTTCTGACACAAGGCTAAAATACATTGTTTTTCCCACTGCTTGGCACATCATTTACAGTGATTACTTTGGATTAAACACTAGCAAAAACAAATTCAAGCTGAGTAGATCGACAGCATGTGCTGTGGGATGCCTTTTCTTTTGAAGCCTTCGCAGCACATTCCTTGACTAATAAGGTTACAAATATTGACCCCACTTCTAGAAATGGCTGGTACGTAGTTCTTCCTGCAGAAAATTTGCTGAGTTTTGTTCGTAACAATTTTACACTATTATTAGGTATCTGCCCAATTTCTGACTTGCCCGTATCAGCATTCCTGATATAAGAATCAAATTGAGCTAAATAAACAAGTCTGCTGTAAAAGAGGAATTTGTATCATGAAAACATAGACTAATGCTGGATCCATATTTTGAATTATTTTTACATTCCTGACTGGCACCCTGGAGGTTCAAAATGTCCCTAATAAAGATTTAATAGTATAATATTTTACATTTAAAGCAACTAGGATATGCCCAGTTATTGAACACAGGGTAGGAATATTGTGTCTCCAATAATCATCATAAAGTAGTCAGCAAGTATAATCTGATCTGTTAGGACCTTGCTTGAACTTTGAAAGTAATACAGTATGTCAGCAACTTCCTGGAATCAAACACTGAACTGTATACTAGCTCCTGCATTTATCTTGTGAGCCACTGGGGGCTTTTAGAGCTGGAGCTCATCAGTTTTCAGGAGATTCATCCAACTTTTCTACTTATTACTCACTTCACTCTGCCTACCATGTCAACAACATATGCCAATGATCAAGTAATTAAGGACCTATATATGCCTGCCCTTGCTATTCACAGTTGCTTGATAATCATAGCTCAAAGCTCCCACCCTAGCCTGATCTTGCCTGTTATTCCCATGATTCAGTATTCCTTGTTCATGTGCCCTTCCTGGTTCCCTTGTTCCCTGCCTTGTTCCTTGCTCCTGTTCTCCAGTCCCAATCCATTGTCCGATTCTTGTTTCCCTGGTTCTGACCTCTGACCAGTTTGTTGACCTGGCTTTCTGCTGCCTGCCATTTACCTCAGCCTGCTTTATGGACCTTGCTTATCTGCCGCCAGCCCTGACTATTATACCTGTGTACTGAACCTGCCTTGTCTACCTCTAAGCCTCACCACAGGCCTGTATTTGAACTTGTTGTTCATTTGTTATTCTTATTCATTAAATATCTATTTTTCAGATATGGTTTATGTCCATTTTCCAGCCTTCAATGGGTTAATCCTGGCTAGCTTAGCTCATCGGCTACACTCTTCATCATTGATAATTTGGACCATTTTCATCAAGTTTAGGCAATAGTCAGTGAATAGTTAACATCAATTATGTTAATTTATCAATCACTGGGTGGTGTTAAATAGCCTATGTATTCATTGATTTGTTTTGATTTGCTTGACAAGGGGTCTTACCCTGAAACATTGTACTTTAGCAATAAACTTAGCAAGGGCTAGTAGCTGCTTGTAACTGCCTTGAGTACCAGTGAATCATTCAGACCTACCTGTATCAAAAGGTGCCATAAGAACATTTTTTGAAGTGCAGTTGTGTCAGATGCAACTCCCATGGGCCCTAGCAACCGCAATGGCCCTGAAATCCTGGAAAAAATGCTGCACTGTGATGGTGATTGTTTTCAGAAGTAAGCAAATGACCCATTATCTTTATCATAAGTTTTGTTCCCCTTTTTTATACAAACTTTAGCTCCAATTTTGTAATACATCACTAAGTTACATTTCAATTGCGCTATATGCCCATCACATGATCAGATGGTTTCAGAGGAGCATGATTTTCATTTCATTTCAATTCACCCAATTATCACTCACAATTGAATTAAGCATTTATATGTTTTTCTGTATACATGGATACATTTAGAGGTAGAGGCAGATGATGCTGGGACTACAGCAATGAAATATCATCAATTTAGTGTAAAAATAAAATTGTGTGAATAACATTAACAAATAACACATAATCACTAGTGCAGAACTGAGCAACATACTTCAGCAAAGCATGCTTGATACAGATGATTGTTCTCTGGGTTTCAACAAAAATTAGTAGATGATGGGTTATTTTGAATGACTATTATGTGCAGAGATGAGAGATCATTAACTCATAAATCCCAGCTCCCATGTTGTTTCCATGCCAGCCTGTGGCATTTCTAATTACATAGCCGTTCTTATTCAGATATTTTTTTTGGAAAATAAACATAGACTTTATTGTTGCAATGCTACATTTTTGCATTCAGATGAGTTGGCAAGCAGAGTATTTTTTCTTGTTGGAAAAGAAAGCTCAGTGCAGACATATCTTATTGCCATTATCCCTTTTTCATAATTTGCATAATTATTCTAATCCTAGTTTGTCAATTTAGAAATGAAAGAATTTCCCATCTTAATTATTTTGTACCTTTTGTAAAATCTCTTTCCATAGAAAAATGACTGTCCACTAGCGTCGGGGGAACACTACTAATTATTTGCCAATATAGAAACTCAGTGTTTGAACACTCAGCAATTAAAAAGGCATTAAATGCAAAATGGTTATCAACAGGAAAGGATGCCAGTGTGTTCACGTGTCCATGAAATATTTTTCTGGACACATCGAAACCTAAAGCACGATTATTACAGGAAAATATCATTTTTTGTCTAAAAGAATAAGTTTAGTATAGTTTATTATGCTTACCCATTTTCATCTGTTCACTACAGGTTATGGTTGAAAATGCATTGTGGTACCTGATGGGCTTTCTTTTGATCCCAGTAAAAGAATCAGGTATAAAGTCTGAATATTCATTTGAAAAGCATATTTTTCATGTTCAACAAAACATACAGTGACTACTTAGGCTGGACTGGAACACTGATTTTGGAATTGATATTGTTCACCCCAAAAACTTAGGCCATAGACAATAGGGATGTAGCGAACTGTTCGCCGGCGAACTAGTTCGCGCGAACTTCGACTGTTCGCGTCCGCCGAATGTTCGCGAACGTCACGCGACGTTCGCCAATTGGTGTTCGCGTTCGATTCGAAGTAAAATTTCGTTCGACCATTCGACCATTCGACCATTCGATCGCTAAAATCGAACGATTTCCATTCGTTCGAACGATTATAAGCATTCGATTGAATTAAAATCATTCGATCGAATAGCTTCGATCGTTCGATTCGAACGAAAATCCTTCGATCGTACGAATAAAATCCTTCGATCGTTCGATCGAACGATTTTATCGAGCGTTCGAAGTTCGCGAACTGTTCGCGAACTGTTCTCTTTTTTGCCGGTGTTCGCGAACGGCGTTCGCGAACACATTAACGGCAGTTCGCTACATCCCTAATAGACAATACTTAAGTCTAATGGTCAAAACCACATTTTTGGCTTTGATTTTCTGGGTACTGGCCCTTCACCTGAAAATGGACTTCTTTCACTTGATGCCTTCCCTAACACTGGTTTTAAAGCAATTATGATGATTTCTATTTTGACTGTTGACACATTAGTTACCTACCCTGACCCTTGGGCTGGACTTGCTTTTTAACTCTTGTCTACCACTATCACTGCTACTTGTTCTATGGTCCTGGCTGAAGTAAATTATTTTTAGATATCATTGCAGTAAGTTTCGACCTAGGCATCACTGTACACTGGTACCCACAAAACTCTTAATCAGATTGTCTGCACAGCTATCTCTTCACTGGGTCCAACAGAATCACCTGTGTTGTATTCGATTTCCATGAAGAACTTCACCGAAATGAACCTAAGCAAATAGTACTGAAGAGAACTGGAATTACAGTATCTAAAATGCTTAAAGATATCTATATGGTGTCCTTCTTGCTCCCTCTTTCTCCATCAGTAGTTTTACTGACTATAGAAATAGTGTGGGAGATAAAATATATAGGGATGTGAACCATCCCTATTGTGTTGGGGGAAGGTGTTCCCACTTTGCACAGGGGTAATATAGAAAGTTCTTGTTCTACAGTCTATCAAAGGGGAAGGCTAAAATGGTTGTCTTTCTTTGGAATCCATTCCATGGAGGGGGTGGATGCTACTCATGAGTTAGAGGCAGGATGAAAAGCCTCAGGACAGGAGAAGAGTTTGCCCTAGGGTGGGGTCCCCAACTTTTTTATATTTTTTTTTTTACCAGTGAACAACATTCAAATGTAAAAAGACTGGCAGCCTATTTGGAACTACACCTACAGTAGTTATATGCAACTAAAGCTTGTATCCAAGCCAGAATTTTAAAAATAAACACCTGCAACCTGGCAAACTGGCTGGACACAGCGCCGGCTGATAGAGCGTTTGATTGTGCATGCGCGAAACTGTGCTTGTGCGCTCATATGCATTTACTTACCGAAACTCCAGCAGCACCGAAGAGACAGAAACTGTGCTTGTGGGGCTTTTGGGACTTAAGTGGGTAGAGATAAATAGGAAAATCTCTTGGACCACACTGTGAGAATGATGGCGAAAGATACCTGGTGAGGGTATTGTTCAAGGTGTATTCAAAGTGTAATGTTATATTGTGCCACGAATATTTGGTATACAAACAGGTTTACCATATTGAATGGTATCACTGATTGCTAATACAAATGATCAAAAAATGATCTCAAAATGATGTGCAGCTTACTGGTGCCATTATATATATAACAGTAATTATAATGTTTTTTCTATATGATGTCATACATGACATCATTGTGTGTATTTTGCATTTTTTTACACTAAGGATGCATTTATTATTCTTTATCCCAGGGTTGACATGTGGTATCTACAAACAATAATATTGTTCTAAAATTGACAAGAACGTTTATTTTATTTTTTACAGTATACTCAAAAGGTAATGCCTGTGTGTATTTCTAAACCTCACATATTGTGCAGGAGGCTGTTTTCTTAATAAAGTCTAATATATTTAAGAACATGCTGAACACAGTTTAAGTATTTCTAGAATCAACAAACCTATATCCCAAGGGAAGCAAGTTATATAACATGTATTAAAAAATAAATGCTTTTACTACATAAGTGATGTGAAAGAGCAGATGTACATTCTAAAATGCAGCAGATCAAGTGTCCTTGCACTTATTATTTACATCAAAAATCCATTTCCACCGAAGTTTCCGATTTATCCGCAAGGAAATCATGTCAAAAACAAAACAAGGTTCCATTAAATCTAGGGCCCCAGGGTATGTTGTGACTATTGTCAATGTACTGTACATATGTCATTTCTGAAATGCAACATCTTGTTTCTATCTCTACTGTTAACGTTCAGTGTAATCATTTGCCAATAACACACAGCCCGATGTAAAATGGACTAAAGTACTAGTTTTGAAAAACCTCCATCTATTGTAAAAAGATGACTGAACTAGGGAGGAAGTAATGTTAAGGCTAATCTTTCATTGTCTGTCCACAAATCTACACATACAGTACTTATTCATAAAATGTGTCTCTGCCTTTTCTTCTATTTTTTTGAGAAATCTTTACTAGCGTTTATAATTATGACTGCGTGTACACATTTTAATGTTTTGCATACATACCTGTACCATCCCCATCTATATGGCTTTCATTTATAATTTCCCTTAGTGGAAGTGTTAAGGATTAGTTTCTGCTCTAAGTTAACTATACCTACAAATAGGTATCCTTGACCAGATGCCTATATATATAGATAGATAGATAGATAGATAGATAGATAGATAGATAGATAGATAGATAGATAGATAGATAGATAGATAGATAGATAGATATACAGTATATAAAACAAACAAGGGAAAGTTGTGCTCACCACTATTTTGAAAAACATTAGGCGGGAGGTGCAATGAGGCTGTGACCACAAAATACATATAGACAAATACAAGAGGTCCTCTGCACTCAACCCATTATCAATATATTTAAGACAGATAATAAAAGGGCAGCCAAGTTTCTCTGTATTTCTGAGTAGAGATGGCGCGAACTGTTCGCCGGCGAACTTGTTCGCGCGAACATCGGGTGTTCGCGCTCGCCGGAAGTTCGCGAACGTCGCGCGATGTTCGCCATTTTGGGTTCGCCATTGTTGGCGCTTTTTTTTGCCCTCTCACCCCAGACCAGCAGGTACATGGCAGCCAATCAGGAAGCTCTCCCCTGGACCACTCCCCTTCCCTATAAAAACCGAAGCCCTGCAGCGTTTTTTCACTCTGCCTGTGTGTGCTGAAGAGATAGTGTAGGGAGAGAGCTGCTGCCTGTTAGTGATTTCAGGGACAGTTGAAAGTTTGCTGGCTAGTAATCGTGTTGATACTGCTCTGTTATTGGAGGGACAGAAGTCTGCAGGGGTTTGAGGGACATTTAAGCTTAGGTAGCTTTGCTGGCTAGTAATCTACCTTCTACTGCAGTGCTCTGTATGTAGCTGCAGTGGGCAGCTGTCCTGCTTCTGATCTCATCTGCTGACTGCTGCAATAACAGTAGTCCTTGTAAGGACTGCTTTTATTTATTTTTTTGTTCCAATACAGAGCAGTATCAAGCAGATTACTAGCCAGCAAACTTACTATCATCTGTCCCTGAAATCACTAACAGCTCTCCCCCTACACTATCTCTTCCAAGCACACACAGGCAGATTTTTCAGATACATTTTTGCCCTTGATCCCCCTCTGGCATGCCACTGTCCAGGTCGTTGCACCCTTTAAACAACTTTAAAATCATTTTTCTGGCCAGAAATGTCTTTTTTAGATGTTAAAGTTCGCCTTCCCATTGAAGTCTATGGGGTTCGCGAACCGTTCGCGAACCGCTCGCATTTTTGCGCAAGTTCGCGAATATGTTCGCGAACTTTTTTTCCGACGTTCGCTACATCCCTATTTCTGAGAAATCCTGAGAAACCATAATGTTTTAGAAATAAACTGTGGGCGATTGGCTATGTACAATACAGAATGTCCCATGTATTGTCAGCTAGCATCATGACTATTACACACTGCAATACTGATGCTGTCTTCCCAGTTATGCTTACTCGAACCAACAGTAGAATTAAATGCCCAGTGGAAAACTGGCTGCAGATTTAAAACTAGAGTAGAACTGGTGCATAAAAGGTGTTGAAAGACTGGTGAAGACCAGAGGCACTCTCCTCAACATTCATTTGAAAGTCCTGATGTGTCCAGCAAGAAGTAAGAAGCAGTTACAGATCAGAAGGCTCATTTATAAACAAAAAGCAACATGTGGATGCACTGAAATGGATGCAAATTTGAGCACAAAGGTACTCATTTGAAAACAAGCTCCTGTGTAACCTGTGATAAGTGCCAATGCACCCACCCAAGCTTTTAATGAATAACATGTATGCTCGGACAGAGGGGATCCCTGCAATTACTAGCAACTGCAACCTGATAATAATTGCATGGTTCCCATAGCGAGTTGCATTCATGGCTGACTTGCACCAATTACAATTTTGCATTTTGTATTGTGTTCATAAATAAGCTTTGTAGTGTACAGTGATGTGCTCAAAGCTTTACATTTGCCCCAAAATGCCCTATTCCATCCCATAAGTAGCCCACTAGATGTATGGCTGTGATCTGCTTGCACATAATATGGTTAGAAGGGGACAATCAGAATAAAGGATGACAGTTCTGAATATCTCTGTCTCCTGTGTTTATCATTTGTGTCTAAAAAAAGTTCTATAACAGCAGTTCCAAGCTATAAAATTGCAATTGAATCTATCTGAGCTCACAGTAGAACCTACAGATAGTATGGCTCATTGGCAAAGCAAGTGCATATTTGCTTTTGATACATTTCTCAAGTCACCTTTGATGACACAATTTGCACCCTTTAATGCCATCACTAGGGGTGCAAATTGTGTCATTTCTGTTCAGCTTAACGTTTCCAGAGGCAACAATGTATATGTGTTTAGTGATATGAATAGAAGCAGACAAAATAGCTACAGAGAGTCAATCTCCTGCACAGGCTGTAATGGATTACCGACTATTAGCAATTTTTTATAAAAATGGTGAACTTGCTCAGTTCAGCAAAGTAATCATTTTTCACCAAAGCATCTTTCAGCTGACATGCATGCCATGGGACTAAAGAAAAATGCTAGAAGGATTTTGACTCATTTGTTTAAAACATTCCCTAAATCCAAGAAGTAAAATAACTCAAAGCTACTACTAACATTTGTAACCATGCCTGGAACAGGGCCATCTATTTTATCAATAAGACAGCAAAGAGCAGTAGAAAGTGGCAGTCGAAAGTTGAAAAAGAGATTTATTCTGCACACTCAACTGCTATGAAACTACAAAGTAACAGTAATATCATCCTCTTTTAAACACAAAATGAATTTCTAATCTGGTAATGGCATGTCAAAGACTTCTCCCAAATAGGTTTTTCTGTCTCAGGCCTGATAAGAAATAAGGTTAAGTGGGGACCATTTGGATTCAAGAGGTCTAGGCTTAATGAGGGATGAGAACATTGCATAGGTTTTTTAAATGAAACTCTTATCTTCTGCCATTTCTGTAGCTGATTGCCGAAATAGGTATAAAAGGTATACAAAAGCAAGAGAAAGTCTAATAATGCAACAATAAGGCAAAATACCCTGTTAATAAACTGAGTTTACATAGCTTGTCTTATTTTTTTATATTCTGTTATATGCTTTTATATGCTATTTTTTATATTTTATATGCTATCAATATCACTTACATGTAAAATATTTGGTAGCTTAAACAAGGACACTTTTAGAAACCTATGAATTAAAAAAAAACACACCCAAGTAGGCATCACTTGTCATCTCATCTATTTTTTGGCCATGCTCTGTTGTGCAGGTGAATAACCCTGTTGAAACTAGCCTTCTATCAGCACCCCCCAAGGATGCATACTCCAAGGGGCACATGCACTAAGTTCGAGTGAAGGAAAAGAGGAAAAAAAACTTTGAATTTCGAAGTGTTTTTTTGGCTACTTCGACCATCAAATGGGCTACTTCGACCTACGACTACGACTTCGAATCAAACGATTCGAACTAAAAATCGTTCGACTATTCGACCATTCGATAGTCGAAGTACTGTCTCTTTAAGAAAAAACTTCGACCCCCTAGTTCGCCACCTAAAAGCTACCAAAGTCAATGTTAGCCTATGGGGAAGGTCCCCAATTCGCCAGTCGAATATTGAGGGTTAATTAACCCTCAATATTCGACCCTTAATACATCTGCCCCCAAGTGTTTTCCCTGGAACCTTTCTTAATCTAAATTATTTCAGTTGTTTTTTGTTGCTGACCCCCAAACCCTCTTAGGTCATCTTGTCACAGTGAAATGTTTTTGGGTGAATAATTCAAGCCACATTTTAGTTTTCCACTAGTGGTTCTCTAAGTCTGGTAATTTGTGGGCTTGTGAGTACAAACATTATGCCGGAATACACATGCAACGATAATTTGGAAGTATGCTGGCCCTTTGCTTTTATGTAGGTCTCTGCATCTAGTAAGTTCCTGAGTGGGGTTTATATTGTATTTGACTTCAGCCTGCAAAAAGATTACCAATACTCTCTTCCCTAAACCTTGAATTGTTTTCAGCTCTTTTCATTCCGAAACCTTGGTCTGTCCTGGCTACTGCTGTCTAATGATTTCCTTTTTGTCGTATCTCTGTATCTAGCGCTGAAGTTTTACATACTCTTAAAGGAGAAGGAAAGGCTTGTTGCAATTGGGGGTGCCAAATGTTAGGCACCCCCAAGTGATTTATTGACTTACCTGAAACCCCGGGCCGGTGCTCCTATCAGCAGAAAACTGCACTGGCCGGGATTATACCAGTGAGCACCATGAAGCGATCTTCTTCTTGCTTCCTCCTTCTTTGAGCGGCTGTGCATTCACAGTAGAATGAAAAGCCGAACTTTAGCTAAAAAGTCTGCAATTTTGTTCAATTGCACATGCATCTTGGGCCGGTGCTAATGGGAGCACCAGCCCGGGGTTTCAGGTTGGTAATTACAATCACTTGGGGGTGCCTAACATTTGGCAACAAACATTTCCTTCTCCTTTAATGGAAACATCTGACCCTGTGCCTATAGCAGCCATGGAGTACTGAGGGGTTTAAAATGGCAAAAAGAATCTTGAACAAGAGAGCTACCGCTTGGTTATCCTGACAGGTGGTAACTGATAACCAAAATGGCTCAGTCAAATGGAAAAGTTGCTGTTAGTGGAGAACAAATGCATGAGGGCTGATCCAAAACTTGTGTCTATTGTAAAATGTATGCCAGAGGTGTTATGAGTCAATGTAATTCATTCATACACAGTGGTGCCACCATAGTGTTACCATTAAAAAATGTAGTACACAAAATAAATTGTGAATCCCATGTGATGATGACGATGATGGTGATTATTTTTTGAGATTTTCCACTAGAAACATTTTTTGCAGTCATGAGATCCTTACATCTATTCTTAGTTGTGTCTTCTCTGCCGAGATAAAACTGAGTATACGAAATGCAAGATCAAAGTATTAAAATCTCTAAAGATATGATCAAGTGCTTAGATAGCCTCTTTCATTTTCTGAGGGTTAGTTTATGATGCTTACTCCTTCCATGTCATTTATTTTAATAGTAAATGAAATTGTACTATAAATTGCTTGATTACATCCGTTTTTGCTTTGCAGTGTTTAGTAGAATACAAGCTTCCAAGGAACAAAGTGGAAAATAGTCATTCACAACACTTATCTTGTCTTCTCTTTCTATTACACATTTTAATAATCAAGATATTTCTGATGTTGTCACCTTGACAACAAACCAATTACAACACACCATCAATTCCTCAGAATGCACTGCAGAACTTTATGAAATTGGGCACACGCCTCCTCAATTACTTTACGTGCACAAATTAGCTACATTTTCAGTAAGATATTTTATTACATACAGTAAACCTCACATTGGTGAAAACATAATGTGGTCTTTTTTTCCATTGGCAGAGGGGGTTGCTAAATGCTTTTCACTGGTTTACAAAAGCTATTGCTCGCACAAGGGAATAATTATTGCTTAAAGGGGTGGTTCACATTAACTTTTTTTTCTTTCAATATTTCTTTATTGCAAATATTCAACATTTACATCTCAGTGCATTAATTTTGTTTATACATTTAAACAGCCATTGAATATGTTTGATCACAATTAAACACATATATATATATATATATATATATATATATATATACACACATTCCAAGGCCACTGCACATGCTTGCCAACAAGTTATATACCCTGGTGCTCCCAGGATTTCAAATATATAGGTAAGTAGATGCCGGTGCACACAGGGAATTTTTTCAAATCAATAATCCTTTATTGTATCAACGTTTCGGTCCTCTGCCGGGACCTTTCTCAAGATAAAAACAGATGTTGCTTACAAACATTTAAACACTCACCCCCAAAGAACCACTCCCACACTCCGCCCCTCTCTTTCCTCATAGGGCATTATGGGTAATGGAGGCAAACTTTAAAATTGTGTAGAAAAACCTAAAACATAGTAGAAAAAGGAAAGAAAAAGTTTTGGGATAGCTGTTATAAATGCTCTAAGAGAGTCAGAGGTGTATTGCTTACCGGTTCCTATGAAATTAAACATATTAGTGATATGAGGTATCAAGACTTTGGAAAAATGTTTATAATAAGGGGCTGTAAATCCATCCAGGCATGGTGCTCTTTGTGATTTCAAAGATTTTATGGCCCATTGGACTTTGTCCGTTGCGATAGGTTGTTCCATAGAAGCTCTTTGATCTGTAGTTAAGGTGGGAATCACTATATCTCGAAAGATCGAACCGCATTCTGTTTATTAAATATAGTTCTGGTTCTTATAAAGTTGTGAATAATAGTCCTTAAATGTTTCAGTAATCTTTAAGGGGTTAGCTGTAATAGTGCCTGATTTTGTAAGTAAGCTATATGTGGAAGTCTCTTTCTGTATGTTTCGTAATATATTTGCTAACAACGTATCAATTTAATTAACCTTAGTATAAAATTTTTGTCTCATCTATTGAAGTTGTTTTTCAACATCTTCCAAAAAAATTAGATTAAATTCCGTTTTAAGTTGTCGAATACATGTAAACAATCTATTACTGGGATTTGTTCTATACTCTAGTTCAGTTTGTTCCAATTGCTGTGTCAATTTATTTACTTTTATGATTTTTTCCCTCTTCCGTCTTGAACAAATTTTAATGATAATACCTCTAATGTAAGTTTTATGAGCTTCCCAAAGTATTGAGTCACTAACATCCACAGTATTATTAAACTGGAAATAGGAAGTTAATTCCTGTTCGATTTGGGAACGAACTTGTGGGTTTGTAAGGATGGCTTCATTCAATCACCATATTGGAGCATGTCTCGGGAAATCTAAATCATGCAAAATAACTTTGACTAGGTTGTGATCTGACCAAGAACATACAGGGATTTTTGCAGAGATTATCTTTGGCAAGAGCGAAAGACTAACTAGTAATACATAGCCTATTCTGGAACATGTTTTATTAGGGTTTGAATAGAATGTATAATAATTTTGAAAGAGATTATGCTCTCTTCATGCATCAGCAAGTCAGATATCTTTTAGTTTTGTTTATAATAGTTTTGAAATAGATTCAGTATATTTCTTAAAGGGATACTGTCATGGAAAAACATTTTTTTTACAAAATGTTTCAGTTAATAGTGCTACTACAGCAGAATCCTGCATTGAAATCCGTTTTTCAAAACAAGAAATTGATTTTTTTATATCTAATATTAAAATTTGCTATGGGGCTAGATATTTTGACATTTCCCAGCTGCCCTCAGGTCATGTGACTTGTGCTCTGATAAACTTCAGTCACACTTTACTGCTGCACTGCAAGTTGGAGTGATGTCATTACCCCTCCCTCCTACAAGCTGCTGTTATGTAAATAGAGCCTTGTCTGCTGAGCCTGTCAATTGAACAATAGGCAGGTATCAAGATAAGCTCCCACTGACTCCACTTCAGAAGGACTGAAATAAGATAGTCCTGTGATCACTGCCCCCACTTATGTTTCAAAAAAAAAAAAAAAATATATATATATATATATATATATATATATATATATATATATATACACACACACACACAATTCATTTTGGGCACTAGAAAAAATATTTTATATAGATAGTTTATTATATTTGCTT